>PVHX01001810.1:0-189517 GCA_004024805.1 Geosciurus inauris | reverse complement strand
CTGAAAGTTTCGTTGTTTATTGTTCGTGATTTCCTGTCATAAAAATGATCAGGATTACCTGTTTGGTTTTCTCTTTTCCCACGTTTTTGGTTATTATAATCTATGGATTCTTGAGGAAGTGGATTTTCTTTTGCCTCTGCATAAGATGGACCTTTTCCTGATTTGCTTTGCATAGAGTTTTCTCTTTTTTTAAAAGCACTATCATTGTGCTGAGAGCTTAGAGGATATGAAGCATCTTTAGTTCTGTCATATCTAGAATATAGTCGATCACACTTGATTCTCTCTTCAGCCCATACTTCAGATCCTGAAGAAGTACTTGGTCTTTCAGAAGCTCTATTTCTAGGTAATCCACTGCCTTCTAAAAGTGACTTTGAATTTGGGGCGTCTCTTTGAAAACGAGGAGGCTTTTCATTTCGTGGCTGCCTGGTATCACTTCGAGGAAGATGTCTTGGTTGATTATTATCTTTTACTCCATTTTGCTCAGTATTTGACATTCTGTGTTGTCCCTGATGAAATTGCTGCAGTTGTGACTTAGGTTCTTCCATATTCAGAGTCCCCATTTTAGATTCCAGGAAATCAAATAATGTGCTTGGTGCTGATGGCCTTGCACTTCCTAGGTCTTCTTCATCTTCAGATCTTACTCGACCCCTTCCTTTTCCTCTGCCTCTTGGAGGTGGACCCACAACAGGTTTTTGTTTATTGCCATTAAGAAGTACATTCAATGCTGCCTCTGAGTTTTTGCCATTATCCATAAGAGCTTGCCTCGATGCTTCCTTACTGAAGCCCATTTCTGTTATGTGCTTCAGTGCCTTCTCATCAACCAGTTCTCTGTAGACACCTTCATGTTTCCCTTCTGATTTGGCTGACTTTTCTTTTTGTAAAACTTCCCTGTTTCGGTTACCAATAGCACTCATATTGAGATTACTTCTGGCACTACCACCACCTCCTCCAAATGTCTTGGTTTCTTTACTCTTTGCAACTTCTGCAATAGCGGCAGTCCTTTGCTTTTCAAATTCATCATTATCATTTGTAGGTTTAACAGGCATTGTAACTTGCAATGTCTTTCTTCGATCAAGTTCTCTACTATCCGCTTGGACATGAGATACACACTTCTGTCCAAAAGGCACAAAAGGTGGTGGTCCACCTTCAGTTCCAATATTGCTTCTACTGTGTTTTGATAAGCTTCTCTGTAACTCCCATTTCTCGATAAGGTGTTCCACTTCACCACCAAGAATTGTGGTATTAGAGTCATTCAAGAGCAGGAATCCATTTTTCACATCAACAATGCCTGAGAGCTTAACCTTAGTTCCAGGTGGTGTGTTCAAGCTTCAAACACTCTTTAACAAGTACATAAAGTGCCAATCACCTTATTTTTGGCATATAACTAAATTCTACTGCTGTGCAACTTGTATGACTATCAGTCATCTGCAAACGCAGCATCCTTGGTGCAGCCTGAGATTCCTCATTATCCTTTGGTGCAGCAACAGTTGCGAACTTTTTGAATTTGCAAAACACATGGACCTTCAAGCTTTTCTACCTTTCCACCATTGATGTCACTGGGAAGGAATTTCTTGCCAATTGTTCTTAGATCTGTATTGAGAGCAATCAGGATGATGTCATTTACATTGACTTTGTCAGGAGAACTTGTGCAAGCTTCAGTGCCTTCATCTGAAAGATACCGTGAAACAGCGTCTGCACCAGCGGCCCAGACATTCACACTGCTGCTGAAGCAGTCGGCTTCCTCCCTCATAGACTTCTGCAGCCTCCTCTCCACCCATTTTAATTCTTCCTACATTTCAAAGTCAGTTGTAGGTGTCAGCGCACTTCACCCCCCAGCCATGTCAGCGTTCATCTCTCCATGGAGTTCTGACCGACCACGTCAACATCCATCTCTGGGTTTGTGTTATAAATGATCATTCTGGGTCTTGCTGCTCAAGCTAGAACCCCCGGGGGAGGCGCCGAGGGAGGCATGAGGAATGAGGACATGAGTTCCCTCGCTGTGGCTTTACCCCAAACCCAAGGCCCATGTGTCCCAGAGCACCCTTTGGAAGGGAGTGTTGCAGCCACCCATCAATCCTTGTTCGTCATTGCACTGGAGTTAGCCACTCCTCCTGTTGGCTTGTCCTGGGAGACCTCGCTGTGGTGAGGACGGTGGCCTTAAAGACTGTGGATGGGGGACTCCAGCTGCCTCTCTGTGCATGTTCACTGACCCCAGACTGCTGCTCCCACTGCCCTGGGCACACGGGGCTCCTGTGTTCGCCTGACTCCCTAGTATCTGACTTTACTTAAAGCTGTCCACTCTTCCCTTCAGAGGAACAGAGGATAGGCGCCTGAGCAGGTGGCCATGTGACCTTGAAGGCTGGCAAGAATTCTGAGAGGTAGAAAGAGAACAGTATGTGAGAGGAGGCAGCAGGTCACCTGATGTTGAAAAACGAAATCCAGGGGCTGTGGCTGTGGCTCAGTGGTTGAGCGCTTGCCTTGCATGCGTGGGTCACTGGGTTCGATCCTCAGCACCACATACAAATAAATAAATAAAAATAAAGATATTGCGTCCATCTACAACTAAAAAAATATTTAAAAAAAAAAAAAAACGAAATCCATGTGATTGCTGGGCCTGTGGAAAGCAGAGTCCAGCAAGGCATGTGGCCTGAGAAGGGACACACGGGTGCCTAGCTGCTGTGCCCAGCCCTGCCTTTTGGTGGAGGTAGAAGTGAAGGCTTGGGGCAGGCACAGAAAGATAAATGCCGCATGATGTCACTCATCTGTGGGATCTAAAAAAGTGGAACTCATAGACACAAAGAATAGAATGGTGGTGGGCTGGGGCTGTGGCTCAGTTGGTAGAGCGCTTGCCTAGCATGCGTGAGGCACTGGGTTCGGTCCTCAGCACCACATATAAATAATAAATGATGGTTACCAGAGGCTGGGGTTGGGCATAGATTGAGGAGAAGCTGATCAACAGACACACGACTTCAGTTGGATTGAAGTGAGTTCAAGAAACCTGTGTACAACTTGGTGACTATTGTTTATAACAGTGTTTCAATATCGTTGCCTCTGCCTCCACATCCATGGGCTCTGCACCTGCAGATCAAACCAACCTTGGATTGAAAATATTCTGTTAAGGTGGCGCATGCCTATAATCCAAGAGGCTCAGGAGGCGGAGGCAGGAGGATCAAGAGTTCAAAGCCAGCCTCAGCAAAAGTGAGGTATTAAGCAACTCAGTGAGACCCTGTCTCTAAATAAAATACAAAATAGGGCTGGGGATGTGGCTTAGCAATAGCGTGCCCCTGAGTTCAATCCCTGGTTTCCTCCCCCTCCAAAAAAAAAAGCTATTAAAAAAAAAAAAAAAGAAACTGCATTTGTACTGAACAGTTTTCTTGTCATTATTCCCTAAAAAAATATAGCAACTATTTGCATTCCATAGCCCTTGCAGGAGCACCATGCCAGAGTCAAGAGCAGGCTAGTCTGGGGCTCTGAGACCAGCTCCTGCCCAGGGCCCAGGAAGGCTGACTTTTCTTCTGCTTCCCCATCTGGGGCATGCTAGCTCAGCCCCCAGGCCCTATGAAGATGCTTGTTCAGTACCAAAGTAGTAACCTTTCTTTGTTCACTTTTGCATTTACTGAGAGCCAGGGCCACGCATCATCTCATTTTGTCCTCAGAACAGCCCTGACAACTTTTAGCTATTCTTATCCCCATTGTGCCCACAAAGAAACTGAGGCTCAAAGAAGTGACCTCTGTATGTCACCCAGCAGAACTGGAACTTCACCATCATCTGTGCCTCCTGGGCAGTGTGCTTGCCTGACTTGTTGTTCCTGTGTACTTGCTAAGTTCCAAGAACCTAGGCAGGGGGAAGGGGGTGTCTTAATTATCTGTGTATTCTGCATGCCTGGCAGAGGTATAATGCTCAGAAAACGTTGAGGGCCATAGTCTCACTGACTGTGAAGCTTCATAGCAGCAGAAAACCCCAGAGATCTTGCACCCCAAATTCCAGTGCAGTGCAGGAATTTCCTCACCTGGATCCCCAACTCTTCTTGGTTACCTCTAGCCACAGTGGGGCTCATTCTCAGTGCTGGACTCTCAGTCAAAGAGGAAGCCTCTTCCACTGTTTCCTGTGACAGCCTCCATTTCCCCGGCCCACATGCAGTCCCTCTGGGAGGCTCCTAGGGGTAGGATTTTGGGGTATGTTTATGCTCACTGTCAGAATTCTGTTCCGCATGCAATTGAGGAGCATCTTCCTGCCTCCTTGCTGTAACTACCAGGGGTGTTTTCCTGTGTGGGAACTTCCAGCCAAAGATACGTTGATGGATAAATGAAACACTAGCTCAGGATTCTATGGGCTCTAGAAGGTCCATTCCATCCCCTTGCTGAGAAGCATACCTGTTAGGAACAAAGGTCCTCTTTGCATCCCTTATGATTCTTCTGTGTGAAGCTCCTGTGACTTCTTATATCCATTCCCTTCTCATTCCTTGTGCTACCCAGGGCAAATGGCTCCAGGGAGACCCCTACTGTGGCCTCAGATGGGGCTCCCTGGAAGCTGCACACTGCCCCTGGGAGAGGGAATGTTAACCCCTCAAAGAAAGCTGGGCAGGACAATTTCCTGACTTTCTGAGCCTTTGTTTATGCCATTTGCTCCACTGGAAGAGACTTCTGCTTCCCTTCCAGACTTCTAGGCCAGTATAATCCCCCAAATCCATTGAAAACATCATTTCAATGAGTGTGACATCAATTTTCTTCTTTTATAAGGGCTCTCTGATCCTTGTGTTTGACTTGATGTTTGTCTCTGGGGTGGGGCAGGAGCTAATACACCGAAATGTTACAGTATCTTCCTAGGCTTTCCCACAAAGATGGGCCAAACTGATCCTAAAATACATCCTTGCCTGGGATGTCTAGGCTGGATGGCCCTCTCTGGCAGGTTTCAGCTCACTCACCATCTCTGGTGGTAGACATCTCTCACCATAGCTGGACCGAGGGCAGAAGAATGCTGGGATTGGTTAACAATGTCTGCTCCGCACAGGGATGGGGGTGGGATATGCATGCCCTGTATTTGCCCTCTCTGTTGCAAATCCCATTTTCTTATTGTACAGATTGAGAGACGAAGGATAGGAGAAAAGAAAGAACTTTAAGGAGACCACACAGGAACTCTGGGAGCAAGCAGAACAGGAACCAGGTGTCCTGTCCCTTTCAGTCCAGCAAGTTACCTCCCTTGGCCTGATAGTTAGGCTTCTTCCTGAGCCCTGAAGCCTCCCTTCCCATGCGCTAGGAACTCTCAGCAGTGGTGGATGCTCAGTGGACATTTCTCCAGGCGGATGCAGTGCCAGGTGATGCAGGAAGGGCTAGGGATGCAGCTCTGTGGTAGAACACTTACCTGGCATGTGCCGGTCCTGGGTTTGATCCCCAGCACTGGATAAAAAAAAAGAAAAGAAAAATCTTAAAGGTCTTCATTTCTTTGTCTGAAGCAGAAATGCACACAGAGATGGGTTCCTCCCTGACCCTGACCAAGGCTGTTTTCTTTTTCCACTTTTCTCCCAAAGGAGTCCTCCCTATAGACCAGAGGATCTGCTGCCCCGTGGCTCTTGCATGGCACAGGGCATTCCAGCTCACCATTTCTTTTCCTGGCTCTCTGCCTTTGAGCCAATGCCAAGTGGGTGCAGGGGGCAAGGATGAGGCTTCCTCACAGGGCCTGCTTGGCTGACACAGGGGAATGTAACAGCTCAGGCCTCAATTGGGGAGCTCAAGTTTGCCTTGGCCCAGAGGACCCTGGCCTGGTGCTGCCCTGTGGGATGCAGTTTCTGTAGCCCCACTGCTGTGGCCAGCTCGGGTCCCCCTGCCTCAGTGGTTCTTAACCAGGGATAAGTAGGATCTCTGGCCCTGGGGTCATTTAGAAACAGATGGGAGCATACTTTAGGTTGCCACAGTGACCGCAGGTACCTCTAGCCTCTAGAGAGTGGAAGCCAGTGAGATAAACAATTGTTTCGGAGCTGGGGCCTTCCAAGAAACTGAGGCACCACAAAGACCCTCTCCTCAAATCCCAGTGCTTGCGATCGAGTCAGAAAGATTTCAAACATTTCAGTCAGAGTAACCAGAATGTGTTTATTGAAGGGATAGGGAAAAGGGACACTCTCAAGGGAGAAAGTGGGTCCTCTCAGGGAGGAGAGGAACAACACTCTAGTTTTTTTGAGGGTCCCAGAGACGTTTCCAGAAAGTCCCACTCAGGTCCACCTCTTGGCTTTTGATTGACAAAAGGGTAACATATTAGACTTTCACATCCCTGCTGCCATAGCAATTCTCGGTCCCCTTAGCCCATGCTGACCGGTTCTACTTGGATTCTTTTTTTTTTTTAATATTTTTTTTTAGATATTGATGGATCTTTATTTTATTCATTTATTATTTATATGTGGTGCTGAGGATCGAACCCAGTGCCTCACGCATGCTAGGCAAGCGCTCTACCACTGCGCTACAGCCCCAGCCCCTCTACTTGGATTCTTAACCATATACATTCTTACAGATTTTATGGTTAAGAGGAATTATCTGGTCACAAGAGTCTCCTGGGTTCCTCTCATTGACATTATCTTGGGCCTGCATTTCTCCTGCATTTAACAGGTAGTTTGCTGGGGAATGTGACATATCCTTGTCCACTGAGGTCAGGCAGGGCTGTAGGTAAATTACTTCTTAGAGAAGAAAGCATGTGGGGGTCAGCACCGTAGGCCTGTTATGTAGAAGTATTCTCTTAACCTTGTATTTCCACCATCCTTATCTGTCTGGCTCCTAACACAACGAACAAGACAGTCTTACTTGATGAATTGCATTATTCTAAACACCAATGGCAGGACTGGGAGGTAGCTTAGTGGTAGAGTGCTTGCCTAGTATGTGTGAAGCCCCCGGGTTCAATCCTAGTACTGCCAAAAAAAACCCCTCAAAATGCCAGTAGCATCCCTCGGTATAATTCTGCTGGGGGGAGGCCTTGGCCCAAAGCGGAGCCCATGCGCCTGTGTGGGCAGCACCGGAAACTCTCTGGGCTGAGAAGTCACAGCCCAGCCTTACTGGCACTTGTCATCTCTCTGAATGTCCTCCATTTAAACTCTTTGGCAAATGAGGCTCTGTGTCCCCTATGATGGTTGAGGAGTAAGCATGCACAGCACCCTCAGAATCCCACCACGCAAGACACAAAGTCATTGCCATCTGCCTGGTGTTGACAACTGCCCACCCACGTCCTCTGTTCCCTGTGCCTGGGACATGGCTGTCTAGCCTCCTAGGCAAAGCCCAGCCACAGTGTCCACCTGCATGCCCCAAACTCCCCCTGCATGAAACGAAGGGCTCCTCACCGCCCACAGTGTAGACCTTCAGCCCAGTGACACTTTACTGGCAGGGCCCTGGGTCAGCCCCAGGGCTGGCTGCCCAGGGAAGGGCTTGGCAGCCCAGCCAGAGGCCACAGAACATGTCTCCAGTGGGGCCTCTAGGCCAAGAGCCTCAGCCCCTTCCCACCACTGTTCCTGCTGGCCCTGCCTGCCTGCCCAGCGCATTAGCATTTAAATACATCCAAAGTCGTCTCCACCAAAGCCCTCTTCCCCCATTGAAGCCACTGGGGAGGGAGCATTTGAATCCTTCCCCAGACTCCCCTTCCCTCAGAATGGCCATACTGTATTCATCTGCTTCTGTATGTGGCATTAGCAGAACGAGGGAGAGAGGGCGCCTAGCAACCCAGAGGAGGCTGAGAAAGAGGTGGGAAGGAAGTGATTTTCATGTAATTATTCACTTCAACAAAAGCCGTTGTCAGGTACACACTGGAAACACAGCTGTTTTATTATTCTCCTAACCTACTTTTAATCTTTTGAGACTCCTTCCCAATATAAAAGACGAAAAGAAAGGGCTTAATTCAGCCATTTTCTGCCAGGGGGCCATGTAAGTTATGTTTTTACTTCAACCAAAGGGCCCCAGTTAACAAAAGTTGTGTTTGTGAGTGTGAGTGTGTGTATGTGTCTGTCTGTCTGTCTGTCTCTCTGTCTGTCTGTTTGGAGAGAAAATGTTAAAGAAAAAAATGGCTGTGAGCCCTGGGCACAAGGAGGGCTCCCAAGCCCAGTCCTGGCTCCTTGGATCCAAAAGCCAAAAGCCGCGTGTGCTGTTGGGGCTGGCGGTTTTTGTGCATCATCTTGGCCAGGGCGTGGGGAACACAAGGAGCCAAGGAACAGTGAAATGTTCTTTCCACCCGTCACTGTTGCCCGTGTGTGTGGCCGTAGGAGGCAGGTACATCTGCCCTAGAGCTGGACAGCTGCAGTATTTAGTACGTTTCAGAAATCCAATTAGCTCACCTGGTGGGGAAGGAGACTGGAATGCTGGGAATGGCCCAGGAGCTATTGTAATAGTATAGTTGAGAAGCGTCAGCCACCAAAAGATACCAGATGAAGGAGATGGTATACACTTTCCGTCCATTATATCTTGTTTTTGTTTTTAATGGCCAAAGAGGCTCGGAGAGGTGAAGAAATTTGCTCAGGGTTTCACAATAGGTAAGTAAAAGAGCAGGGCTCCAACCTGGGTCTGCTGACCCCAGAGCTTTTGCCCTTTTCCTGAAGCCCCTGCAAGGGTCACGAGGAGGCACCTGACGATAATCTTGTTTCATTCAATCTCCTTGTGTACAGAATTCTGGTGTTTTCTCTCAAGGGCAGGCCATGACTGCACACATTGGCTGATGCGTACATCTCTCTGAAGATGAACAGACCAGGACTTCCCCTCTCTTTCTTTCTGCTAGCTTTTGCATCAATTCAAAGCAGGGGCTTTGATCATAATAGCAGGGGCCATGACTGTGAGGATGAATGAAATGAGTTTAACACTTACAAGGCCCCGTGTGTTGAAGGCTCTAGCGAAGGCCATTGACATCATTGGGGTCATCAGTGTCCCCAGCAGCTGACACTTCCTCTCACTATGCTTTCACAGTGGGATGGACTGACGTGTGCTTGTCAGGCACTTCCAGGCATCAGCGCAGCCCACTCTGGGATGGCCTGCCTGGAAGGCTTGGAGGCACAGCCCTTTGGCCCTGCCTGGTAGCTCCGTTTGCAGACCTGAAAGCATATGCCTACAGGAGCTTCTTTCCATAGCCTGAGCTGCCTGGGATGCCCTGGCAAAGTTCGCCTTCCTCTCCAGCTCCCTTTCCACTCCCCAGCGCAAGAGCTGCCCCTTCACGGGGTGGGGCAGGGCCCTGGCCCCCACTGCCCTCATCTTCCCTGCTCCTCCCCAAACTCACCCCTCACTGCCAGATGGTGTCAGACAGCATCCCAGTCTTTGCTTATTGCCCATCTGTCCTGCTGGAGTGTAAGTTCCTAGCAGGGAGGAGCTGGGCAAAGTTTGGTGCCTGCTGCAACAACCTTAGCTATAGGAACTATGCCTGGCACACAATGTATATTTATTGTGGAGGAGGGAGCCTTTTTTTTTTTTTTAATTTTTTTTTAGTTGTAGATGGACACAATGTCTTTATTTTATTGCTTTGTATGTGGTGCCGAGTATCGAACCCAGGGCCTCACGCATGCAAGGCAAGCGCTCTACCGCTGAGCTACAATCCCAGCCCCAGGAGGGAGCCTTTTATTGGCTCCAGATTTCTGAATCTCTGCAGGGGTGATATGTGAACAAGGGGAAGGACAGATGTTTGAGCAAGCACCTGCTGTTCATTACTGCAGGTGGCTATGCTTCTGAGTCCTCTCCTGGGGCTCTTCCATGGTATCTAAGAGCTAAGCCCTGTGCCCATGGTGTCTTGTGTACTGCCCCTGGAGATGACATTGCCCACCTCAGGGTAGCCCACAAGATACATAGTCTTGTAAACTGTAAAGTGCCGTCCTTATGGATGGAGGCAGCCATCATGACAAATGGGACTTACAAGTATGAGTGGGGAAGAACTTGTTCTCATCCACCCATGTGTCCTTGCTTCTGGCGGCAAATGTCATTGAGGACCTATGCTGTGCAGCCCTGTCCTGGGTCTAGCTGGAAAGGCAGATAATACCCTGAGTCGTTGCTCCCTGTACCTACTGTGTGCCAGGTACATTAGAACCAGCTCATTAGAACCAATTACCCTAAAAGAGGTGAGATTGCCCCAGCACTGGAGGGTGGGACCACCTCTCCTCTCAAGGGGCTCCACTGCCCTGTTCCCATGCAAATCTGTCCTCCAGACCTCTGAATGTGGACCGCCCCAGCCACGCTGCCAGAACGCCCCCCATTCATTGCTACAGAGCATGGGAGTGATCGGTTGCTCAGCGCCTGACCCAGCTTCCTTAGGGTTTGCTTTCTGGAGATTATTTTCACTTCAAATTGTGTTGGGAAAAAGGAAGCCCTTTCTCCTCTGTAGGGCTCCTGGGAGATGCTGGTCAATGGGGCTCAGTTGCTTGGTCCTGCATTCACTGGGGTGAAGCTGCCTAAAGCTACAGAGTGGCTTAAGTCCCAGCTGAGACTCCAAGCCCACTCAATAGGCCAGGGGCCCCCACTTTTCTCCAGAAAGCCAGATTGCCATAAGTAGGTTCAAACCCAACTCTCACCCTTATAAGCTGTTTGACTTTTTATGGATCCATTTCGTCTCTGGTAAAAATGGCAACTGTGATACATACCTGGTGAGATCATTAGGCAAATTATGAGATTTATACATGAAAGCCTCAAAGACATAATCGGCTTCAACAGATGTAGTTTCTCTCTTCCCAAGGCACCATCAGCATGACAGAGGGGTTCATGAATGTTGGATCAGCCTGTTTTCTCTTCTCAGCCTCCCACTCTTTCTTCTTTAGTTCACTCATTCCAATGGCCACCAGGATTTTGTTTGATCTCTTGGTGTTTGTAGAATTCCTAGTTGAAGAAAGAAGTACTCTTAAGTGAAATAGATCTGAGGTGATACCTTAGTAGAGATAATGCTCTATGTCCATCAGCTATTTTTTTCCTTCTTCTTTGGTAAGTGGGAAAACTACTTTTCCCAGACTATCTTGCCTATAAGTTGGGACCACGTGGATTGGCTCTAATCAACATATGTAGGCAGAGTGACATAGCAACTCCCAGGGCAGGCTCTTTAGTACTCCTCCAGAAAGCCTCCATTTCTCCATTCCTCTGCCTCACAGGCTGTGTTGGAAGCTGGTATCAACATGGTGTATAATAAGAAAGTAGGAAGACTTGTCTCACCAGTCATGGAGTGGCAGAGAGTCCCTTCACAGTCCACATGGAGCTTTGTGTAGTGTGTTAAGCCACTAAGGTTTCAGGACTTCATGTTTTTTTGTTTTAATATTTTATTTTTTTAGTTGTTGATGGATCTTTATTTTATTCATTTATTATTTATATGTGGTGCTGAGGATCGAACCCAGTGCCTCACGCATGCCAGGCAAGCGCTCTACCGCTGAGCTATAGCCCCAGCCCTCAGGACTTCATGGGGAGAAGGGAGGGGGGATGGGAATTAGAAACACAGTGGAATGAATCAGACATAACTTTCCTGTGTTCATATATGAATATACGACCAGTGTAACCCCACATCATGTTCAACCACAAGAATGGGAAGCTATACTCCATGTATGTATGATATGTCAAAATGCATTCTACTGACATGTATAACTAAAAAGAACAAATTTTTTAAAAAAAAATTTTAAATGTTGATATCAACATGCATTACCCAAATGTGGAAAATAGAAGAGACCAGTGGAGGAGAAGATTCTGGACCTGGAGTGAGGAAGATGTTATGTTTGTGCTAAAATCCTGATTCTTTTCAAATCTGTATCTTCAGCCAAGACCTCTGTGTTTAGCCCTCAACTTTGTACCCAGTTCCAGAACATCTCATTTGATGTCTCAAACTTGCCTTCTCTAGATTAATTTTTACCCATTTCCCCACATGGTACTTTCCACCTCCTTAAGAAAAAAAAACAACTGGATTATCGTCTAGTGTTGCACACCCATCTACCATATTATTTAAATCTGGATATTCTTCTCTTACCTCCAGTCAACAACAATTTTATATCATCTGCCTTTTATTAAAGATTTCTTGAGAATCAAGAAGACAAGATGGAAACAACAAATTTTTTTTAATTTCCCAGAATATCCCCAATCAAACAAATAAATAAAATAGCAAAATAAAAAATTAAAACAAAACTATGAACAGCCCTGCAGCATACTATGGTGACCCCATGAATCATGACATGTGAACAGGGGGCCCAACATCAACAGCAGTAACATCTGTGTGTTTCCAGTTCTAGAGGAGATGAAGGTGAGGGTGAAGGCAAAGGGAACTCTGCAAGCTGAAGTGCAGGAAACCCAGAAATATCTAATATACTCACCCCTAGGAAAGGGCTGTGGGGACAAAATCTTGTGGGCCTGAGAACATCAGCCCAAACTAGGAGGATTCTGTACAGACTCAGGTCCTCGGTCAGTAGGGAGAGCTGCAGGTGCAGGCAGAGTTCTGGGCCCTAGAAACTGTAGGAACAAAGCAGCTGATGCACCATTGCAAGTAGACCTTGCATTGAAGAGAAGTTACTGGAAGCAGAATACAGAACCACTAGAAGAAATGAAAAGAGACATTTTGGATAAAATTGCAGAAAAGGAATACATAATAATTTTCAAAAAGTACTGTCTGTACAGTCATAGTTTAAAAACTTATTGGTAATAACAACGGAGGGAACCCTACAACTACAAAGATAAAAAATCTACCCTGAACCACCTCCATTCCTAAGAATACAGGAAAATTTATCTCACCTACATGTGTATGACAGAAGAGGATTCTGGTCAAATTCCATGCAAAGCTATCATTGAAAATACTATCAGATAGTGTCCCCACAGGTAATGGATTCATTCTACAAAGATGGACCCATGAAACAACTCAACACCAAAACTTAATATTTCTTGTTTGTTTGCTTTGTTTTTGATACTAGGGATTAAACACAGTAGCACTTAACCACTGAGCCATGTCCCCAGCCCCTTTAATTTTTTGATTTTTCATTTTGAGACAGGGTCTTGCTAAATTACTTAGAGTCTTGTTGTGTTGCTGAGTCTGGCCTCCAACTTGCACTCCTCCTGCCTCAGCCTCCTGAGTTGCTGGGATTATGAGCATGTGCCACAATGCATGGCAAAACTTAGTATTTCAAAACATGCTAAAAGAGAACCAAAGAAACTAAAGGATACTGTGAGGAAAAATAGCATAAATGTAATTACCAGACAAGAAGATTTGAAAGGAGTGTTAACAATAAGAATAGCTTACAACAGGAAAGCAATTTCAGAAAAAAATAACTACAGGGGAGGAATGAAAGAGTGAATAGTGACCATGGATTATAATATAAGGTAATAATGGAAAGGAAGAAAATAAAAAATAGAGCCAGATAAAAATGAATAAAGGGATTTTTAAAAGAATGCAAGAAGAAGTGATAATTATAGATGATGGACAAAGAAGATCCAATATACATATAAGTCCCTAAAGAAGAAACAAAGCATGGGAGAGAAGAAATGAGTAAAACAATAATTTGGGGATTTTTTTTCTCCTGAAATAAAAAGAAGATGTACTTTTTAAAAAATGTATCTTAACTGATACATTAAAACATAAAAATTGTACATAGCAATGGGGTGCCATGTAACATATTAATACATATATACATTGTGTAATGCTAAAATGAAGGTAAACATATCTGTCTCCTCAGACATTTTTGTAAATTTTTTTAGTTGTAGATGGACACAATATCTTTATTTACTTATTTTTATGTGGTGCTGAGGATCAAACTCAGTGACTCATGCATGCGAGGCAAGCGCTCCACCACCGAGCCACAATCCCAGCCCCCGTCTCCTCAAACATTTGTCATGTCTTTATGGTGAAAACTTTCTTCTAGCTTTTTGAAATGTTCACTACATATTGTTATCTATAGTTATTCTGATGTACAGTATCTCACCAGAATTTCTTGCTCCTGACTGTAGCTTGGTACCTGTTGATCCGTTCTTTCCCACCCCCCCCCACCCTCCACTCTCCTCAGCCTCTGGTAACCACCATTCTACTCTCAACTTCTATGAAATCAGCAATCTTAGATCCACACATGAGTGAGATCATGCGGTACTTGTCTTTCTGTGCCTGGCTTGTTGCAGTTAGTATAGCACTCTCCAGTTCTATGTCCATTGCTGCAGATGACAGGATTTCATCCTTTTTATGGCTGAATAATATTCCATGATGTATATGTACCATCATTTCTTTTTCCATTTATCAGTTGAGGGAGACTTAGATTTTTTTTTCATGTCTTGGTTATCTTGAATAGCACTGCAATGAACAGGGGAGTGCCAAGGTGTGTGAACTTGATCTTGAAGAAACACACCACAAGCATGAGAAAATCAACCAAGAATAGTCAACATTAACACATATTCCAATAGAACTATTGGGCTGCCAAGAGAGAAGAAAGAAACCTATTGGGCATCCAGACAAAAAGAAGAAGTGCATTTTAGAGGGAAGCAAATTAGATTGGCATTAGACTTTACTACAGCAGCACTTAGTGCTGGGGAATAACTAGACATATTTCAGATGGTTGGGAAAGGAGAACTGAAGATTTAATGTGTAGCCCAACGGACTTTAGAGTATGAAAGCCACAGGTTAATTATTTTGCATATGCAAGTATCCAGGAACTATTCCCATGAAGTTTTCCTAAGGAATTTATTAGAAAACAAGCTACAGACAACCAAAAGAATTGGCAAGGTATTGATGCAAGGCCTAGGGATGCTCATTTACTTTAGAGTCACCTGCAGAATTTACAGGTAACAGGTGTAGGACATAACATGACATGTGTTGGTTTGTTCCAATAATGCAGATAAAAATCTATGTATTAAAAATTAGAAAATAGGGCTGGGATTGTAGCTCAGTGGTAGAGCGCTTGCCTTGCATGCGTGAGGCCTTGGATTCGATCCTCAGCACCACATACACAGCAATAAAATAAAGACATTGTGTCCATCTACAACTAAAAAAAAAATTAGAATATATACAGGAGAAGTAGCACAGAATAATTTCATAGATGGACTCCCCCCCCCCCCGTACTAGGGACTGAACCCAGGGATGCTTAACTACTGAGCCATATCCCCAGCCCTTTTTATTTTTTATTTTGAGACAGGTCTCACTAAGTTGCTGAGGCTGGTTTTGAACTCAGGATCCTCCTGCCTCAGCCTCCCAAGCCACTGGGATTACAGACATGCGCCACCATGTCATAGACTGACTTCTTAACTGGAAGCAAATGAATATTTCTTCATATTAGATGCTAGAGGAGAGAGAAGGAAGAGAAAGTCTAATGGCTGAATTTCTAATAGCCCTCACTATAGGGAACCATCAGAATTAAGAAAGGAATGACTAAAGGCACTACGTAAAGGTTCTGGTTTAATGGTAACCATTAAAAGGAAAACAACAGACTTTTTCCCACAGAAGTAGGAGAGCAAGAAGGAAAAATCGTTTAAGAACACACACCCTCTCACATGGACCTCCAGGCCCAACACGCCCTCTTATACCTCTTGTCCAATCTTGAAAGAAATGTCTCTTCAATTGCTTCTCAGCCTTTTGACTAAGATCAAGGGTAGGAATGTCTCCTCCACAGAGCCTTCTCTGACTGCTGTACCACATAGAGCTCTCTCCCCACACACAACCCTATTTACCTCTTTAGTACTGGACACTGTTTTGTGAATGTTTCATTTATCCCACCTGAGGTCAGAGATGGAGTGCTATATAAAATGGCACAATACCACTTTGAGAATTTGGCACAAAATCCTACACACAGAAGGTGCTCAATAAGTGCTGGGTCATCAGTAATTCACAATCGATGAAAGGATTAGTTAGAGTTTACACACTCTGGATTTTTCTAAGAGATTAACATTGCTATTAGGCAAAAAAAAAAAAATCAGTTTGAAGTGATGGTAATCCAATTTAATTGACTTAGGAAGAAGAGAAAATTACAGACCTCTGAAACTGAATGCTCTAGGGTAAGCAAATTTCAGGAATGGCTGGATCCAGGGACTCAAGTCATAGCACCAATCTCTGTATTTCTTGGATCTAGGCTCTTTTCTTTCCTGTATATTGTCTTATCCTCAGGCAGGCTCTTCCTTCATGGTCAATTATGCCTCCAGAAGTTACAAGCTTAGCATCCCCCTCAGAAAAGAAGGTGTCCTGTTTGCAGGAGCTCCAGTAAAAGTTTCAGGATTGAGTCTCATTGGCTTAGCTTACATCATCTACTCATGCCTGAACCAATCACAGTGGTCAGGAGAAATGGTTTGTTTTGATTGGCCAGCTCTGCATCATGGGACCACCCCTGAAGCTCCCTCTGCGTGAGAAGAGGTGGCTCCCCAAAGGAAAATTGAACTGCTCTTGGCCTCAAAGGGTAGGTGGATGCTGAGTGGGCAAAACAGTATTTTACCTATTTTTAGCATTCATGTTTCTAATGAGCAAACTGCAAGAAAATGACCTGCAATTGAAAATCATTAGTTTGGTGTTTCTGACACAGAGAGGTTTTACCACACTGGGGTTGGGTGGAGGGAAGAGCCACTCTGCTGAATGATGGGATGCAGTTGTGATGGGGGAACCAGCTTTCTCATCTATCTGGGGGCTCTCTCTCTCTAGCCTGCCCACTCAGCCTGAGGACTGTGGGGGAGGGATCCTCAGTTTGCAGAAGACTCAAAGGCGAGCCGCGTGCAGACACCAGGCGTCTCATTGATGTGCACTGGGCCCCTTCTGCTTCCTTCCTCTCTGTATGGTTCACTGGCCTTTCTAGGTGGAAAGGGGACTTTGCTAGAGATAGCAAATGGGGAAACTGAGACATGGCAGGAGGAATTAAAAATACACCGATTTTTCTTCTGAAGCCTCAACATATTTTTTTCTCCATAAGACCCTTCCTGTAAACATTTAAGTGTCCTCAATTTCCTCCTTGCAGCAAAATTTCTTGAGTTCTTTTTGGAGGGGGTACTGGGGATTGAACTCAGGGGCACTCAACCACTGAGCCACATCCCCAGCCCTATTTAGTATTTTTTTTAGAGACAGGGTCTCACTGAGTTGCTTAGCACCTCGCTGTTGCTGAGGCTGGCTTTGAACTCGCTGTCCTCCTGCCTCAGCCTCCTGAGCTGCTGGGATTACAGGTGTGGGCCACCACACCTGGTGAGTTCTTTTTTTTTTTTTTTTTTTTTTTTAATTTCCTCTTTCCATGCTTCCTCTTGGATCTGCTGGTATTCTCCATCCTCAGCCTCACTACTTCATGAAATAGCTCTCCCTGCATTCTTCGTTGAGCTGCAAGACCCGACCCAATGAGCCAGCTTAGAGGAGAAAAAATAATAATAATCCATACCTTAGATTGAGAGGCAAGCCCTAGGATCTATTGAATGATGTAATGGATTTGAGTAACTCCAGAGTAGAGTGACTTGAACCAGGTAATAAAACCCCCAAGAGAGAGGACATATAGATAGTTGACCTGGAAATGAGAGAGGTTGGGGGTTCAGCAGGGAGTCATGATTTCTTCACACCTCTAAAGTACCACCAGGTGGAAGAGAGAGATGCCGTCCCAGTGTCCCCAAAAGTCAGAAAGGAATTATTCTTATTTTAAAACATGAGCTAACAGTCTGGGCTCTCTAAAGAAGAAAGTATCTGTGTCTAGAGATGGTGCACTCCCTGTCATTGGCAGCAGTCGGGGTATTCTATCAGAAGTACTTAGAAGAGGGTCCTATGTTGGGAGAGAGGTTACACCAGAGGACTTCTGAGGCTCATTCCAAATCTGAAAATTCAAGCTGGGGATGTAGCTCAGTGGTAGAATGCTTACCCAGCAAACGTGAGGCCCTGGGTTCAGTCCCCAGCAGTGCTAAAAAACAACAACAAAAAATCTGAAATTCTGAGACTAGTTACACATGCATATCCAGAGGTGAGTCTCCATGGATTTGTGTCTACCCCTTCCCAGCTGTGTGGTCTTAGGCATGTTGCTCACCCTCTCTGTTTGTTCCTCAGTCTCATCAGCTATAAAAGGGAGCTAACAGTCCCTCCTGCACATTCATGCCATGAACATTCACACGGTCATGTGTAAAGGTTCAGCAAGGTGCCTGGCATATCCTAAGTGCCTAATAAGTGCTGTTTTCTGTATTTAGTGCTAAGCACCCTTCTCTAGATGGCAAGTGATGCCCTAGCATGAGTCTTACTAGCTGCATTTAGGTTTTAGCTATAGATTTTCCATGGTAAGTTCTAGGAGCCGGGCTCCAAGAGAGCCTCTGATGATTACTTCCCTGCCTCCTCTGTGCTCAGGGAGGCTGTCCAAACGCATGCCCTGCACAGTCTCCTGACTCTGTTCTTGTAGTCTTCTTAACCACCAGGAAATGACAGCGTTCATATGGTTTAAACATAGCTTACCTTAGGAGCAAGCATGGCGCCACCCCCCAGTGGGGGTTGTACTCCTTATTTGCACGACAGACAAGTTCCTTATCCACTTTGCAGGTGAGGAAACTAAGCCTCAGAGAGCTGAAGTAACTTTTCCAGGGGTACACAGCTGAAACCAGGGTCTTCAACATCCAGATTCACTCCCCTATGTGAGCTTTCATCCATAACCTCCAGAAAATTCTGGAATTCACTCAGGACGTGTATATTTCATCAGGAGGTCCACAAAAATAGAACTTTATAAAAGAGGCCCTGAGAAGGTTAGAAAGTTTGATGACCCTTTGTGGAGGTTTTTATGGTGGGTGGGGGATATCAGAAAACAAGCTCCCCAGACACTCCCTACAGACACCTCCCCACAGACCCAACCCTACACCCCCACAGGCACTCACACACCTCTGACCTGGCCTCTTCGTGCCCACTTCTTTGTCCTTCCTGTAGGTGTGGGTCGATGCTGGGACGCAGATCTTCTTCTCCTATGCCATCTGCCTGGGCTGCCTGACGGCTCTGGGAAGCTACAACAATTATAACAACAACTGCTACAGGTGAGCACCCCCAGGTCCCGCCTGCCCTCCTGCTCCCAGATGCCTGTGCAGCGTTGCACCAGTTCCCATTCAGCTGCCTGCCTTACAGGGCCCAGGAGGGAACATATGGGATGCTTGTTGACCTCCTCCTACCCAAGGAGGGGGCCACCAGAGGAGGTAGGGCTATTAGTGCAATCAGAGTCTGCTGCAAGGTGATTCTGCCCCCAGAATCTCTCTCAGGCCTCAGGGTCACACTGAGGCACAGATTTAGCCCAGAGTGGGCAAGGAACTTGCCCAAGGTCACACAGCTCACTAATGGCAACATCAACACGTGACCTAGATGTTCTACAATGGAAGGGCCTATCCTTCCCCTATCTATTCAGAAATCAGCTTCCTTTCCCGTCTCACTTTAAGGTTCTCTCCTATCCTGCCTGGAGTCGCTGGTGCCCTGCCTGGCCCCTTGGCCTCTCTCCCTGACCTCCTGTAGCTGACCACACCCAGGTGGCAAGGTGAGCCCCAGGCTACCTGACCCCATAGCAGGGCTGAGACCTGCACATGACAAAGGGCTTGCCCAAAGTTTCCCAGCAGCATGTGGGCAAGTGAAATTTGTACTATGATTATCTATTGATTGAGGTCTATGGACTTCTGGACTCAGAGCCCTGCACAGAATAGGTAAATACTTATGGGTGGATGGTAGAGGATCTCTTCCTTAGACCCCAAGATCATCAGAGATAAGACTGAAATAATGACAGCAAAACCATTCCCGGTCACATGTTGGTGGAGAAAGGAAGAGGGTTGGTACAAGCAGTTCTGAGATGAATATTTGGGGGAAATAAATTAGATCTCCAAACATCATCCATATAATCACATAATACGATTGAATAAGAAGTTAAATTTTGAAGCTGGGCACGGTGGCACAAGCCTGTAATCCCAGCACTTAGGGAGGCTGAGACAGGAGAACCGCGAGTTCAAAGCCAGCCTCAGCAACGGCGAGGCACTAAGCAACTCAGTGAGACCCTGTCTCTACATAAAACACAAAATAGGGCTGAGGATGTGGCTCAGGGGTCAAGTGCCCCTGAGTTCAATCTCTAGTACAAAAAAAAAAAAGTTAAATTTTGAAAGGGAACTATCCTAAAATAAGGAATAATAAAGTATTGATTTCAGAATGGGAAAACATGTAAAGAACATCCAAAAAATCACAAAGGAAGAGAGTGACAGATTGGTTCATGTAAAAATTTACAACTTTTTGTTTTGATACTGGGGACTGAACCCAGGGATGCTTTACCACTGAGCCACATCCCCAGCCCTTTTTATTTTTTATTTTGAGACAGGATCTCACTAAGTTGCTGGGGCTGGCCTTGAAGTTATGATCCTCCTGACAGTCTCCTAAATCACTAGGATTACAGGCATTTACCACCATGCCAAGCAAAAATCTAGAACTTCTTAAATTGTTAAATGTTAGACTTTTAAACTTTAGAAATTTCTATAAAGACAGACAAAAAAAAAAAAAAAACTATTCAAAATAGCCACCTTTAGAGACTGGGCCTGGGAAGGCAAAGGTGGGAAAATGTCCCCCCAACCCATTTATACCTCCTATACCATTAAGATGTTTTTCTGTTTTGTTTTCTGTTACTCTGAGTACATATTGATTTTAATTTAAAAAAAAAAAAGAAAACCAAGTTAGTACAAATATCATCTATATGTTGTATTTTATCTCCAAATAAAATATGAAAATCATCTTCAAAATTAAAGGACATGCTGGGCACAGTGGCACTCACCTATAAGCCCAGCAGCTCAGGAGGCTGAGGCAGGAGGATTATGAGTTCAAAGCCAGCCTCAGCAAAAGCAAAGCCCTAAGCAACTTACTGAGACCCTGTCTCTAAATAAAATAAGAAATAGGGCTGGAGATGTGGCCCAGTGGCCGAGTGCCCCTGAGTTCAATCCCCGGTACCAAAAAAAAAAAAAAGAATATACACACACACATATATACACACACATAGTAGTAACATGATATTCAGTGGGGTTAGATACATAATATGTTAACTATGGTATTATTAATATGTTAATTAATATTTTATTAGGTGATGAATGTGTCAATATGAAAAGCACTAGAATACAAAAGAAAAATAAGCAGTAGCCAGATGCAGCAGCCCACGCCTGCAATCTTAGCTACTCAGGAGGCAGGAGAGAATGCACGGGGGAGGTTAGCCTAAGCAACTTGGCAAGACCCTACATGAAAATAAAAACTAACAAGGGCTGGGAGGTGTGACTCAGGGGTAGAGCACCCCTGGGTTCAATCCCCAGTACAAAAAACAATGAAAGAAAAATCATATTAGGGCTGGGAGTGTAGCTCGTTGGTAGAGTATATGTTTAGCATACATGAGGCCCTGGGTTCTATCCCTAGCACAGAAAAATAAATAAATAAGAAAGAAAAGAGAAAATAAAAATAAGCAACACACTCTTATAAGAACAAGATTGTTATTCTCAACTAGAAAAAATTGGCAGTAATCCAAAATGAATTCCCATTCAGTGTAGGTGAGGGCACTTGGGGGGGGCTCATGCTCCTGGACTGGGAACTGATGACCACAGAACCTGACCACTGCCTGACTCACGTGGAATCACTGCTTGAAAGACCTTTTGTAGATGGTCCAGCTCCTCCCACATTCTCCCCATCTCTGAGAAAGGGAACTCAGGGCTCGTGGAAGTGGTCGAGTCTGGACTCTAACCAGGCTCTCCCGGTGTCCTCCCCAGGGCTCTCTGGAAACCACATTCATGGTCACTTCATGAACCCATTTGCTAAGTCAGCAGTGTCTGCTGTGACATCTTTGTCTTCTGAGAGTGAGACAGTGGAATTGGCAGCATGGGAGACAAACAGCAGTGGCACTGTCTTTCAAGTTTGGAATTTGGGGAGACTGAGGCACAGAGGAATTGTTTTATATATATATATACACACACACACATACACACACATACACAAACACACATAGAGGCAGATCCAACATGCTGAAAAGAAAAACTACCATATAACTCAGTGTGCTGTTAGAAAGCAAGTGCCATCATTTCTGGGTCCCTTTGGGCTGGGAGGCAATTGGGTATGGTGGAAGAAGGGATGTTGAAGAGATGGACGGTCAGGTCAGGTTTCTGTAAGATCCTTGCTGTGGATGGGTCCCAGAAGTGACAGGAAGAGGCTGTCACAGAAGAGATGTGTCTGGGGGCTGAGAGGTCAGGCAGTTTGTTAACTACAGTATGAAATGTGAACCATGGGCAGAAAGGAACAAGCCCTCAGCTGGGGACAGAAACACAAGCAGGCTCCAAGCCCAGGCTGATGGCAACCCCCTTGGGTTGTCTCAGAGGGATGCTGGTACTCAGCACAGGACCTGTGCTGGATACTGCATGAATCCCTTGGTCACCGACCATCCCCTCTAGCCAGGCCATCAGTTGCAGGAGGACACCAGTGGGGTTTCTCATTCTCCCCTGTATCCCTTGAACCTAATCTAGTGCTGGATTTCATGCAGGGAAGTAAGACACCCATTGGTCAGGCATACAGACAAGAAGACGGTGGCCCATGGAATTTAAGTCACTTGCTTGTGTTCCCATTGCTCGTGATGGAACATGGCTTTCCTGGCCCTGGTATCCCTATTCCTCACTACCAAGGATGACCAGTTCTTTCCAGGCTATTGGAACTGAATCTGGCCAAGACTGTCTTGTCACCAACCTGGGTCTGCCAACCTGGGCAGTTGCCTCTTCTGAATGTGCACATGACATACATCAGCTATCACCAGTCCCTTCTGCCCTCCCATCCAACAGGCAGGGATTTTTTTTTTCTTCCTTTCTGTCTCTTATCAGCAGAGGAAAGCAAATACCATAGGTGACATTGCAAAATCAGAAGGCTCGTTTTAGTCCTGTTTCAAAATCGTTCTGCAAGCGAGTCTTTCCCATCTCAGATGGACTAAATTAATACCCTCTCTCCTGACAGCATAATCGCTTCTGGAGGTCTTACCAGCCTGGCTCAGCTCCTGCTGACTTCAAAGCACTAGTTACATAAGGCTTTCACCTCAGCAGTGCCTGCGCTGGGACAGGAGAGGAATTAGAGGGATGGGAATGGACCCAAGCAGACCAAGGAAAGTGTCACTTCAGAGCACACAGCACTAGGCTACCTGAAGGTGTGGATACCCTGGGGGCTGGCGGTCAGGTCACTGGGATAGAAGGGACTGGAGTCCTCTTGAGAGCTGCTCTCTGTCTGCCCGTCACTCCGTGGTTTGAGGAAGTCAACCAAGAGACCTCTGCAGGAAGATGGGGATTTTCTAACTTGGGACATTTTCTTTTTTGCCCCTGTATGGGTACCCAGAGATAATTGTTCAAAACCTGGGCTCTGGAAGTCTTACTTTTTAGGACACATCATTTTTGTTTAGCTTCTGGAAATAGCACCCCAAACTTCACAACTGACTGTGAGACGTTCAGTATATGATTCTCCTTCTCCGGTCCTCCAGGTCTCAGTGAAACCTAGTGCAGAGCCTGACACACTGCAGCTCCTTCAAATATGATACAGGAGCCCAGGACGGTGGCACATGCCTGTAATCCCAGCAGCTCAGGAGGCTGAGGCAGGAGGCTCGCAAGTTGGAGGCCAGCTCCAGCAATTTAGCAAGGCATGAAGAAACTCATTGAGACCCTGTCTCTAAATAAAATACAAAATAAGGCTGGGGATGTGGCTCAGTGGTCAAGTGCCTCTGAGTTCAATCCTTGGTACCTTACAAAAACAAAAAACAAAAAAATGATACAGGAGAACTCCAAAATGTAGCCCACGTGGAGGCAATGCTTCCTTCCCAGCACCGTCTCATGTCACACTGTTCAATAAGGAGGGCCATTTTGCCTCAGATTTCAATAAACAGGCAGGAGAAGCATATTTGTCTCCACCTTAAGAATAGCTCAGCCCTTAGCCAGGCCTGGGCTGAGTTTCCTTTTCAGTAGAGGTAAGAGATTTGCAGATAATGTGGCAGGGCTACCAGCCCAGCCAACATTCACTGAGCTCTTTCAAAAAGCGACCTGTATCAGTCACCCACTGCCACATTAATGCTGTGTAACAAACAGCCCCAGACCTCAGGGGAGTTTGACCATAACAGACATTTGCTTTTATTGCTCTCCAGGCTGCCAGTCAGCCAGGGAAGCTCTCCAGGCTGTGGGTGGGATGAGTTTAACTCCAGGCCAAGCTCAAGTGCATGCCGTGTGTGCATTGTGGGGTCCAGGCTGAAGAGCTGGCAGCTCCCCTGAGGAATTCTTCTCATGGAAAAATCACAGAAATGATAAAGGACAAGTCTAATTATGCCAGCACAACTCAAGCCTCTGTTTGTGTCACATCGGCTTACATCTCATTGTGCACAGCAAGTCATGTGGCTAAGGCCAAAGTCAGTACAGCAGGGAAATATACTCATGTCAAGGGAGAAGGGAGCAGGAGTGACAACTTGCTGAGAATGATTTGATCGAACACAAAGCCCAAGAGACCCAGTTATCCAGACACCTTCTCGTCATGGGTGAGATCAGACCCAAATAAAAGGTACTGCAGGGAGAATTGGACCCAAGGGTCCTGACTCCTATTCAAATGCTGTCCCTTATACCCAAGATCATTGTGGTAGTCACCAGCAATATTCTTCTCAACTTTGGTTGCATTACGTGTCAGGAGAAGAGGAAGTGAACATCTCGCTGTTTCTGAACCTAGTGCTCAGTCTTGGATATAACAATTGAGGAGTGTGGCGAGCTGGGGTGTATTAGAGATCAGGAGCAAGATGAAGAGCTGGTAAAGGAACTGGGATGTTTGGAGAACAGAAAACTCAAAGGGATATGGGTCCACTAACTTTGGATCTCCCCAGGCCGAAGGAGCTCCAGGCTACTTTTAAGGGTAAAACCAAAACTTCCCAGAGAAGGCAGATTTTGGTCTAATGCTATCTAAGCAGTAGGCACAGTCCAACAAGGGGAAGCGATGATTGAGGGAGAAGGAAGGGTCCTGCAGAGGGGGGTCACTACCCACGGTGTCGCTGTCCTGCCCAGGTCATACCTCTGGCAGGAGGTTGGTCAGGGGCACCTGGAAGCACCTCCCTGTAAAGCAGGGCATTGACCCAGGCTGAATGCATAAGCCACAGCCCCATGCTCTTTGGTGGCTGGGATACTAGGAGGCTGATGCCCTGACTTGGCAACTGAGACTGCAGGGCACCATTTTCTCCATGTTGACAAAGCCCTGACATCTGTAGTCTGATTTCTCCCAGGCTTTATGCAGGTGCTTCCTAGCTAGCTGGTCTCTCTCGAGAGCAGAAGACAGCCACTGCCCCAACAGATCCCTTCATGATGGGCTTCAGCCTGGAAGGAGCTGCTCCTTGCAGCAGTGGAACAGACTGAGCAGTGCATTCTGTGAGAGGCGGCTCTGATCAGTAGCTGGTCCCAGATGGATGTCGCGATAAATCCTCTTCCCCCAGAAGCAGCTGGAGCTCCAGGCCTGAGGTCCGGGTTCGTCCCCTGGCTAAGAGGCAGCTGTCTCCCAAGGGGGCTTCTCCTGTCCTCTAAGCTCTGCATTCCCAGGAATGTAATCCTCTCCTGCTTCCCCCTGGCTCTTTCCTTCCAGGGCTTCAGGGGAGCATTGGTTTGTCTCCCAAGTTTCTTCTCACTTGATCTGCACTGTACCACATGCCAGCCTCCATTCCTTCCTCCACATCCTCTCTCCGTGCTTATGATCCATGACCTACCTTATCTTGGAGAAATGAAGGAGAATCTGTGTGACAGTGGTCCAGCCACCTAACCTCTCTGAGCTACAGGTGCTTCACCAGGAAAATGGGGCTATCCATACCCACACTTCCCTGCCTGCCCCCACAGTGCTCAGGTGGAAAATGTTCCAGCAGTGCACCCTTCCTGCCCACTCTGACCTGAGTCCCTCTTGCTGCTTCCCCACAGGGACTGCATCATGCTCTGTTGCCTGAACAGCGGCACCAGCTTTGTGGCCGGGTTCGCGATCTTCTCTGTCCTGGGCTTCATGGCATACGAGCAGGGGGTACCCATTGCCGAGGTGGCAGAATCAGGTAAGTTTGTCACAGGTAGGGATGTGAAAGGCCCCAGGGGAGATACACGATCAGAATGCCAGCATGGTCTTCTTCTTTTGGGTTCAGTTCTTGAGAAGTTGTCCAGGATCTTAGGAGGGAACACGTGATCACTTCATCTCACTCCTATACCCAAAGCCTTTCTAGGCCTCTCATGGCGCTACACTCAGCGTAGCCCAGGCTCCTGGGGTTTCATCCCCCCATGCCCACTCTGCCCAACCTCAGTAGTCTGTTCGCCTTCTGCAGCATAACTCCCTCCCTCCTACCACAGGGCCTTTGCATTTGCTGCTCCCTCTGCTTGCAGAGTCTCCCTCCCTCCCCTGTTCTAGATGTAGAATCACCACAGGTGTCACAACCTTAAAGTGTAGATTGACACATTGTTTCAAACCCAGTGTGGGCAAGATTGTGGTGCTAATGGTGAAAACTCCTCCTTTGATTTTCATGGTTTTTAAATTCTGGGCAGATACATTATATATGAAAAAAAATACAACAATAGTTTTGTTTACATGACATAAACAATGAGAGATTGTCAGAAGCTAGACTCTAAGCTCAGATAAGTGCAAATAGGTTTATCACATACAGGAACATCCAGTGGGGGTGGGTGCTCTGTCACAAGCAGCACAGGTCATGTAGGCTTCTTGGCTTCCGTCTGCTCAATGCCAGTGGTGCCCACAGTCATGGTGACAACCACACTGCCCCCCCTGGTGAGCCCTGGTGCAAAGCATGGCTACCTATGTCTGCTGTGCATAGTCAGGGCCAGCAGCCTCTGACCACCAGTCTGGGCAGGCCAGCAAGTGTGAACTTCACAGGAGGAAGCTAGCCTTGGGCTCTGTTTAGTGCCTGCTCAGGGTCCTCCTTCCTCGGGATCATGTGTATCAGACATAGGAACAGCCTCTGCAGAAATCAGGGGTCCACAGCTAGACCAGAGGTATGCAAAGCTCTGTCATTGGGCACCTACTTTCTAGGTAGGAGCTCACTTGCATGTGATCTCACCTGATTCTTAGCTCAAAATATGGTACTTAGATAGCTGCCAAAACCCTCAGTGGAATGTTCTGGCACACCTGCAAGACTGAGCCAGGGAGGCAGAAGGCTCTTTGTGCAAGACTCATTTTATCCTGCTCTAAGCCCAATGCCCAAGATTTGCTGACCTTCCTCAAATATCCCCTAGTCTGTCTCTCTGATACTCTTTACAGTCCAAGTGCTCTTTCTTGATATAGAGATTTTACATAGCTTATAGTCTAGTCTTACTTTTATATCCAGACTAATCATATTCTTCCCTCTAACTGGAGTGTTTGGTCCGTTTTTAAATTATTGATGATTTGATCCTGAAGTCTGTTTCAAAGAAGAGAAAGTCAGAATAATAATCAGAAATGGGAAGTGACAGATGTGCAGAGGAAGTACAAAGTGATATGTCATTAACTTTAAGTAGATTCTGTTGAGTTACAGATGTATATTGTTAGCCCAGCTGCTTGGAAAATAATAAAAGAGAGCTGAAAAGCTGACAAATGAAATAAAAATGAGTTTCACAAAATACTAAGTAGTTCAACAGGAAGCTGGAAACACACAACAGAGAAAAACAATGCAAAATAAACAAACAAAAGAAGACAAGAAGGAAAACAAATACAAAAGGGTAGGTGGGAACTTCACTGCATCAGTGAATACACTAAGCGTGAATGGACCAAACATGTCAATTAAAAAGGAGAGATTGTCAGACTGGATTAAAAAGAAAATGTAAGACCCAACTATAAAATATCTAAAAGAGGCATACATTAAATTTAAAGGTATAGATAATATACAAAAAAAAAGGAAAAGATATACCATCCAAACAATAAGCACAGAAAACTGGCTTGGCTGTATTCATATGAGAGAAAGTAGACTTCAAGTCAAAGGATATTATTAGAGAAAAAGAGGGACACTTCATAATAATAAAGGAAACAATTTATTGGGAAGATCTAACAATCATAAATGTGTTTACACCAGATAACAGATTTGAAATACATAAAGCTACCAGGCATGGTGGCACATACCTGTAATTTCTGTGACTACTCAGGAGGCTGAGGCAGGAGGATCACAAGTTAGAGGCCAGCCTCAGCAACTTAGTGAGTCCCTAAGCAACTTAGAGAGAACCTGTCTCAAAATTTTAAAAAAAATTTTAAAAGGGTTGGGAAGGTAGCTCAGTGTTAAAGTGCCCCTGGGTTCAATCCCCAGTTCCAAAAACTGAATGAATGAATAATAAAAACTAAAATACATAAAGCTAAAACTGACAGAACCGAAGGGGGAAATAGACAAATCCACAATCATACTTAGAGATTTTTTACATTCTTATCTCACTAACATTATCACAAGAAGACAAAATATCAATAAAAACATAAAATCTGAACACTGTCAACCATACTGACTTAACTGACATTTATAAATGTCTATACCCAACAACTGCAGAGTATAATTCTTTTCAAATGGACATGAAATATTCACCAAGATAGACCACTTCCTGGACCATAAAATGAGTCTCAAAATATTTCAAAAGATTGAAATTATATAGAACATATTCTCTAGCCACCACTGAGTTAAATCAGAAATCTGTAACAAAATATCTAGAAAGTTTCCAAATATGTGCAAAGTAAGCAACATGTTTCTAAATATTCCATAGTGCAAAGAACAAAATATTTCAAGCTTCACAGCAATGAAAACACAACATATCATAATTTGTGGGGTGCAGTTAAAGTACTTACAGTGAAATTTATAGCTTTAAATACCTATATGAGAAAGAAAAACAAATGCTTAAATTTTTTTTAAGAAAAATTTAAGTTTCAGCCAGGCACAATGGAACACACCTGTCATCCCAGCACTTAGGGAGGCTGAGACAGGAGGATCGCGAGTTCAAAGCCAGCCTCAGCAATGGCGAGGTGCTAAGCCACTCAGTGAGACCCTGTCTCTACATAAAACAGAAAATAGGGCTGGGGATGTGGCTCGGTGGTTGAGTGCCCCTGAGTTCAATCTCCAGTACCAAAAAAAAAATAATTTCTAAGGTTCTGTCTTAACTTGGAAAGGCAGTACAAATTGAACCAAAGATAAATAGAACCAATAAATAACAAAGGTAATTGTGGTAGCTTTGTGCTACTGCTGTGATCAAAATACCCAACCAGAACAGCTTAGAGGGAGGAAAAAGTTTATTTTTGCTCATAGTTTTAGAGATTTAGTCCATGGTCAGCGAACTCTATCACTCTGGGCCCAAAATGAGGCAGAGCATCATTAAAGGGACAGACACAATTTAAAGGAATGATAGCAGCTTCCAGGGAAGAAAAGAAGGCAGAAGGGAATGGAGAAGCACCCTTCAGCAATTAGGTGGTGAAGGAAAGACCAAGAAAAAGAGGTAGAGCCCCACAAAACAGCAACAACAAAGAACCCTGAAATCCAAAATTAAAGAGGAGAGCTCACCCTTCCTCCATCAGCAAGAGGAAACCATGCTAAGTCCTCCGACTTTATGGATGAAAGAGGATACTGTTAAACTAGGAATCTTATCAAATACCCAACAACATCAAAACAGACTCAACTTTGTACCATATAAAGTCAGGAGTAGCCAGTCAGAATGGCAATTATCAAGAATACAAGCAGCAATAAATGTTGGCAAGCATGTGGGGAAAAAGACACATTCATACGTTGCTGGTGGGAGTACAAATTGGTGCAACCACTCTGGAAAGCAGTGTGGAGATTCCTCAGAAAACTTGGAATGGAACCACCATTTGACCCAGCTATCCCATTCCTTGGTTTATACCCAAAAGACTTAAAATCAGCATACTACAGTGACACAGCCATATCAGTGTTTATAGCAGCTCAATTCACAATAGCTAAGCTATGGAACCAACCTAGGTGTCCTTCAACAGATGAATGGATAAAGAAATTGTAGTATATATTCACAATAGAATATTACTCAGCCTTAAAGAAGAATGAAATGATGGCATTTTCCAGTAAATGGATGGAATTGGAGAATATCATGTTAAGCGAAATAAGCCAATCCCAAAGAACAAAAGGCCAAATGTTTTCTCTGATATGCAGATGCGAATTCACAATAAGTTGGGGGATGGGGAAGAATAGATTTACTTTGTATTAGACAGAGGGGAGTGAAGGGAGGGGAGGGGATATGGAGATAGGAAGGATAGTAGACTGAATCAGACATTATTACCCTGTGTGCATATATGATTACATGACTGGTGTAACTCTACACCACGTACAACCGGAAGAATGAGAAGTTATACTCCATTTATATGTGATGTGTCAAAAGGCATTCTACTGTCATGTATAACTAATTACAACAAATTTTTAAAAACCGTAAAACAACAATCAGGAGTAGAAGTTTCCCACAGACCAACGAAGAGCCATACTCTCCCTCTGAAGACCAAGTGTGAAGTAGAAAAAGATTGTGAGACAGACCTCAACCTGTCTCCGTCCATTTTCCATGGATATCACAGAACACTTGAGACTGGGTAATTTATAAAGAAAAGGTTTGTTTAGCTCATGGTCTGGGGACAGGGAAGATCAAGGATGGTGGCTGCTTCTGGTAAGAGCATCATGCTGTGTCATAGTGTGACAGATTTGGCACCTGTGCAAGAGTGGGAAGCAGGGACGTGCAGTAGGGGAGGGGACAAAGGAGCCCATTTTCTTCATCAGTCTGCTCTCGAGAAAACCACTCCATTCTCAAGAGAACTAATCCAGTCTTCCCAAGAAAGACACTAATCCCTCTTACTGACTTAATCACCTCTTAAAGACTGTCGCCTCCTGAAGGCCTCCTCCCCTTAACCACTGTTCAACCAGATTTCAACATGAGTTTTTTCAAGGTCAAACCATATCCAAACTGTAGCACCAAGAGAACTAAATGTACTCAACTAGGAATCTGAGGATGTGGAAGGCAACTTAAACCAGAAATTCAAAACTAACAAGTGATGATGGGGGTGGAGTGGGAGATGGGCGGGAAGAGATGAAAAGAGAGCTTACTGAACTCAGGGAAAAAATGGGGGAAAAAAGACAAAATTATCTTGCACATGAGGGAAACATAGATCCCACAGAAAATAGTCTTGATAAGGAGCATTGATGGCAGAAAAATAGCATCATGCAAGAGGTTAAAAAAAAGTAGAAAGAGAATATAGACAAAGAAATAATATTTATACTATCAGAGTTCCCAAAGGGAAAAAAATAAAACAGTGGCACAGAGGTAATGTTTAAAACTATATTCCGAGGAAAATTTTCAGACATGAAGAGCTGAATCTACACATTGAAAGAACTCCTCAGATAACCACAAAAAATTAACCCAGAATGATGAACTCAGATGTCCTGTTAAAGCTCTTAGCCTTTAAAGATAGAATCCTCAAGGTCTGCAGGCAGAAGAGATCAAATAACTTATAAAAGCAAAAGAAGACTGGCATCCCACATTTCAAAACCCACTTACAAAAGGCAAGGAAAGCAGCATTGGAGCAGCACTTTCATCACAGATCTCAAAAAGAAAACATGGATCCAAGCTTTAACATCCAGCCACGATTTTTTTTCCACTATCAAAGCCACAGAAATCCATTCTCCATGTTTAAGAATATAGGAGCTCTGTGCCCATCAGTCCTTCAGGGAAATCTAGTAAGGATGACTTTGAGCCAACCTAATAGTAACCAGGAAAACATCAGATAAAAGATGTACCATGAGGGCTTAATGATGCTTAATTGTTGCTGGGATGTAGCTCAGTGATACAATATGTGCTTCATGTGTGCAAGGCCCTGGGTTTTATCCCTATCACCAATAAATATTATTAATAAATAACTACAACAACAATAATAAATATATATATATATACCACATGCATATATGTGTGTGTCTAAGACTAAAAGCAATGTGGAGAAGAGAGAATGGACTAATGTAGAACTGCTATGTACTATCAGTCACAAAGTAGAAATAATCCAACTAACACATGGAAAGAAAAGGGAAGAAAAAGAAAAAGAAATTGGAAAAAAATCTCTTTTGTACAGGCAATAGCTCTGCTAAAGAATATAGAGGGGAGAAACCTGGGAAAGCTGAGTAATAAAGATTTAAATAAGAAAACAAGGGCCTAATAGCATTTTTAAAATATATAAGTATAAAAATGACTAGTGGAACACAACCTTCCTGAATGCCAAAAAAAAAAAAAATTATAAATGAAAACAACACATAAGTCATTGTAAAACGTAACAAATATAAAAAACCATGTAACAAGAAAAATGACTCAAAATGGGCAGTTAAGACCCAACTTATCAATCATATCAATAAATGTGAATAGGCTTAACTTTACCTATTAAAAGGAAAAGATTTTCAACTTGACTCACAAACCTAGATCTAAGTCTGTCCTGCACAGAAGAATCACACCTAGGGGCTGGGGTTATGGCGCAGTGGTAGCGTGCTCGCCTAGCATGCGTGAGGCACTGGGTTTGATCCCAGCACCACATAAAAATAAAATAAAGATATTCTGTCCACCTACAACTAAAAAAATAAATAAATACTTAAAAAAAAAAAGAATCACACCTAAAGCAAATGTGATTCACAAAGGCTAAAAATAAAGGGCTAGACAGCAGTAGTAATGCTGAAGTCAAAGTAGGATCCATGCCCAAAGGTGTTAAGCATTACAAAGAAGAATGCTTTTATGTTTACAACACACAATGGAATATATGCACCAAATAACACAGCATAGCCTGCATGAGGCAGAAACTGCTGGAGATGCAAGGAGACACCGATAGAAACAGAGAAAGCACACCATGGGAAGCATATTTATGGTTAGAAATGAAAGAATGAAAATAAACTGACATCCCTGCTCAAAACAACAACAACAACAAAAATGAACCATGAAAAAGCACAAAGAAGCAAATAGTCAAAAGAAAAGCAGACAGGCTGGGGTTGTAATGAGGCACTAGGTTCAATCCTCAGCACCAAATAAAAATAAATAAATAAAAATAAAGTTATTGTGTCTGCCTACAACTAAAAAAATATGAAAGAAAAGCAGAAATTAGTGAAATAGGCATAGAAAACATCTAATTAATAATTAAAATCCTGGTTTTTTTGTTGTTGTTTTTTTTAAGTAGACAAGTCAGCATTAAATCAAGAAAAAAAGTAGGGGGATGTCGGGCATGGTGGTGCATGCCTGTAATCCCAGCAGCTTGGGAGGCTGAGGCAGGAAGATCACAAGTTGAAGGCCAGCCTCAGTAACTTAGTGAGGCCCTAAGAAACTCAGTGAGGACCTGTCTCTAAATAAAATATAAAAAAGGGCTGAGGATATGGCTCAGTGGCTTATCGCCCCTGAGTTTAATACCAAAAAAAAAAAAAAGGGCATCAGCCTCTTACCAACCGCACAGGGACTGACTCCACCAGCAGCTTTCTCTCTTTCTCTTTCTTCCCAGGTCCCGGCCTGGCCTTCATTGCCTATCCAAAAGCTGTCACCATGATGCCTCTCTCCCCACTGTGGGCCGCCCTATTCTTCATGATGCTCATCTTTCTGGGCCTGGACAGCCAGGTAAGCAGCCCAGAGGGAGAGGGGCCAGGGAGGCCAGGTGCTCTTTTTTATTTATTTATTAGGTACTGAGAATTGAACTCAGGGTACTTGACCACTGAGCCACATCCCCAGCCCAATTTTGTATTTTATTTAGAGACAGAGTCTCACTGAGTCGCTAAGAGCCTTGCTTTTTGCTGAGGCCGGCTTTGAATTTGCAATCCTCCTGCCTCAGCCTCCCAAGCCACTGGAATTACAGGTGTGTGACACTGTGCCGGGTGGCCGGGCACTCTTCTTAGGAGGGGCCCCTGGTCCTAGCCGCCACCCGTCCTGATAACCCAGGGTCCTGCATGTCCCAATCAAATATTCAAGGACCCCAGAGCACAGGAAGGCACCTCTTCCTTCCTCCCTCTATGTTGGGGTTACCATAACACAGCCCAGGTGGCCACGTGGTTCCCGGCACCCCTCACACCTACCTCTGTGCTCAGAGCTCCCCGTATGCTCCTGCCCAACCCTCACTGCACATGGCTGCCTGCTGCTTTCCTTGGTGCAGATGTCTAGTCAGATCTAGCAGTTTCCAGAGCATTCACCTCTTCTCCCACGCTGTGCCCAGCCTGCTTTCTCCTCCACGCCTGTCCCAGTCTTCTCCATGGATTCCCAGCCTGAATCCTGTGGCCCTCACTAGTTCAGCAGGCCCAGAGATCTGCCTGCTGCTCCCCGCTACCAGGAGAACTTCCTCCAGCCAAGGCAGTGACCCAGCCCTCCCACTGGGGACCCTTGGCAAGTGGGTGCTGTTCTGGGTGGGAGGCTATACAGGCAGATGCCCAGCTTTAACAAGATGGCACAGGCCCCCCTGAGCCTCCTCAGCTAAGGGGAAACACTTGCCCAGCCCAGCCTGTCCAGGATGGTGCCCAGGGTGGCCCAGTGGACACTGCCCCAACCATGCCTTTGTACAAGTCACTTAGCACAGGCAGTGTGTCTGTCCCCCAAGCCGTTCCTCAGAAACTGTTAAGCCAAGCTGCTGAAGCACTGAGTGCTTTGCTGATAATCTTCTCATTGTTATGAGCAGAAGCCTCTGAGGGATCAGGGATCAGCAGCTAGTGCATGACAGGACAGGCTGCCTGGCACAGGAGGCGGGGTTGGGGCCACTTGCTGTGTGCCTGGGCTGTGTTCTCAGTTCATTGTCGCAACAACCATGTGGGCCAAGGACCCCTTTTTTTGCCCCTGCTATACAGAAGAAACCAAGCCTCAGAGATGCTGAGTGACTGGCTGGGACATACACCCAGGTCTGTCTGCCCCTTAGCTAAACACTCCAGTGTCTCTTCCACTCCCTCTTTGGATAAACCATCTTCCTTGAATCCCCTCTCCCTCCCGGGACCCTGGAGAAAGGATGAGCAATGCCAGCCTTTGCTGAAGAGGCAGAGCCTGGGCTTTGGAGTCAGGCAAAGCTGGATTTGAGTCCCAGTGCCAGGACTCTTCACCAGCTGTGTGGCTTTGAGTTGATCACTTCACCTCTCTGTGCTTCCTTTCCTTGATCTGCACAGTAAGGATAGAACCATCTTTCCTGAGAAGGCAGAAGTATATCATAAAGGATTTAAGGCCAAGAAGTAGCTCCAGAGAAGGGGTATCTCAACATGGTACCCATCGGGGAAAAAAAATTTTTTTTTCACTTCTTCACCAGCAAAAGGCTCATGCAGGGGATCTGTCCCCAGTGCTGTGAGAACCCAGAGGAGAGGGTGGGGATGGTGTGGGATATTGAGTCTGGGAATTGACAAGCAAGGAGTTGGAGTGAGACTGCCTGCCTGATTGTGTCCGATACTTGGGATTCAGATGCTTAGTGGCTCAAACTCGGCCATCAGGGCCTGGACAGTTTGGCCAGAGACAGCAGAAACCCAAGAGCTGGGTGTTGTCTTGCTGTGATTGTCTTCCACCTAGCAGAGGGGCACTAGCCCACCAGAGCCAGAGGGCAGGGGACCAGCACAGTCCTGGAGACCACAGAGCCTGATCAGAGCCTGCCTCCAGCAGAGCCCTGAGCTCCAGGACAATGACAGAGAGGACTCCTACCTTGCCTCTAGGGCCAGGACTGGGTCTCATTTAAATCATTAACCCCAGAGAAGGGGCCAGCTTAGACTCATGACAGGACTCTGCATGCTGAGTGACCTTGGACAGGTTCCTTCCCCTCTCTGAGCGACTTTTCCTTGTGTTAAGTGGGCGTGCCGGGGTTGCTGTCGTAGTCCCCGGGCCCTTCATCTCAAGAACGAGTGTGGGAACGAGGATTGGGCTGGGTAGAAAGGAAGCCCAGAGTTTGAACCTCTGCAGTGCTCACTCAGAGCCAGCACCACCAGGAGCAGCCTTTTTCCTGGGTTTCACACCATCATGTCTTCCCCCACCCCATCCAGTTTGTGTGCGTGGAAAGCCTGGTGACCGCTGTGGTGGACATGTACCCCAAGGTCTTCCGGAGGGGCTATCGTCGGGAGCTGCTCATCCTGGCCCTGTCAGTCATCTCCTATTTTCTGGGCCTCATAATGCTAACAGAGGTGAGTGACATGGGTAGCAGCATGCACAGCGTAAGTGCCTGGGCTTTGGGGTAGGCAGATCAGACGTGAGTCCCTCCTCTGGCTCTGACTGGCTGCAGGAGCCTGGTCAGGTCTAGTACCCTCTCTACCACTCAGTTTTCTCCTCTTCCCAAGGGTCATTGTGAGAACGGAATGCAAGTCCTCATTGGGTCCTGGCCACAGGGTCTTGCATAAGTCTTCACTTGGCTGATGGGAGCTTCTGCTGCTAACAAAGGGGCGTGAAGCCACCAGGGGACTGTTGGGCTCAGCCAGTTTTACAAGCATGTGGATGCCTGGGGCATCACTATGAGTAATGTCGGCTGCTGGCCCCTAAACTGGTTGTCTATCCTGGGTCTCAAGTTCAAGGCAGGCTTTTCTAGGGAGATGTCACTGAGAATAGGCATCTGTGATATATGACACCTCCTAGCACCGTGTGTTCCAGCCTCAGTTCTGTGTGTGGCCCTGTCTTAGCCAGCATTTTCACTGCTGTGACCAAAGTGTCCAACAAGAACAACTTAGAGGAGGAAAAGTTTATCTGGGGCTCACAGTTTCAGAGGCCTCAGCCCATAGATGGCCAACTATGGGGAGACAGCCAGCATCTCCTGGAGGGGTTCTTCTTCCTGCTGAGGAGGATGTAAGCCACCTGAGAAATTAAAGTCTAGAATAATTAGTAAAAAACAAAAGACAAAGTCAGAAAGATAGTTTCAAAAGTTGGAGCCCCTGATAGACCCAGTCCAACATGGGAGCTGGAGCTAGATAACAAGACAATGGCTCCTATGGTTTATTTAAGGGGGTACATCAAAGGCAGGGATGAGGTTTCAAGGGCGGAGTCTTGCTTTCTGATGTCTTGCAGTCCACAGGTTGATTGGCATCTTGGCAGGTCACACCCACCTCTTGGGGGCTGTGCGGCTATGCAGGTCAGCCCATCTCCAGTCTGTGTGAGATCTTTGGCAGGAGCTGAGGGGTGAGTTCACCTGCATCAGGCAGTCTATCCCTGTGGGGATGCCATGGGAGTTCCCAATGCCAGACCTGTCCCCTGACTGGCTGCGATGCCAATAGTCCACAGACAGCCATAGATGGCTCTCTGTAGCCGACTCCATTGCTCTGGGCCCGAGGTGAGGCCGAGCATCATGGTGGAAGATGTGGTGGAGGAAAGCAGCTCAGCTTGCGGCAGGGTCCGGAAGCAGAGAAAGAGGGGAAAGGGGCTTCGAGGAAGATGCACCCTTCCAGGGCACATCCCCCGTGACCCACCTCCTCCAGTTGTACCCCACCTGCCTACAGTTAGCACCCATCAGTCCATTCAAACTAGGATAAACTGATGAGGTCACACTCTCATGATCCAGTCATTTCACTTGTGAATACTCCTGCACTCACAGGACCTTTGGGGGACACCTCACATCCAAACCAGAGCAGTCCCTGAAGTTGCTCTGGCTGGGCCTGCAGGCAGTTCAGGGCTCTCCACAGCCCCTTAAACAAAGACTGTCCTGTGAAACCCCCTCCTGCAGCCATCCTGGCAGATACTTTCTCAAGTACCTTGAGAGGGTGAGATTAGGTGTCTTTCTTCCCACATGTACAAAAGATAATTAATTTTTTTAAAAAAATGTTGCTGAGAGACAAAAAGAGGTTTTATAAGGAAGAAAGGGGTGAACTCAGTGTCACTCAAAGCAGCTGATGTGAAACTGGGGTCAGCCTAGAAAGCAAAGCTGGGTGAATGGACTCCTGCTTCGTGAACCTCCTTATCTTCCACCTCCAGCTCACAGGTCACCTCCCCCTGGGGACGCCGCCTCTGCCCCTCTTCTCTGTCATAGCTCCCACCCTCCCGCAGGTTGCTCCTGCTCAGCCCAGCCTCCCTCCCCCGTCCTAATCTACCCTTCACCCACTACCCCAACCAGACCCAGGGGTCTGTGAGAACCAGAGCCAGCCCTTGTCCAGCTTTGTGCCCCAGACCCAGGTTAGGGCCTGGCCCAGGGCTGGGTGCTCAGTGTGGAGTGGCTGGTATTATTACTGCTCCTCATCATTGTCACATTCATGAGAGTGACAATCAGTGCCTGAGTAAGTAAAGGGACAGCATGGCATTTCCTGGTCCCTCTCACCTCTCCCCACGCAGGGCACCAGGCACTGCAGTGAGCAGAGGCTCATTAAGCACTGATTAATTACGCAAAGCAGAGTCTTTTGTCACATGCAAATGTTGGGGGTGGGGGTTAGCCCAATGCCTTGAAGAGCCAACAGGGACAGGATTACCAGAAGAGCAAGTGCTGGCACAGGCGACTCTGTCTTGGAGTGCTGCCTGCCCCCAGTGGCCCCCAGTGCACAGAGCCTCTCCCCTGCCTTGGGTCTGCCCACGGGGTGCCTCATGACCTCCAGGGGCTATCAGGAAACCAGCTCTGCAGCCAGCTGCAGTGCAGAGACTCTGGCTTCACAGGCCTGCCTGCCTTCTGCCTCCACAGGGAAACGTCTATGGGCAATTGCACCAGAGAATTTCTTAAATTGCCAAATGGACCATGTCCGCCTCAGCCTTCATGGTAATTGCTCTCCAGATCTTCTCCCTCATTTATACACATTTAAAACTCAGCTCTGGGGAAAATAGAGGCCTGTGATTTGCCATCCTCCCAGGGTAAGGTGGGTGGGTAAGGCTCTGGGCTTTGCAGCCCAACCACCTGGTGTACTGGCAGCCCTGCGGAGAGCCAGCTGATGACCTGCAGCAGGGATTCTCACCTCTCTGTGCCTGAGTTTCCCCCAGTAATCACTGGGGATAACATTAGTGGCCATCTTTCAAGTGCATGGGGAAGGACCCACAAGTGGATTAAGATACAGGAAGCAGCCAGACACAGTGGCACACACTTGTCTTCGCAGTGACTCGGGAGCCTGAAGCAGGAGGATCGCAAGTTCAAGGCCAGCTTCAATAACTTAAAGTCCCTAGGCAACTTAGTGAGACCCTGTCTCTAAATAAAAAATAAAAAGGGGGGCTGGGGTTATGGCTCAGCGGTTGAGCGCTTGCCTTGCATACGTGAGGCACTGGGTTCGATCCTCAGCACCACATAAAATAAATAAAGATATTGTGTTCATCTACAACTAAAACAAAATATTTAAAAAATAAAAATAAAAAAGGGCTGGGGGTGTGGCTCAGTGGTTAAGCACGCCTGTGTTCAATCCCTGGTATTAAAAGATGGAGGGAGGATGAAAGAAAGAAAGAGAATAGCTGAGTACTGCTGTGCATGACAGGAACATGTTCTAAGAAACCTGTCCTCAGGCAATTCCATTGTTGTACGGACACTATAGAGGGCAGCTACAATGTCACCAGGCAATACAATCTTTTTATTTTTTTAGTTGTAGATGGACCCAATATCTTTATTTTATTGCTGTGTATGTGGTGCTGAGGATCGAACCCAGGGCCTCACGCATGCGAGGCAAGCGCTCTACCGCTGAGCTACAATCCCAGTCCCAGGCAATACAATCTTAGGAGACTGTCATATATACAGTTCATTAAGAAACATCATCAGTTGAGGCATGGCTATACTTCATAAATGCTTGTTAAGAGGTTTCCTTGTTCTATTTGGTTGTTTTGATTTTGTTTTGGTACTGGAAACCCAGGAGCACTTCACCACATCCTCAGCCCTTTTTATGTTTTATTTTGAGACAGGGTCTCACTAGGTTGCTTAGGGCCTCACTAAGTTGCTGAGGCTGGCTCTGAACTCGTGATCCTCCTGCTTCAGCCTCCTGAGTCACTGAGAACCTTGTTCTATTTTTCATGGACAATGTGCATGGAAGGAGAGCAGTTGGAAGAGGCATCTTAAGTTGTAACTGAGAAAGCCAAACCTACCACTAACCTCAGCCTCAGACCTGCTTCCACCCACAGACCCTAATCTGCACTGTAGTGGTCACAGATAGGAAACCTCAGATCAAATACGGCCCATAGGGCTGTTTTGTTTCCCCCTCAACATGTTCTTTAAAACATGAAGAAGTTACCAATGAGAAGAAAAAGTTCCCTTGAAAGTCTGGCTTTCTGGTGTCTCCTGACAACCATCACCCAGAGCTCTGTGGCCAAATGGAGTCTGTGCTCTCTGGTTAGCCATGCTCCCCACCACTCCCCTATGCCCATCCTCTCATATACTTAAATCATCTCTAGATGATGTATTACACCTACTACAATGTCAATGCTGGGAAAATAGTTGTTATTTAGAGAATAATGACAAATGGGGGAAAAATGTTTGTCCATATTCAGTACAGATGTGGGTTTTTTTCCAAATTATTTTCACTCTGAGGATTGTTGAATCTGTGGATGCAGAAGCTGTGGATGTAGAGGTCCAGCTATATATTATAGACACGGAGCAGAGACAGAACATTCATTCCCTTCATACCACAAGGATTGACTGTGCACCTACTGTATGCCACCCTCTAGACCAGAAATGGGCACAGCTCAAGACAAGCCAGGCCCCTGCCCCACAGACCCACACTGCATGATTCAACATGCATTTGTCAAGGACCTACTGTGTGCCAGGCCCCATCCCAAGGGCTGGAGGCATGAGAAGGACCAGTGTGTGGGGCCAGGCCAGCGGGAGCTGAGAACTCACAGAGCAGCCAATAAGGAAGTGGTTTTTGTTTTATGACCACGAATCCAAAAATCCATAAAATAGAGGCCCAAAGAAAGAATGAGGTTGAGAGGGTTTCTTAGAGGAGGTTACATTTGATCTGAGCTTCAGAGGAACTTGCCAAGTGAAAGACAAGCCTGTCCCTTGCTCTGTCCAAGAGGGAGCATGTTGAGCAAGGGAGGACAGCAGGCCAGGGAGAAGGACTGCAGCCCTGACTTTAGGGAGTCCGAGGGTGATTTTAAATGATAGTGTAACATTGGTGAGAAGGTTCCTCAGAAAGCTGGTACGCAAAAGCATTGGAGAGACTGAGGCTGGAGGCAGGGAGGCTGTTCAGGAGGCTGTTCCAACCATCCAGGGAGAGGTGCTAAGGCTACCCAACTTTGACTCTGATTTTCTATCCTGTTTTTTTGGCCCTCGGGCAGCTGGGAAGACGGTGGCTGAGGCGGGTGAGACAAACCCCCCACAGTCCCAGCAACCCACAGAGAACTGGGTTTAGGGGACATCCAGGTACAGGGGGCACAGTGTTCAGGAACAAGCAGATTCCTGGTAGGTGGTAGCCACAGAGCTTCAGAGCAAGGGGCCCAGCCAGAGGCACTCTGGCTGACCCTGTCCTATCGCCTGTCTGTCTGGTGTCTGTCCCCACACCTGCAGGGAGGCATGTACATCTTCCAGCTCTTTGACTCCTACGCTGCCAGCGGAATGTGCCTTCTCTTCGTGGCCATCTTCGAGTGTGTCTGCATCGGCTGGGTGTATGGTGAGTAGACAGGAGCTGCACACACTCCCGCTACCTGCCTCCACCTGGGGCCGGGCGGGGCTCTGGCACTCCATTGCCAGTCTTTATCTGTGTTGGCTTCTTCCCCTTTTCTGGAACTCCTTGGCTCCTTCCCACTGTAGGTAAACCTTCCTGCTTTTACATACCTGCAGCACAGGAAGGGGCCCATGGCCCAGGCACTGGGACCTTGGGCTAGTCCTTCTTCCCTGAGCCTCAGTTTCCCCCTCTGTGAAATGGAGCAGCCATAGCCCTGTCTCTAAATAGGAGGCAGTATGGGCAAAATACTCTGCATGGTGCCTGTCCCTCAGTTGTCACCTGCCTTCTGGTCCCCAAACCAAACCTAGATGCAGGCTGCCAGGCTCAGGGTTGGCTGGAGTGTGACTGGGAATAGCCACTTCTCAGGATCCTTCAGGACCTGCCCCCTGCCCACACAGGCCAGCACCCCTTGCTGCCCCTTGTCTCTACGGAGGGCTCACCTTCTTAGCCTTTTTCTAGAACCTCCTCACCATTTTCTGGTCCTGACTTCCCAAGCCAGGAGAGCCTTTCTCAAACAGCCATCCAGAATCCCTCCTACCCACAGCTTATTCTAAAACCTCACCCACCATGTCAATCAACTTGGCATCACTGTAACGCAACACCTGAGAGACGCTCCTTGTGAAGTAAGAGCTAAGTTCATTTTGGCTCATGGTTCAGGAGGTTCAAGATTGGGCAGACCCACTGGTGAGGGCCACACAGTGTTAGGAATACATGTCAGGATAAGCTGTTGCATCTCAAGCCAGGAAGCAGAGAGAGGTCAGGCAGGGTTTCATAGTTCCTTTGAGGGGAACACCTCCCAGTGACCTGTGGACCTCCCATAAGGCCTCACCTCCTGCAGATCCATCACGACTCCCAAAAGCACCACCCTAGGAACCCAGCCTTTACATAGGTAACTTTGGGGGGACATTAGACATCCAAACCCTACCACTTTTTGCTAGGTTTTAAGTGTTCAATAAAGTTCCTGCTGTAGTTTATCTGTATCAGGATCAAATAATGTATTGCCTTTGAGGCAAACACGTCTCCCCCAGAAAGCAAACAAACACACCTCACCTCCCCTGACTCTTCTACTTGGCTGCCCATCTGCTTTATTCTGGACAGGAAGCAACCGGTTCTATGATAACATTGAAGACATGATTGGCTACCGACCACTGTCACTCATCAAATGGTGCTGGAAGATCGTGACCCCCGGGATCTGTGCGGTAAGAGCCCCACCAGGAGCCACCTCCAGCTTCTCCAGTTACCTACCTACTGGTTCATCCACTTCATAGCCAAGGCTGGTACTGCATTCAAGCCACCTAACACCCCAGGGAGCTGGGGTCACAGGGCCAAACTGTGGGCATGGTGAGGCGAGGCCCAGCTCTGCCACCAGATTGGTAGGTGACCATAAGCAAGTCTCTTCCTTCTCAGCACTCCAGATTAAGTACACACAAGCTGGATGCTGGGACCTGCTCCGTGGGGGTTGAAGGTGTTGCTTTGTCATTAACAATGAAGGTGACAGAGGTGGGAGTAACCGGGTCTTGTGCTCTACCCCTAAGACCAGACCACAGAAGGGCTTCAATGAGAGCATTTTTATTAATTTTTAGAAAAGCAAAACCAAAAAACAGCCAGGTGTGGTGGCTCATGCCTGTAATCTCAGTGGTTCAAGAGGCTGAAGCAGGAGGATAGCAAGTTTCAGGCCAGCCTCTTAGCAAGGTCCTAAGCCACTTAGCAAGGTCCTGAGCAACTCAGCAAGACCTTATCTCTAAATAAAATATTAAAAAAAAGAGGCTAGGAGCCAGGCACAGTGGCGCACACCTGTAATCCCAGCATTTAGGGAGGCTGAGACAGGAGAATCGCGAGTTCAAAGCCAGCCTCAGCAACGGCAAGGCGCTAAGCAACTCAGTGAGACCCTGTCTCTACATAAAACACAAAATAGGGTTGAGGATGTGGCTCAGTTGTCGAGTGTCCCTGAATTCAGTCCCCAGTACCAAAAAAAAAAAAAGAGGCTGAGGATGTGGTTTAGTAGTTAAGAACCCCTGGATTCAATCCTTGGAACAAAAAAAAAAAAACAAGAACCCAGACTCATCACTCTTTATTCACTTCTTGGCACTGGAAGTATTTCACAACATCTTCACAGATGATTGAAAGTCTGAAGAACAGCTTTGAAACTAGCTTGAAGAAGTAGATAGGAAAAAATAAAAATTCCTAACTGGGCAGAGGCCAGGGAAGTGACTCCTAAGGGTGAGTAGGGAGCATCTCAACCCTGGTGACACACCAGGATCCCTGGGAGTCTCGGAGCCAGGGTCCTGTTCCCTGTAAGAGAGATGACTGTGGGCCTCCAGGTCCTTCTGACTATGGACATAGACAGGGAGACCTGGACCTATTGTGGGTAAGCAGGGCTGAAGGCCATCCTCAGTGACCTCTCTGTTTCAATGCAGGGCATCTTTATCTTCTTCCTGGTCAAGTACAAGCCACTGAAGTACAACAACATCTACACCTACCCCGCCTGGGGCTATGGCATCGGCTGGCTCATGGCCTTGTCCTCCATGCTCTGCATTCCTCTCTGGATCTTCATCAAGTTGTGGAAGACAGAGGGCACACTGCCCGAGGTGAGGCAGCTCCAGAGCAGAGTTAGGAAGGGTGCTCACAGGGGCAGAGAGGGATACATGGAGGGCTGGTGAGCATGAGCAGAGCCCAGCACCTCTTCAAGTCTCAGCCTCCTCATCTGGTTCACAGGCATGATGGAACTGGTCCATACTGTAACACAGGAAAGTCATGGCAGACATTCATCATTCCAGTTGTGTTGAGTGTGTCTCTGTGAGGCCCTGGGGGTGAGCCAGTTGTGAGCTCAGCCTTAGTTTCCCCATCTGTAAAATGGAATAATGGCAGCTCCTAACGTATAGAGCTGATGATAATGTTAGAAGTCCATACAGGGAAAGCACCAAGACCAGGACCCAGACTGGGAGTAACCAAGTGTTAATGCTCAGTCTTCTGTTAATTCTGTTCATTCTGACATTTGGGACACCTGTTCTGTGTCATCACCCTACTGGGCTCTCTACCTGCTGTATCTTTTGCAGTCCTCAGAGCAAACCAAGGCATCATATTCTGCAGTTAGTAGGTAAAGGAGATGGAGGCTCGGAGAACTTAAGTCACTTGCCTAAGATCCCACAGCCCAAAGTTGGCAGAGCAATTTTTTTAAAGAGTTTAAAGCATATATCACAGAATTCATTTACTTCAGATACACAGTTAAATATTATTTTAATAGCTTTCCACAGAGTGCAGTCATCACCAAAAATCAAAAATTGTGACTCATGTGCATTCACAGTTAACCTCTGTTCCCACCTCAGACAACCATGAATCCACTTTCTCTATCTGTGGATTTGTCTGTTCTGGACACTTCCTATAAAGGAATCATACAGCATGTAGTCTTCTATTAGCAGACTGTATTCTAAACAAGCCTATCTTATCCCTAAGTACTTGCTCTCCCTTTACTCTCCTTCCCCACCTGCCAGTGAGTCAGATGACTGAAGTCACTTTCTGCTTATTTGGCAAACCACAGTGTTTGCTTCATGCTACACACTATCCTGTGTAGTTTAAAAATACTAGGTCATTTAATCCTGTGAGATGAAGATGCTTATAATCTGTACAGATGAGAAAACTAAAACACAGAAGTAAAGCAACTTTTTCCAGTGGCTCACAGTTGTAATCCCAGCAGTTCAGGAGGCTGAGGCATGAGGATCATGAGTTCAAAGCCAGCCTCAGAAACTTATCAAGGCCATAAGCAAGTTAATAAGACCTTGTCTCTAAATAAAATACAGAAAAAGGGCTGGCGATGTGGCTCAGTTGTTGAGTGCCCCTGGGTTCAATCCCAGTACCAAAAAAAAAAAAAGCAAAGCAACTTTCCAAAGGCACACAGCCTCTGAAAAATGGAGCCAGAACTAGAGTCAGTTCCTGAGCTTTGCTGCCTTAGCTTCTTTGACTGGACTGACTGTGCTCCATTTCAGGGCCTCATCTCTGCCCCAGGACAACATCAAAGGGATGGCAGAAGTTGACCTTTGTCTCCTAGCCCTAGAGGGAGACAGGAATAGGAAATATGTGTGCAAAAGTAAGTTCCAGCTCAGAATTAGTGTCACTTAGTTCATCTGCTCACAGAGGGCCCTGGGCACACAGCCAAAAAGAGCAAGCCAGAAAGGAAGATCTCTGTCAAACCTGTTCATGCCCAGAGCAAGTCAGGCTCCTCATTGCTTATAAGAAATGTGAGTCAAAAGCAGTTGGTTAATGAGACAAGAGAATCGTGAGTTCAAAGCCAGCCTCAGCAACGGTGAGGAGCTAAGCAACTCAGTGAGACCCTGTCTCTACATAAAACACAAAATAGGGCTGAGGATGTGGCTCGATAGTTGAGTGCTCCTGAATTCAATCCCTGGTTAAAAAAACAACAACAACAACAAAAAAAAAAAAAACAATTGGTTAATTCTGATCTGAAACCAAACACATCCAGAAGGGAGCTGCCCTAGTGGCCTTAAAAGCTCACCTGCTGGGGGCTGGGATTGTAGCTCAGCGATAGAGCGCTTGCCTCGCATGTGTGAGGCCCTGGGTTCGATCCTCAGCACCACATATGAAGCAATAAAATAAATACATTGTGTTCATCAACAACTAAAAAAAAAAAAAAAAAAGCTCACCTGCTGGACGCCCACTGACCAAACTTTCAGACCTCTTGATGTTCAGAAATGCTTGGTGCTTTCTGCTAAATCCCCAGAGATTGTCTTAGGCCTTGTGTGTGAGAAAAGAGGGAGGATACAGGTTGCTTTCCTGAGCTTCCTCCATCTCCCTGAACTTATACTCCTTCTGACCCCTTCTGGACAACATGATTTATGAAAGAGAGTTAAATTTCTGGATGTGGTCAAGCCCAGCTTCCAGGTCTTCTCACCCAGAAAACTTATGCCAGTTAATTCACCTCCCTGAGCCTCAGTTCTTACAAAATTCTGGAAGGATCTGGAAGGAAAGCAGAGACAACAGGACCTGCCTTGGAGAATTGCTCTGAGGAAAGGTTATACTAACAGAAGTAATGTGTCAGTGCTGTGGCTGGTCAGTTCATCTGAACCTTATGACAATGCTAGATGGCAGGTGCCATTATTTTACAGATGAGGAAACTGAGGCACAGAGAGCTTAAATTTCTTGCCCTTGCGCAATGGTGGAACTGGGACACAAACTCAGGCTCCTAGGTCGGAGCCAGGGCTCTAAACCCTGATCTAGGTTGAGAGCCTGGCATGGCGCCTGACACACAGGAGGCACCTACTAATCAGGCCCAGTGCATCAGTCTGTTGCTCCTGTCTGGACACTGGAGGTTCAGTTTCTCAGGCCTGGCAGGGTCTGAAAGAGAAGACAGAACCTTGACCTTGAGTGAGTAGCCTTCTCAAAGCCTTTGCAGCCCTCCTCAGGGAAAGGTTTCTGATCAGAAAGGGCCTCTCAAATCCTGGCCTTGTGTCTTTTCCTGAGGAAACCTGGGAAGTCCTGATGAAGTTCATGTGGGATCCCTTTCTGAGAGGCAGAAGGTGGAGGGTGATAGCCATTCAGCTGTGTCCAGCCTGCAAGGCTTTGAGCATTGGGGTTAGTGATTGTGTTTCTGCATTTGAGCAATACCCAAGGAACACATTACACATCCCATGCGTTGCCCTGTATGGTGGTGGTGTGATGACATCCCTTTTGTGGGACAGGTACCCGTTGATATGCAGTCATTGTCTCAACGGCCAGAGAGCAATAGCCCTCCCAGGCAGGAACTGTTAGCCCATTTCATAGATGAGGAAAGGGCAGCTCACAAAAGTTAAGTGCAGAGGCTGAGCATCAATTCAAACTGCAGCTTCTAGGTTCCCTCCAGTGGGTCCTGATTGTAGGTCTCAAGTTCTTCTCACCTCTCCTAGGCCTCATAGGAAGCCACAGCCTTATGCACATGCCATCATCTCCTTGCTCCTTACCTAATGCCAAGGATGGGGACTTCTGTTATCCCCAGTTCCAAAGAAGGAAACTGAGACTCCCAGAGGTCAACAAGCCTTTCAGAACAGAGCAGTATGGCAGAGCCAGGGCCTGGACCTCAGTCCAATGACTCCATAGCCCTGAGGCATTCACCTATGCAGATGGGGAGAGGCAGAGGCTGAAACCTGAACCCCAGCAGTCCCTCTCAGACTATTCTTCTCTCCAATCATCTAGAAATTCCGGAAGTTGACAGTCCCTAGCACCGATCTGAAAATGCGGGGCAAGCTTGGGGCAGGCCCACGGACCGTGACCGTTAATGACTGTGATGCCAAGCTCAAGGGTGACGGCACCATCGCCGCCATCACAGAAAAGGAGACGCACTTCTGAGCCACCTCCCACCACCTCGATGCTTCTCCTTTCTTCTCTTCCCCCATGTGTAAAAAAAGAAAAAGAATACCTGAAACACATACTTCTCCTAATGCTAGGGGCTTGCTCGTTTTGCACAGGATGTATTAACAAGTTAATTTCCAGCTGGCCACCATACACTCTGGTTTAAAATCAGATCCCCTGCCTCGCCCCCAACCCAGTGACCATGGAAGTATCCGCTATGAGATAATACTGTACAGTGACTAGCAAACTCTTTTTGCCCTCGGGTGATTTTAATTAGTGTTTTCTAGGGATTAATGTATCATATTGTAAAACTTTTATACTTGAGATGTGGGTAGGTGGGATGGGGAGTGAGGCCTGGTCTCCTCTGTCAGCCTTTGAACCCACTGGTCCACATCTGTACTTGTCCCTGACCATCAGCAGCCACCCCTCCTCCGTGCCCCCAGGGAGCTTTTCTTCTGAGCCTTCCCTTACCCATGGACATAGGGTCTGCAGACTGCAAGGTCACATGGCAGAGAAGGACTCCTGAGTTGTAGGAGCCCCTTCTACTCTGATCTCTTGGGCACTGCCTTCCCTTCCCTGGGCCTCAGTTTCCCCATCTCCCAAGCTGGAAGAGGAGCTGGAGCAGGTGATCTCTGCCTCACTGCCTTGCAGAGCTGCCATTGATATCAGCTTCTTCTGAAGACCCATGGGCCACCTCTGCCCTCCCTGCTGGACCCCCATTCCTACCTGCTTATTTAAAATCAGATGTATCATGGAATGATGTGGTGGTGATGTGCATTTTCCCCAAAATTCTGGTTTAATCTCATCCCTGTTCCCTGGAGACTGGCCGGTCCCCAGCAGGGCTTCCTCCCATCTGGACCTCCTCATCTCCAGGTTCTCTGCTCTCGCCCTCAATTCTGTCCCTCCATCCCAAGCAGAGCTGTCTAGAGTGGCCATGGGGGCTGGTCTCCTAGGTCAGGAGGCAGCTATCTCTTCTTGCAGCTGCCCCAGCCAGGATCTGCGGCTTAAGACATTCCTGCAGCCTCCCAATGAGGCCTGGAGCCAGGTTTTAACCTAAGCCCCTTCTGTGTCCCCAGGCCACTTCTTCACCCTCTTGCTGCCCCCGTGTCCCCCATCTTGACTATCCCGGAGGATCTTATGTGGAGGCTTCTTCTCCACACTTTATTCAGGGGCCATCCCATCTGCCTCTGTCTTCATCCCCTGCTAGAAAGGAGAACTAGGCATCCCTGCTGGCTCTTCCCTCAGTGTGAACTTGAAGTCTTCAGGGGAGGCTGGCACTGCACCCTCCCCACCTGGCTCCAGGCCTCCCTGGCTGACACCCCCTTCCCCGTTCATTGGCTCTCACATCAAGCCTCTGCCTCAGGTACTAGGGGTGGGGAAGGTGCATTCTTTTTCCTTTTCATTTAGGAGCCCAGTTTGATTTGTGGAAATCTGAGCTTTCTCCAAACTAAAGCTGCATTTTCCTACAGGGGACCCATGTGTTGGATTCACCCCAAAGTTTCCAAACTCCCAGCTTCTCTGCTCTGACCAGCCCCCATCTAAAACTAGAAATTGGCTCAGAGGGTTGCCCATCTCCTGCTCTAGGCAGGCTGGGGCACCTTGTTCTGGAGCCTCTCTTGTGCATACAGCCCAGCCTGCCCATTAATTGATAGACAGGCCTCCTCTTGAGAAGGCTTGTGTCACCCTGAGCTGTCTGGCTCAGTGGACCCAGGAAGATGGTCTGCGTGTGTTTGTCCTCAGCTGCTGTCCTCCCAGAAGTCCAGGGAGGGGGCTTCCCACTGCTGCTACATGTCCTCCACCACCAGCTCCCTCAAAGATGGACTGACAGATCTCCAAGGTCTGTCATTACAGACACACACACGGTACATCTGGCACTTAACACTTGACACTCTTAACACTACTCATTGGGCAGGGTGGAGGGAAGCCATGGGTCTGGGAGTTTTTGTTTCTTTTTTCTTTTTTTTTTTTTTTCTTTTATAATTTCCTACTAGTGTTTGGGTAACTTTGGGGGGGGGGGCAGCGTGGGGGAGGGGGGAATACATCATTGTGATGACATTTTTGATATTCATTAGAAACAATACATCCTTTCTGAGATATTTACAGTATTATTAAAAAATATAAAAGGTTGTACTGTTTTGCATAATGAACGTTTTTACTGGGGATCCAAAGGGCACAAGACTGCTTACTCATTTTTAAAAATTAAAGAAGTGAACTACCATATTCTTGTTCCTGGCAGGGTGATATTCTTTGAGTTGTTCTTCCTGTTTTGTTGTTGTTATTGTTTGGGGGGGATAGTTGTTTTACTCTCATGATATGCCTGAAAAACCATCTTGATTCCATTATTTGGAGTTTATGATCATCATTGCAAATTGAAAACAATTGGAGTTTTTACTTTCTCTTCACATGTTCACTATTCACGTAGCAAGTTTTCCTCCATTTGCCCACTTGAGCTTGCAGGTGACGGGTAAAGCTCTGTATCCACACTGGCTATTATCCTGAAGGAGTAGGTCCCAAGCTCCAACAGTGTTTGTGATATTGCTTAGAACTTAGACAAAAATCTCTAAATTTGCATCTGAGAATATTGCTTAGAACTTAGATGAAAATCTCTAGATTTGTATCTGAGATTTGCAAATGGCCACTCGAGACCACAGAGCACATTTTGTCCTGCCAGTCTATAGTACAATCAAATCATCTCACAGTGTCTGCTCAATGCTGTCCCACAATTTTTTTTTTTTTTTTTTTAATTCTTGATCTCAGTGTTCACTTGAACCTGTTGTAGCCTCTCACCATCTCTGAGGTGATGATATCTGCACAGGAAAAGCATCCCACTGATGTGATACACAGAGGGTCTCTGAGGACCTCATAATTTCTTAGAGCCACAGGAGTTGGCACAATCATCTGTTCCCTGCCACCTTCCCTCCCTGTGTCTGAAAAACACATGTGGGGAGCAAGAAAAGAACAGGCTGAATCACAGAAGTATGGGTCTCCCTCCTTTCCACGAACCTGATTGGTAGACCTCGAGTCTACAGAATTGGTAACATGAGGAATTAATTTACCTGGTAGAGCTGCAGGCTGTAATGTGAGCTAGCACCCACTACTGGCCAAATGTGATTCTGCATCCTAGCTCTGTGAGACACTACAAAGGACCAGAGAAGGGGAGGGGAGTTTTGGAAGCAAAGTCATGCCTGCCTCAGTCCTAAGAAGTTTTCCTGTGGGATGATGGAGAGGACCAAGCACCAAAACGGAGGCATTTTCTCCTGAGAGCTACAAACTTTGGAACATTGGGTCTGTTCATGCATTTAGCAGGTCTTTGCTGAACACCCACCATGACCTGGACCTAACACTAGGATATGGAGACAAGTGGGATAACCCCTTCCCTTGAGTCTTCTGCCCTTTTTAGTCAAAAGGAGAAGGGTCCACACCCCTCTGAACAGGAGTAAGTGTATTGGGGGGAACTGTTCTGCCTTTGTGTTCCCAACTTTGTTCAGCCAGCTTGAGCCCTGCAGCATGGCATGGAGCAGATCTGCCTAATTCCCTGGGCCTCAGCTTAGCCATCTGTAGAATGGTGAAGAAATGAGACCCAGTGAGGGAATACAGCTGGCCCAAGGTTCCCCTAGAACTCCCATGTACCCTTCTGTCACAAACAGCCCCTTGCACCATCTCAGGCTTTTTTAAGATATTTTTTTAGTTGTAGATTGACACAATATCTTTATGTGGTGCTGAGGATCGAACCCAGTGCCTCACGCATGCGAGGCAAGCGCTCTACCGCTGAGCCACAATCCCAGCCCCCATCTCAGGCTTTTAAAAAAAGCAAATGAGCCCTCAGGTTCAGCCACCTCATTACCCAGTATGGAAAAAGCCTTTGTTGGTAACTCTAGCGACTTCTCTGTCTCTCGCTTTTGAATAGGTCCACTTTGTAGGGGAGACTAGGAGGACAGGCACATGCACTGCTTTCAGAGCTTCCAGGCTAGCCAAGGTGTCAGAATCACACCACGAGGAACTACCAGGTGCTCAGGGAGTGCCAGAGGCAGGAATAAGAACTATTTATTGAGGAGCTACTGTGTTCCAGGGTCATGCCTGCATTACCTCATTGGCGCCTCATGACAAATCTAAAACATGTTAGTAATCCCACTTTTCACAGGAAGACACTGACATTATTAACTATAAACAATTTGGCCAAGAAAGCATCAGGCAGGTGGGGGAGAGCTTAGGTCAAGTTTTGCCTGGGTCTACATAGAACCCGGGTATGTGGGACTTGAGCTGTGCCTTGAAGGATAAGGAGATCTGGTCAGGTAGAGAAGGGCATTCAGAACTGGAGAACGGCCTGAGCAATGGGCGGAGCAGGTGGAGACCACAGTCCTCTCTGTTCCTGAGCTATTTTTATAACCCCTTGTGCAACTTCACCTGCCTTAAGGCTGGGGTGAGTTTCCCCAATCTCTCTGACAGAGCAAGGGGAAATAAATAAACATCAAAGTCCTACTCAATGGGCCTTTGCATAAGAGTGACCATGTCCTCATCCGCCTCATGGTTTGGCATGGTGTTCACGTCCTACGTATGAGGATACTCTACCCACCCAGGGTGACAGAACTAGGGAACAGCCATAGGTGTGTCTGGCTCCAGGGCACATACATGGTCCACAGAATGGCTGCACTAGGATCCTTCAGAGAAACAGAATCAATAGAATATCTGTGTAAAACTGTATAGAAAGAGATTTGCTGCAAAGGACTAGCTTGTGTGATTATGGAGGCTGAAAAGTCCCCCAGTCTGTCATCTGTAAGCTAAAGACCAAGAAAGCCTGTAAAGTAGCTCCAGTTCCGACTCAAAGGACTGAGAACAAGGAGCTCTGTTTTAGTCAGCTTTTTCATCACCATGACTGAAATACCTGACAAGAACAATTTTAGAGAAGAAAGAGTTTATTTGGCTCACAGTTTCAGAGGTCTCAGTCCATAGACAGCCAACTCCATTTCTCAGGACCTAAGGTGAAGGTGCAAGGGTGTGGAGGAGGAAAGCAGCTTGGAACATGCCAATCAGGAAGCAGGGAGAGCTCTACTCACCAGGGACAAAATATAAACCCTAAAGGCATTACCCACCTCCTCCAGCCACATCCTACCTACCTTCAGCTACCACCCCCATTAGTCCCTATCAGAGAATGAATGCACTGATTGACTTATAACTCTCACAATCTAGTCATTTCACCACTGAAATGTTCTTGCATTGACTCACACATGAGGCTTTGGGGGACACCTCATATCTAAACCATAACAAGTTCTGATGGCTGAGGGCAGGAGATGTATATTTCAGCTTACTCCGAAAGAGCAAGTTCACCCTTGCTCCACCTTTCTCTTATACCTGCACCTTCAACAGACTGCATGTCATCTGCCACCTACATTGGCAAGGGCAGTCTTTTTTACTTGGTACAAAGATGCAAATGTTCATCCCTCCCAGAATCACCCTTATAGACACACCCAGAGGCAATGTTTTACTGGCTCTCTGGACATCCCTGAGCCCAGTCAAGTTGGCATGGAATGACCATCGCACACCACTTTTTGGAGCCTCTGAGTGCCACCACAACTATCACTAAGGGTGGATCATCAAGGCGATGGAAAAGCTACAGGTGGTGGTAGAGTCCTTGCAAGAAGCCCTGAGGGTCTTCAGCAGCTTCAAAACCCTTTGGTCATACAAGGTACCTCTTGAAGCCTCCATAATTTCCCAGAAATAATAGAAGGTCACTGGAACTTGCTGAGAGGGACAGGGGAATATCTGAGACCAGCGAGCGGCATTGAAGATAGAAGACACCGCCCAAGCCCCTGGAGACCTGAAAGATGTCACAGGGTCCTGGAAAGCCAGTAGAATCATGGAGCCATCAGTGAGTGATGGAGATATTTGGGAAATATGAAATTTGAGTCACAGGAGGGATGGGAGTTGTTAGGGGCTGTTGAAAGAAATGGTGAATCACTGAGGAGCTTTTAGGAGTTGCCAGGGACCATCAGAGTAATAAAAACTTCAGGGTCCTTGGTCACTATTGAAAGGCATTGTATCCATCTGAAGTTCTAGGGGCCACGATGGTCCTGCCATGATGGTCCTGCCTCTGAGGAACGTCCTGCAGGATGCATCCTGGGGAAGGGGAGGAGGAGGGCTCAGGAGTTCCTACAGGCAGAGGCTGTGAGCAGAGCTGGAGTAAATGGGAATGAAGAAGGTGGATGCCTGATTGGCAGGATGGAAAGACCTAGACAGGACTGCCACTCTGAGAAGGTGGGTGGGTTAGTTGTGGGCCTAAGAGTCCACAACCTTGACCTTCCTGGACGGGTGCAAGCTGGGCCATTCTGGGGATCCCCCACCCAGCCTAGTGTTCCATATTCTCCTAGGGACTTTCTCTGCCTGCATTTTGAGCATCTTGTCCAAAGCTATGCATTCCTGGAGAAGGCTCCTATGGCCAGGTCTGAGCAGGAGGCTGGGCACCTCCAGAGGTGAAAGACTGAGGGGAAGCCCAGCAAAGACAACTGGGCCTGATATCTCTTCTCTCCTCCCTCCCTCTCTCTCTCTCTGGGTTCCTGGTTAGAGGGTTCAAGAGTGGAGAGAGGGGACAGGAAACTGTAGCATGAAAGAAGAATCAATTATTGATCACTTAAATGATAATTTACCTGGGACAAAGCCTCAAAACAACCACAACTGGTTTGTTCCCATTTTACAGATGTGTAAAACAATTCAGAGAGATAGGTGGGACACTTGTCCCATTATCATACAGATGGAGCTGGAATGTGAAGCTAGGTGATTAAACCCAGAGCCCTTGGGTTTTTCTTTATTTTTTTTTTCTTTTCTTTCATATCAGGCTTAGCCTCAGGAGCAATAGCAGGGAGGAATCAGCCATGAGCCTCTCCTAATCCTTGCCTTCCCACTGAGTCTTGGGCTCAGAAAGGTTGCAGAAAACTGGCCACCAGGTGGTGCTATTGCTAAGCCCAGACAGGTAAGGTCCAAACTGCAACTGGGACCCTCCCAGAACACTAGAGGGTCCGGAGGTGTTGAACCAATGAAGGACAGAAGGCTGCCCTTGACAAAAGGGCATAAATTATCTTCATAAAGCCCCACCCCTATCCCAGTAGCCAGACACACCTGTGCTCAGTTCTGAACTCCACCTCCTGGCTGTCTGACCTGGGGCCAATGACTTCACCTCTCTTGTTTCAGTTTCCTCATCTATATAAATGGACAGAAACAGCTTGTTTTAGTCAGCTTATTTGCCACTGTGACTGAAAGACCTGACAAGAACAATTTTGGATGAGGAAAAGTATATTTGGGGGCTCAGGGTTTCAGAGGTCTCAGTTCATAGACAATTGATTCCATTCCTTGGGGCTGAAGGTGAGGCAGGACATCATGGCAGAGGGGTGTAACAGAGGAAAGCAGCTCAGGACATGCCAATCAGGAATCAGAAAGAGGGTTGCTCACCAGTGACAAACTGTGAACCCCAAAGACATGCCCCCAGTGACCCACCTCCTCCAGCCACACCCTACCTGCCTAAGGTTACCATCCAGTTAATTCCTGGATTAATGCACTGACTAGGTTAAGACTCTCATAACCCAACCATTTCACTTCTAAACTTCCTTGCATTGTCTCACACATGAGCTTTTGGGGGACACCTCACATCTAAACCCTAACACAGTCCCTCTGGATTAAATAAGATGACTGCATGCGCCCAAGTGTCTGGCACACAGGAAGAATGTGATTCTTACTACAAGTCACTCTGCTCAGCATGATTACCCAAAGGGCCCTGGCCAATATCAGAAGACCCCTGTCTTAGTTCTGAATTTGCTTTGGCTTGGAAAAGGTCACTTTGTTTCTTCCAGCCCCAGTTTCCTCATCTGTAAAACAAAGCCAACCATAGGATCTCCATATTTCTGTTATACTGAGAGTTAAATGAGACTATGGCCAGATGATATTTGCTTTCTAAAGGTCCAAAAGAACAGGAAAGGTGACTATTGGAAATGTTAAAGCTCGTAGGGGCCTGAGGAGGAGAATGACAGAAGCCCAGGGCAGCCTGTCAGGAACTAACCTGATGCAAGACTCAGACAGAAGGTCTTGTTCTCACTGTGTTCCCAGCACTCATGCAGACTCCTCCAGCCTTGAACTCTGCTGCCTGTGTGCCCAGAGCCCTGCCTCCAACCCATTTGGACATAAAAATCCATATGAGTGCCCACTGGAGACAAAGATGGGAAAACCCATCACCAAATTGGAGATGGTGATTATTTCTCAAGGAGAAGTTTGGGGCTGATTTTTATTTTCTCCTTTTCTTCCTCTGCTACTTTTTTTTTTTTTTTTTTTTTTGTACCAAAGATTGAACCCAGGGGCACTAAACCCCTGAACCACATCCCTAGCCCTTGTTAAATTTTATTTTGAGGCAAGGTCTCACTAAGTGGCTTAGGGCCTCACTAAGTTGCTGAAGCTGGCCTCGAACTTGTGGTCTTCCTGCCTTAGCCTCCTGAGCCACTGGGATGACAGGTGCGCACCACTATACCCAGCTTGTACAAATTATTTCTTAAATGAAGAATCTCTATTGATTTTACATTTAGAAACACAAAATCAATGAAGCTGTTTTTAAAAACCTTCTCTCAGCCACTGAGAAGTTGGTCCCAAATGAACACTCTGAGTTGAAGGAAAAATGATGATTCTCTTAGGGTTATAAGAAATGGTGAGCAGGCATGGGCGGGAGCAGAGAAGGTGTTGGCTGCCAACATTTACACTTTCCTCCGGTCCTGGGTTCCAGCCTCCCCTGGGGAGCACATGAAGCAGGACCCCTCCTCTGGGCCACGTAACTCTCCACAACATCCATAAGTATTTCCTGGGCTTCTAGCTTTTGGTTTGCCACAGCTGTCGGAGAGGGAGAGAAGTATATCATTTGCCAACTGCTGATGATATACCCAGTTCTGATTCCCTTTGTCTCATTTGCACACTGGGCTAGTTCTTCCTGCAGACATCCATGGAAAGAGCTGGGATTGGCAGCCCAATGGACAGAGGAAGAAACTGAGGCACGTGCTTGCACCTCTCATTGTCTTCTGGATATTTCCGCTTGAATGTTCCTTTGGGCACCTCAAACCCCATTTTCCCCATGGAATCCATCTCTTCCACCTCCACTTCCATCTGGTCCGCCACTCCCCATCTCAATAAATAACACCACTATCTGACCACTTCCTTCATCCTGCAAGTATCAGTGATGCACCCACTGTGACCTGCCCTCATGGAGCCTGCCCTCTAGTGAGTGGAGACAAGATAATGAATATCCAAAAATGTAAACAGACACAATGTGGCAGAAGCTGATAAATAAAAGAAAGAGATGTAAGTGGTGAAGAGGCACAGAGGAAAGCCAGGGAGTCTGGGTAGGGTGGTTGGAATGGTAAATAGGCTGGTTGGGGAAGGCCTCACTGAGAAGGCAAGAAAGGGAGCTTATGGTAGATGGGAAAAGGGGGTCCAGGCTTCGGCAGCAGCATGTGCAAAGGCCCTGGGGTTGAAGCTTCACTGCAGTGTTCTCAGGGTATTTTGCAGACTACGGCAGCAGAAGTAAAGTGAGCCAAGGGAAGGAGGAGATGATGGACAGGTCAGAAAAGGCCTCAGGGTCCAGTGTAGATGTGTGTAGAGAACACCAGGAACCACGAGTGAGTTTTAAGCAGAAGATAGACGTGATCTGATTTCTGTTTTAGTTAAGACCCCTCCAGCTGTTGTGAGGGGACTTGGGTGAGGAGGCTGTTGTAATCCAGGAGAAAGATGATGGAGCGTGGGCCAGAGAGAAAGAAGGGGAATTGTGACCCAATTCTGGATATTTTGAAGGTAGACAGGATTTCCTGGTGGATTGAAAGTGGGGTGCAAAGAGGAATCAAGGGTGATGGGTGAGGCCAGCTGGCCAGATGGAAAAAGCTCCTTGCTGCTCACTCATTCCTCAGTGAGTCTCATTGGTTCCTACTCGTCTAAGTCTCCAACCAGCTCTCTTCCCTCCATCCCCAGCCACTGTGTTGGGCCATCCACCATCTAGGCCACTGCCACAGCCTCCTCCTCACCTGCCTGTCCTGCCTCCCTCTTCCTGTGCACCCTCCTTCAGCACCTATAACTAGGCACTGGACACCTGTTGATGCCCAAAGGGGTGGACCTAACCAGAGCACTCCTGTCTCACTCCCGCCAGCTACCAGAGTGCCTGAGAGTTCCCACCCAGTAGAAAATCAGGGGCTAGGAAGCAGGGTGTCAGTCACAACAGAAGTCTGACTGATTCTAGGTCACCAAAGACCCCCGCATGGTCCACTCCCCAACCTACCCAGCCCCCACGGCCAGCTCCACGATCAGCAGGCCACATTGCCAAAGAGCTCCAAGTGGGCAAGGGAGGCTTTCTGGGGGCCATGGCAAGGTGTGGGCCTTCGAAGAAGCTCAGAACTTAGTGATATCAAACGTGGGCTTTGCCTGGGCTTGGTGGTGCATGCCTGTAATCCCAGTGGCTACGGAGGCTGAGGCAGGAGGATCATGAGTTCCAAGCCAGCCTCAGCAACTTAGCAAGGCCCTAAGCAATTCAGTGAGACCCTGTCTCTAAATAAAATACAAAAAAAGGGCGGCTGGGGATGTAGCTCAGTGGTTAAGCACCCCTGGGTTCAATTCCAGGTACCAAAAAAAAAAAAAAAAGTGACATCTCAAAGCTGTGGGTGTGAATCACAGCTTTACCACTTCTACCATCTGTGTGACCTTGAATAAGTCCCTTCACCTCCCTGAGCCTAACCTTGCCTCATCTGCAAGCCAGGACCCATAATTCCTAGGTCTGTTGCAAGACCTAGGAGTTCCATTAGAGCATTGGCTTATGTTAGCCCAGAACAGTGTCTGTTAGGGCCCCGGAAAACAAATAGACACAAGCTTTGGGGTCCCGCAGACTGAATTCTCTCCCAAGCTCAGCCACATACCTGTTGAGTGACCTTGGGTAGACCCTTGCCTCGCTGAACCTTCATCCCCTCTGCCCTGCAAAATAGAATCCACCTCTCACCTACTCCCCCGGAAAAAAGAAAGAAAAAGTAGCTGACTGTGCGCTCTGCACATAGTAGGTGCTCAGACAAGGTGCTAGGTAGTTTGGATTTCACCCCAGAGGCAGCTGGACGCATTGCTGCAGCGCCCCCCTTCCCAGCCCATCTCCAAGTGGCAGTGGGCTCCGCAGAGCTCGGCAGAGTCCCCAGGCGTGCGGACAAAGAGCTGTTGTTCCCGCAGATCTAAAATTGCCTCCCCCTGATTGCTGCTATACAAACCCAGGCTGCTGCTCGCTTCCCCATCCAGTTGGGTCTATTTCAAGAACACGCTGATTAGCGCTGATTGCGCTTTGATTAGGTGGCGAGCGCATCACCCCGCCCCTTCCCCAGGCTCGGTGGGAAGCGCTGCTCCTGCGCTTCCTCCCCCACCAGGCCTCGCCTCCACCCCGGGGGCCACCAGACCAGGCCAGTGGTGCATCACATCTAGCCAGGGGTCTCATTTTGCCTCCATCTTGCCTCCATGAGGGACTTGGGGCAGCTCTCTTCCTGACCCACAAGCCTCTCTTCTGAATACATGATATTAGGGACAAAACAATGTCTAGGACAGGGTGGCTTTAATGGTGGGCTTACAGAACCTGTGCCTGGTCATTGAAATGATTCTCTGAAACACCCCATCACACACATGCTTGGGCACATATATGCGCATACATAGAGACACACACACACACATACCGCACTTCAGGCTGCCCTTGGTAGGGATGGATGGAGCTTTAACGATTAGACCTTTTCTTTATGGAGCATGTGCCCCTGACCTTGGGCACATGATCACATGCAAACCCCACCATCGCGTTTTGAGACATCTATTTTGGGCCCATCTTGCAGGTGAGAACCTGAAGCTAGTGGAGGTGATTTGAGGGTGCCCCAAATTCTAGGCTATGATGGGTGGGTTGATTCTTCGAGTAACCTGGAAACATATTTTTTTAAATGCATATTCTGGACTCCATCCTTAGAGATCTGGAATCAGGAGGTCTTGAACAAGCCCACAAATGTACGTTTTTGAGACACTGTTCAGATGACAGTGGGTATTGGAAGGGCAGTGGTTGGTTCCCTTTGGGGAAAGTTGCCTTCCTCTGACTGGTTATCTTAAGCGTCAATCAGTCCTGCCCCAGCTGTCAATCAATCCTGCTCTCTCCTGGACAGTTGCAGCCATATGCAAGATCTACTCTCAAATGGTCTCCTCACACCCCCAGTGCTACCCACTCTCTAGCCTAAGCCCCCACCCATTATCCCACACCTAGACCTAGCCATCTTTGACCTGTTTTCTACCCAGCAGATAGAAGGATCTGCTTAAAATGCAAAATGCAAAACACCAGCCTTCCCTCCCCTGCCAGCTTAAACCATCAGTGGCTCCCCATTGCTTCAAGGATAAAGATTAAACCCTGCACTGCAATCTACAAGGCTCCATGACAACTGGCCCCGGCCTACTTCTCCAGCCTCATTGTACACCCCTAACTTCCTTCTTGCAGCCAGGAAAAATCTGGTCTTTTCTAGATTTTAGATTTCAACCCATTCTGTACCTGTCTACCCCAGGGCCTTTGCACTGGTGTTCCTTTTTTCAGCACCTTCTCTTCCCTCTTCTATTTACCTCTTACCCATTTGTTGGACAGAGCTCAAACCTCACTTCTAGCAACTACCCTGGGAAGGATTGGGCTTCCCTGGGGATAATAAGCTCCCACTGCAGAGAGTAAGATCCTGCATATCTATCTGGAAGAAGCTCATGGAGGAGATGTCTGCTTCCAATCTGAGCTCTGGATTCTTCTCTCTACCTAGGACAGCCTATGCTTCTCTGGGACAAGTGAGCCTGCCCTCCAGGGGCGTGTGGTGGACGCCACGCCTTGGTCCCCAGAATCCCGGGCAGCCTCAGCCAAGGCCTTTCCGCCTGCAGCACTTTGGCTCAGAGACTAGAATCCTCATTCAATTTTCCGCTTAGCCCCTGGGGTCCCTAACAGAGCTGGGATATGGAACAATCACCTGCCCGGCTCCCCTGCTTGCCAGGGTTTCGCAGCCCTGGAGGTTTCTGAAGAGTGTGCAGATTTGCTCTCTCTCCTCCCCTCTCTGCTGCTCTGAGGCCCCCTTCCCTCCCCAGCACCCCACATCCTCCTCTGACTCCCTCCTCTGTCTCCTGCCCTCTTTTCCTCTGCAGTATTCCAGATCCTCTCCAATCCCTCTCTCCCCTAAGCCTCCTCTCCCCTCTCCCTCACCTTCCTCTGCCCCTCTCCATCTTGCCATCTTCGGACCCCCTCCTCCTGGGGGGTCTGACCACCTCCCATCCCTCTCGGCATCTCTCTCTCCCATCTGTTTGCCAGACCCAGGAGGCTGCAAGCATTAGGACTTGCCAGGATATTTCTGCAAATGGCCTGAAAAAACTGACCCTGTCAGTTGATAGTCCCACCCCCACCCCCACGCCCCACCCTGGGCAAGGGACTTAAACCCTGCACTCCTTCACCGCAATCCAGGTAGCTCAAAATCCCCAGCATCCCTGTTTGGGATGGAGCTGAAATGTCACCCTTCTGAGGAGGCAAACTGAAGCCCACAGAAGCTCTTCCCTGATGCCTTGGTGCAGAGCAGAGCAGAGCAGCCTGGGGCCCAGGAGCAGGCCGTGTGAGGGTGGAGGAAGCAAAGCAGGGTCCTAGGGGAGAAATTGTAAGGTTCAGAGTCAAGAATGAGAGGTCTGGAGTCAGAGGCCTGAGTCCAAATCCTGGCTGTGTGACCCTGGGCAAGTCACCTAACCTCTCTGGATCTCAGTTCATGCCTCCCAGTTGGAGACTGGCTGTGTCCCAGGCTTTGCATCTGGGGTCACAGGGTGGACATCTGAGGCATTCTGTGCATTTCTAGATGAGCCCTCAGAAGGAGGAGGGGCTCCAGGGCTAAGGCTCCCAAGGCAGCTCCACGCCACTCATCTTCATGACCTTCCCAATGACCTGATGACGGAGCCAAACAGGGCAACTTACTGCCACGCAGCACACAGACAAACCCAGGCTCAGGAAGGGGGGCCCAAGTCCCGGTTCAAGGGCCAGGACTTGAACCCCTCAATTACCTGGCATTGCACCCAGCTCCAGGGCTGGCATGGAGTCTCCACAGCCCATGTCTGGGATAGGCAGGCGGCTCGCCTAGATCCCAGGATTCGGCCCCCCACCCCCGTTGCTAGGCAACAGCTGCTCACTGCTGAGGGGACCAGCAGAGGGTGGGGGGTGCTGCAGCAGCTGGCTCTGTCTTTCACAAAGGCATCCACGGGAGCTGTTCCCAGTGAAGGACAGTGAATGCTGTAGCCTTCAAGATGAGCAGGGAGCCAGGTGCGGTGGCTCAAGCCTGTAATCCCTGCACTTTGGGAGGCTGAGACAGGAGGATCGCAAGTTCAAAGCCAGCCTCAGCAACAGCGAGGCGCTAAGCAACTCAGTGAGACCCTGTCTCTACATAAAACAGAAAATAGGGCTGGGGATGTGGCTCAATGGTCAAGTGCCCCTGAGTTCAATCCCCAGTAACAAGGGGGAAAAAAAACAGTGCACACATGTACACACACAACCCCACAACACAGCAAGAGTCGCTGACCCTACACCTCTTGGTCATGGCACTTCTAACTCCACACAGGGCACATCCGGCCCCAACACACAACCAACACCAACTGCCAGTTCCTGCCATCTCCCTTCCCCAGCTGCCCTCAGCATGGAAGCTCTGAGATCCTGGTACGAAGCTCACCCAGTCTCCCCAGCCAGGCAGGGCTCCCTGGAGTCAGGGCTGCAGCTGAAGAGGCTCTGCTCACCCCGAGCACACAGTGGGTGCTTTGTGTAAGTGCCCAGGACTGGCCTCGGGGCGCCTTGCCCAGCGGATATCGGGTATGTGAGTGAGCGCACAAACCCTGCTCCCGGCCTTCCCCATTCTCCTCAAAGCAGGACCAAAGCCTCAAACTGAGTCAGTGGGCCCGATTCTGCCCCTGGGACCAACCCCTTGCCTCCCCAGCCCTGTTTCCTCATCTGCCGGTGAAGCCAAAATTAGACAGTCAGTGTAGAGAGGTAAATTGAGCCAGGTGGATCAGGGAGGCCAATTTGGAGAAGTATTGAAAGGCTAATGCCTCCAGAGCCCTTCCTCCAACCTTATGGCCCCCTGTTCCAACCAGTTGCTAAGGTAACCTGTCCCAAGGAGTTGTTAATGACAGCTGGGCCCTTCCCCTATCCGTGTGCTTTTTGGCCATCCCACCAAACATCCTGGGCCTAGTCATGTACACAGGAAGGAGAGAGAGAAGGGGAAGAGAGCAGGAGAACTAAGGAAGCCTAGGCTATGAAAGGGCAAAACGCTTGTACTTCTTGGGATACCAGGACACCAGCTATGGTCCCCTTCTCCCTCCCGGGAGAAGTCTATGTTACTCCTTTTTAAATAAACCCTGCTTTATATGCTTGCCTCGGTGTGCCTCTCCAATGTTCAGACTTCAGCATGTGGAGGAGCAGAATTCGTCGCTGGTAACTGGCAGTATCACCAGGATGAGGAAAGGCTCAGTCCCGCGCTCCAGAGCGTCAGTGAATGCGGTTTATCATCTCAGGACCCGCCCGCGCCCCCGGATAGAGGTGGATGTGGAAGCAGCCGCTGTAGTTCATCTCCCACCCCCAGGAGGTTCGTGCTTGTACCCAGCCTTTACTAGGACACGCCTCTGCCTGGGTGAGCAGGAACATCATGGCATTGTCTGCCCAGTGTCCCGGGGGATGCGAGTGGACGGGGCCATTCAGAGGAAGGTGGTGTTGGAGGGAGCTTCCTGTAAAGATTTACTCAAGAGGAAGGTGGGATCTGAAAAGCAAAGGTTCAGAGGAAATGCATACGCGTGTACACTTGAGCACACACATGCGTGCACATACCTACGTGCACCCAAGCCCCCACACATACACAATGGTTGTCTTTTTTTCTCCTTCTAAAATGTTTCCATTGTCTTGATCTCATCTCAAACGTGGTCCTCCCAATCCAGCCAAGGAACACAGGCTGATCTGACATTGTGGGCAGTGACAGGCAAGCCTCCAAGAGAAGCAGGTGCCCACAGCCGAGAGGAGGGCAGCAGGTGCCAGGTGCCCATCATTGGTCAGCTCTCCAAGGCTGGGGATTGGACAAGTTTGTCCAATCTGCAAGTAGAGGCCGTACTGTGTGACCAAGGGACTCTCTGCCATGGCCTGTGGTGGCTCTCTCCATCTAGCCCCTTGCTCTGGAGGTGCTGCTTCTCCTTCCTAATTTCAGTGAAGGATTTCACCACAGTCTTCGCACCAGGGACTCTTCACAGAACCACTGTTCACCATCTCTCCAGATCTCTTTCAGGACATGTGTTTACTTTGTCGGTCTCATTTACATCCAGAAACAGCAGTGAGACCAGGACAGGAGGGGAGACCCCCAGGTTAGTCCCCATGGGTTGAGAACCTTCATGAATCATGCACCAACTTCACTGAGCAAAAGCTTAAGGAGGCCAGATGCAGTGGCGCATGCCTATAATCCCAACAGCTTGGGAGGCTGAGGCAGGAGGATCATGAGTTCAAAGCCAGCCTCAGCCAAAGTGAGGCACTAAGCAACTCAGTGAGACCCTGTCTCTAAATAAAATACAAAATAGGGCTGGGGAAGTGGCTCAGTGGTTGAGTGCCCCTGAGTTCAATCCCCAGTTACCCCACCATCAAAAAAGAAAAAATGTTTATGGAGCGCCTATTCTGAGCTGACCACCATGCTAGATGCATGCTTTTGCCTCATGGATTATATATTTAGATGAGCAAGAGAGGGCAGATATCCATTGGTAAATAAAATGATGGTAAAGGTGTGGTCTGGAAAGGACTCCTGGGACTGCAATCATAAGGCTGGACAGGTCACCTGACAGGGGGTCAACAGAGGCTGCTCAGAAGAAGACTGAGGGGACACAGAGCCAGACAGCAGCCTCCCAGGAAGAAGGAAACAGAAATGTATGAAAATCCAGGAAAGAGTCAGGGCAACCAGAGTCCGGAGAGTAAGGAGAGACTGCCACAGAGCTCAGCCAGCGGGGCAGGACCTGGCGAGGGTGGGATGTGCCGGGTAGGAGGATGGGGGAGAACACAGAATCGCCAGTGGGCTGCCTTGGACAACTGGACGTCATTCCTGCAATCAATTGAGGGCCTACTATGAGCCATACCAAGGTGTCCCCATGCTGTCCCTGTTTCCAGGAAGGTTGCCGTGGGGAACCCCACAGCGTGATCCCAGGCCCTGGGGCTGAGTCTTCCTGCCACCCTGGGCCTCTGCTAAATGTTCAAAGAAGCAGCTGCAAAAACAACTCCTAGCTCTCCTGGCATGTGGGTCCTGTCATCTGAGGCCCGCCTGCCGAGGCTGGACCTGGAGAGGGTTCAAGAGACCTGAGATTCCAGGAAGTCTGCTGTTTTGTTCCCCAATCTGGGGGTTTAGCCCAGGGAAGGACAAAGACACCTGGTCCCAGTTACCAGGAGCCCCCCACCACGGACCTAGAATTTACCTTCCATATTCAGAATGAGTTCCTCCTTAAAATGGAGTTTTAATCCTATGAGAAATGTCTAAGTAATCCAGGCTTCCAGGGCCTATCCTTGATTTACCGGTTCAGAATCTCACAGGAAATTCTGGATTTTTTTTTATACCAGGGATTGAATCCATGGGCACTTAACCACTAAGCCACATTCCCGGCCTTTTGTTATTTTTCTTTCTTTCTTTTTTTTTTCTTTAGAGACAAGGTCTTGCCAAGTTGCTTAGGGCCTTACTAAGTTGCTGAGGCTGGCTTTGAACTCACAATCCTCTTGCCTCAGCCTCCCGAGCCACTGAGATTCCAGGCGTGCACCACTGTGCCCAGCGAAATTCTGGAGTTTTAACAAGCTTCCTCATGATTGGGAACCACTGCTCTGGAATAGAGCAAGCCTCACCATAGGCTAGAAGGGAAAACTGCAGCCCTGGGAGTAGAAAGCCCCAGGTTTAAAACCTAGAAGACTCCCTGGCCCTGGACAAGTTGTTTAACCTCTATGAGGCTCGTTTTTAATGGAAAAATTGGATGTAACTCCAGTTCCTCCATCTATTGCAAGGAATCTGTATGATGTATGGCAATCTGGTGCATCATGAGTGCTTAATCAGTGGCAGATGTTTTCATAGATGTCTTTGAAGTTTGTCCTTCTAGATGTTTAGACAAACAAGCAAACAACAACAACAACAAAAAAAAAAAACAAAAAAAAAAACCCCAGTGGCTTATGACAGCTCCCAAATAATTTCCTGGGCTGCTGGCAGAGCTGCTTCCTTGTTCCTGCTCAGATGGGCATGCTGGAATCTCTCAGGCAGGTCTCCTTGGCTGCAGCCGAGGGGATCAGACACGTGCTTTCCCCAGCAGAAGCAAAAGGACAGAGAGAGAAGGGTCCCTCAATGTCCCCTACAATCCCATGGGTGGAGGGACCAGTCACTCACACAGTCCCAATGGGGAGAGGAGGAGGGGCCCCAGGACGGCTTAGAGAGCACACAGGCCCCAAAGTGGGTCAGCGCCATCCTGGGCGCTCACCCTCCCGCCCACAGCCCCTCTGGCCATGCCTCTGTGATCTTGCTGTTTACCCTCCCCTGCCTGGGCCATCGACCCCATTTTTTCCCTTACCTCTTGCCAGTGCAGGGAGAGGAAGGTTTGAATAGACAGGCACACAGCACAGGACTACAAGGGAGTCCCATGGCTTCATGCTGGGTGTCCCAGAGGCTCTTGTTGTCCACCAGTTCTGAATTCATTTAGTGGGGAGACCAAGAATCAGTGCCGTGTGCCCAAAATAGTTCAGGCTTTAGGGCCCTGAGAGGAGGATTCTAAACCCATCAAACTCCCCTGCTTCCAAACTTGACTGGTCTTGTGCATGTGACCCTATTTCTTCCAAGTCTTTATTTCCTCGTCTATCAAATGGGCTCCTCAAAGGTTAAATGAGATGGTTTCTAGAAAAATCCTTACTTGGGGTTTACTGAGAAGCACTAGAAGTTGGGATTACTCTAAGGTAACAGAGGCTACATGTCTAGGTTTTGGAGTTGGTCAGACCTGGCTGGAATCCTGGCTTTGCTACTCCTAAATGTGTGACTTGGGACAAGAGACAGAACTTCTCTCTGATTCTGTTTCCATATCTGTAAAAGGGAGACATTTACCTCCTGGGCTTTTTGATCCTCAGATCACATTCAAAGATGTTCATAATAGAACCTGGTATGGAGGACACTTGCAGCCCGGGATAGCTGTTAATCATAATTGGAAGCAATGTGTGGATTTATTCACTACATGCTTATCCATCAATGCATTGCAAGCCAGCCACTGGGATCTCACAGGGAAGAAGACTTATGTGCTCTGGGGCCCAGAGGAGATCACTGAGAAGGGGACAGATGATCCCAGTACAAATTGGCACTGAAACCCCATTTCTGGGACTTCATGTGGAGATGCCCAACTTAGTTCTATTACAAGGGGTCTGAAGGAGGGCACTGGACCTAAATCACTCAGCTGATAGAGACTGGGTGCCTCAATACCCCGCACCACCTCCTCAACTGCATCTGCCCCTCCTGATAAGCCTTGGCTGCCACCCTGAGGGATCAGGCTTGAGCTTCCAGAGAGCCGCCATTCAGAAGCAATCAGAGGTACTTGTGACTTGGCCAGCTTCCCGGCTACCAGTGGCCCAGCTCCTCTCCTGCCACAGCTGCTCAAAATGAAGCCTGAGGCCACTTGATCTGGGTGGCTGTTTCTCAAGAGCTCTCATGCCCACATCTCCAGGAAGTGAGCCCCTTTTCCCACCAGCCCCGGGTGGCCAGGCTCTGCTGAGACCCAAGTCTGGGCGCTTGGCCAGAGGCAGAGGGGAAACACCAGAAGGGGTCTGCAAAGAGAGGTCCCAGAGGAGGCCTGTGGAACATTAAAAGGGATATTGCCAAGTTGGGAGCCCATTCTCCCCAAAACTCCAGTGCTGGGAACACATTGACCCCAAAGCCCTCCCCAGGAATAGAGCTGATCCAGGTGCTGCTGAGATAGAAATATCCCAGAATCTCTCCTGGAGGGTTGGGCAACTTGGAAGTCAGGTGTTGTGAGAGAACAATTAGAGAATCAGATTCTGGAGTCAAGTTTGTATCTGACCATCACCTCTTACTCATTGTGTCCCAGTTTTCTCATCTGTAAAATGGAAACAGTGGTATTGATAGTTGTCTTAGTTGTGTCTGGCTACAGCAAAATACCTGAGGCTGGGTACTTTATAAGGAAAAGAGGTTTATTTAGCTCATAGTTCTGGAGGTTTAAGAGCATGGTGTTGGCATCTGCTTGGATCTAGTGAGGGCCTTTTGGCAGATGGCATCACAGAGACAGGAACTCACACACATGTAGAAAAGAGATTTAGGGGAGATGTGAGGCTCCTTTTTAACACCCCAATCTCTCAGGAACAGATGCAGTCCTGCAAGAACTGCATTAATCTATTCAAAGGTTGATTTCCCCAGGACCTCATAACCTCCTACATTAAGACTTCACCTCTTAATAATTCTACCATCTCACCACTACCATACTGAGGAACAAATTTCTGGTACATTAACCTTTGGGGGATAGATTTAAACCATAGTTAAACAACAACAGTTGCATTGACCTCATGGGGGCCACTGGGAAGTTGAAATGAGTTTGTCTATGCAGGGTGTCCAGAGCAGGTCTTGACCCCCAGCAAAACAATAGCATGGTGCTGACACACAGTGAGAGTCCTGCCAGGGGCAGGTAGCACTGATGAGCTGAATGACCACACAGTGACCGAAAGAGAGGACGATGTCAATGGCACATGTGCTTTTTGGTGCCCAGAATGCATCTGATACCTCTGCTCCTGGCTTACTTGTGAGTGACCCCTCTACTGTCAGACCACATGGCTGGCAGGTTCCCATACTGCACTGATGGGTTAGGATCAAGGGCTGGAGTCTTTGCTTAAATGCAGAGGTGCCTACAAAGCTCACCTGGACCTCGTGCACATGCAGCTCAAAAGTCCAGGGGAGGGGATGGGGCTGTGGCTCAGTGGTAGAGCGCTTGCCTAGCACGTGTGAGGCACTGGGTTCGATCCTCAGCACCACATAAAAGTGAATAAATAAAATAAAGGTAAAAAATAATCAACCATTTGAAAAAAAAAGTCCAGGGGAGTTAGAGCCCTGTTCCCATGCAACCCTCAAAATATGGGGGACCTGAGCTGCTAGACAGTATCCTTCACAAGGTCCTGGCAGATTTGAGTGCCTGTTGCCATGGCAGCAACCTGGACTCTGCACCTTTATATTAACTTCTCTCCTTTCCTGTCACTCTTTGGGCCTCCTTGCTCCTGCCCCTGGGTGTTGCCTCCTATATAAGTTCTTGCCTCTGATTCTGAGGTCTGGGGAAACTGATCCTGGTTTAGGGCTGTTATGGTCTGGATCTGAGGTGTGCCCTCAAATCTCCTACAAGTGCAGGAATATTCAGAGGTGAAATGATTCGATTATGAAAGCTATGACCTAAGTGGTCCATCCTAGTTTGTATGCACTGACTGGGTGCTGTCAGCAGGTGGGGTGTGGCTGGAGGAGGTAGGTCACTGTGGTTGTGCCCTGGAAGGATGCATCTGTCCTGTGGTTTCCCCCCAGCAACCCCTCTCTCTGCTTCCTGGCCTCACCATAAACTAAGCAGTTGTCCTCCACCAGGCTCTTCTGCCATGATATGCTGTCTCACTTTGGGCCCGGAGCAATGGCATCAGCCATCTATGAACTGAGAGCTCTGAATAGAGCCTCAAATAGATGTTTCCTCCTCTGCTTTGTTTTTTTCTGGGTATTTTGGTCACAGTGATGAAAAATTAACTAAAACAAAGAGCCTGGGTTCCAGCACTGGATCTGCCATCTATGCACAGAATGACCAAAGGGTCAATATTCTGCTCTTGGACTTAGTTTTCTTACTTGTTCCATGAGTGGGCAGGATTCTGTGACTGGCCACAGGTCATAGCCGGGGATCCAGGTATGGAAGGAAGTCTGGATGCTCCATAGGTGGCCTCAGTGCCTCCCCTTCTCCTGGACCTTGGTCTGGATTCCTTCCTTATCTCCATGGTCTCCCACAACTTGCCCTTCATCTCACCCAGAGCAGTGGATGATGGTTCTAGGGGCACAGAGGCAAGTGCCTATCTATCTACTCACAGGTTTGTGTATGCGCTCATGCCCCACACATGTGTTCAAATTCTAAACCCACATGATGACCATTTCCTGTCCAAGGGCACATGCCTGAGTGTGAAAGCCCATACATAAACAAGCACATGTTTGACAACTTCCCTATGGTAATTGGGTATGGCCTTGGGACTCTCATAAAACACACCCACAGCCAGGAATAGACAGGGGGACTTCAAGTGCCTTCAGTTGGAGGCCTGTAGCACCTTTCTGCACTGCAGACCTGGCCACTTCATCCCAGGGAGAGCCAGTGGTGGGAGAGAGGACTCAGTCAAGCAGGGAGGACAGAGTAAGTAAGTGGGAGCAAGAAGGGAGTTCAGTCACTGGTACCCAGTGTTTTGCAAATGTCATCTCCTCTTGTCCCTTCAAGCACTGTAGGGTAAAGATGATAATCCCACTTTATAGACAGGACTATGGGACATGGTGATGTGTAGAATCACAGACACTCTCAAGTTCAAATCTTAGGTCCACTGCTCCCAGGCTTTGGGAAAAGGACTGAATACTTCTAAGTGTTGGTATGGTCATCTGTAAAATGGGACAAATGATTCCCCTCTAGGTTTGAAAAAAAAATGCCTGTGATGTGCTTCCAGCCTTGTTCCTGGTATAGAGAACATGGTTTCAAATGAATGATTTTAACTAAGATGGTAAGAGATGGGACCCAGAGTCTATGGGCCCAGCCTCTTTCCCCTCACTGTCCCTTTGCTGGTACTGGTCATCCCCATGTCCTTGACTCTCCAAGATGGATGGCAGCAACTCTGGGGGCCTCATCCAATCCCTCCCCCACATTCAACCACCACTCATAGGCAGAAAATTGAGGAAGGCAGCTACAGCACTCAAGCCCCCTCCCAACCTCTCAGAGACAAAAATAGAGTGTGTTCCTGTCAGACACATTACGGTGCTGTCAAAGGTAAATGAACTCGCACCTGTGAATTATTAATGTCACAGGTCTATTTTGTGACAGTATGAAAAAGACATAAATGCTTATCAAGAGATAAAGAAATTCGAACAACAGACATGACAAAGAACTACGATGTGCCTTGGGAATAATTAGTCATGAGGTTCCCAGAATCTAGGAGCCAAGAATGAATGGAAACCATGGGTCCCCTGTAGGTAGTGTTTCAGGACCATGGAAAGCAACACAGGTAAGGAAGGCATAGTCCTGGAACAAGTAGTGTTTCAGGACCATGGAAAGCGACACAGGTAAGGAAGGCATAGTCCTGGAACAAGTAGTGTTTCAGGACCATGGAAAGCGACACAGGTAAGGAAGACAGTCCTGGAACAAGTAGTGTTTCAGGACCATGGAAAGCGACACAGGTAAGGAAGAGCAACCAATCAGCATGGTGGCCAGGCTTGACCCAGGTGCACCGTCTAGGCGGGGCTGATAGGGGAGCAGAGAGCATGGCTCTGTAATCTCCCTTCCTGCCACCATGGGTCTTCTGATTCTGAGGACAGAAGCCACACTTGGGTCACCCTCAGCAAAGTGGCCTCCTGAGCTAATTGTGATGCCACGGTCACACAAAGGCAAAATTGCCTTTGTTTAATGCCACAGTCAAAGCCTGCAACCCTGCCAGGTGCAGCCTTGAATCTCCAGACTCCAGCTCACCGTGGAAACCGCTGGACCCCGTACCCACCTCACCTCCACAGCGAGAGTGGCTGGAGCACTGTGTGAGGGTAATTGTCTTTCAATTCCAGGTAACTAATCAGCACTGTGATTTTTTTTTTTTTTTCTGGCTTGGCAGCTGTGACTGCTAATGGAGTTAGAAGCTGTCAAACTGAAGGTAATAATCGTCTCCTTTTAAAAAAATCTGTTAATTAGCATAATCATGGAATAAATGGGCCAAGATTCCTAACCCAACGTGGGAGATGAATGTGAATCATGGTGCCTTTGGGGGTCTCCAGTGGAGATACTGACACCAGCCAGGAGGTGGAGGTCACCAGGTCAGAAGGAAGATGAGTGCAAGAAATCTATGTGTATGTGTTTGGGGCTGTGACCATGTACATGTCCCCAGGAAGTGTTATTTTGCATAAAGACCACCTCAAGGCAGCAGTGTTCATTTTGGCATTTTTCCAATCCATCCCTTTGATGTGTATTTACTGAGCACCTGCTGGGAAAAGAGCCAGGATTCGTTCCTGGCAAAAAAATAATAATAATAATTGGAGTTCACAGAGCATCCTCTTCACCTCCCAGTTCCCTCATCCGCCTTCCCACTCCCAAAGAGTTTCGCTTTCTGGGCTGTTGAGGGAAGAAGAGAGTTTATTCTAAGTGATACATCTGGGAAGAGCACCTAGCAGGCTCTAGGAATTGAAGGAAATCATCTCTTACATCTCTCAATGTCATTTCTCAGTCACAGTAGGCAATGACTTGCCTGATCTCTGGGCATTCAGGAAGACTTGGAAATCACGAGAAAGCAGCCTGTCTATGCACTTGCATAAAAAGCAAACTTTATATGTGCTGGAAGTTGACCAGCACATTCCTTTAGTCCTCCTCTTATGGGTAAGTGCCCTTAGTAGGTCTATCATATAGAGGAAGAAATTGAGGCAGAATATGGTTAGATAACTTGTCCAATGTCACCTTTCTAGTGAGTTCCAGAACTAGATTTTGAATACAAGATGCTTAAATCCACAGTTCATGTTCTGAAGCCTCAATCAAATGTAGTTCAGTTATATTTGAGAAAGTCAAACACTTTAGAAGAGAAGTGACATCTATTGAGTACCTCATATGTGGTAGCACTGATCTGAGTCCTGAGGACACAGGGGAACCAAGACCTGGTCCCTCTCACCAAGGCATCTGCAGGCTGAAGCCAGGAGTGATGGACACACACCCACTGCTGGCCCTTGGATAGTCACCTCATGTGTTCTGGTCTTGTCTAGGCATTCTTGGGCAAGGGTCTGAGTTGGAGCTGTCCCTGAAACAAGGATTCAAGTTTTCATAGTTTGTTTGGGAAGCAACCCCAGGAAATATTGATGGCAGACGTACCCACTGGATAACTAATTATCCCCCAATGTTTAGTGGCTTAAAACAGAAAACACTTATTATCTAATTGCTCCTGAGTCAAGAATGCCAGAGTGGTTTAACAGGGTGGTTATGGCTGAGACTCTTTCTTGAGGTTTTGGTCATGTTGTCACCCGGGCCTGCAGTTGTGGAAGGGCTCAGTGGAAGCTGAAGGATCCACCCCCCAAATCATGCCTGTGATAGTTTGGGGCTTCAGTTATGCCCTACATGGACTTCTCCATAGGACTTCTCGGAGGATGTGATGAGACAGAAGTGACATAGCATCACTTTTTTTTTTAATATTTTTTTAGTTGTCAATGGATCTTTATTTTATTTATTTATACGTGGTGCTGAGAATTGAACCCAGTACTTTACACATGCGTGGCAAGCGTGTTACCACTGAGCCACAACCCCAGCCCCATAGTATCACTTTTAACTAGTGTTCACACAGACTGGCCCTGATACTGTCTAATACTGAGAGGGTCGGGAGTGAACAACAGGAAGTGAGAACCCCAGGAACCATCTTAGATGTGGTCTTCAATAGAAAATGACATGGAGGACACCAATGAAGCCAACAGGGGACATTATCAAGCCAGGTTATCATGCCCTGGAGCCCTCCCCAGTCAGCTACAGAAGAGGATGGGAAAATTTTTTCCACCCTGTCCTCTTCCATCATTGGTGGAGGGCACAGGCATTGACTCCAGTATATTCAGCTGTGTTGGGGTCAGCCTTTCTCCAACCCTAAGTTTTCCAGGTCTGTATGTGAGGATGATATACTTACACGGCAGAGGAATTGTGAAGCAGTTATTCCACACTGAGTGTTCAATGATGCATGTGATGATGTGGCTTAGGGGGTCGCCCCAGAGGATGGTAATGAAGATAAACAGACGACATCACCACCACCCTGGCTAAGCCCCCATCATCCTCTTTCCAGCTCTGCACATCACTCCTCAGACTCCAGACACCCATACTCCAGGACTCAGCACTCTGATGCTCAGAGAAGCCCAGAGACAGACTGGGGATGAGAGTCGATTATTGCAAAAGTTCCTGCCAACTTCAGTGTGTGCGCACGCATGACACTCTACTTGAAACGGTTCATTTTGCAGAGTGCAGACAACCAGAGAGAGCTGTCAGTAGGAGCTTCTGGCTCTAGAAATGAAGTTTGGAACCTAAGTGGTCTCCAAAGACCTCTTATTTCCAGCCCATGGAGTCTGAGATGCTGATTCCCATCTTAAAAATTTCCCCCTCTCCTTCCTCATCTCCATTTCTATCACCATGCCCTCTCCTTCTCTCTCTCCCTCTCTCCATCTGTATTTATCTCTCTCCCTATACCCTCTCATCCTAAGGAGACCCAGCCAACTAGCTGGCTTTGGAGGCCTCCCTACCCTCTTAGGCTCTGTTCTCTGCAGCTCTTATCCTCCTCTGAGAAACAGCCCCTGAATGAAAAAGCAGAAACCAGGACTTGGCTTCTCTCTCTGCTTGGATGAGCAAATCTCTTCAAAGCTGTATTGCCCCTTCCCACGGGGCAACTGGAAGACCTTGAAATACCAGGAAATATAAAAAGACCTCCTTAATGTGGCCAAGATGGCGCCAGTACCACCAACCAAAGGCACAAGCTGTGATCAGTACTGCCACCTGCCCAGAGCAGTGCTAGGGACCCTCAGGAGAGGACTCAGCTAGAAGCCCAAATCTAATAGACTCTCAACTCTGGAGAGCCCTGAATCCTGTAGCTGCTATAGCCCTTGAGCATCCTGGATGTTCTAGAGCCACGTCTGTTTTGTTCCCCACTGTATTCAGTGGGTCCTGACACATGGGGTGGGGGCTCCATAATAGCATATTGCATGAATGAATGAGCATGAGTCCATGCACTGGTTCAGAGGGGCTCTCCCTGTATTTTTTGCCCTGATCTATTTCCACAACGTCCCCCACCCCTGTAGCATGTCTGGTCTGAGGGTGCTGTGGAAGAATCTACCACCCACCCCCCAAAATAAGACATGGAATCAACCAAAGATACACCTCCTATGGCTTACGATAATTCTATTTGTAGAGAAGAAAGTTCTTCTCTACTTCAATTTACTTCTTCTTTCACATGGAAGCTCTGGTAAAGGTGTGGGGACATTGGAGACAGGAAGGAAGTAATGATATGGTCCATGGCCACGCAGGTCAGTGCTCTGGTGAGTGTGGAGCACTTCCAAGCATCCCATAGAGGAGGCTGGAAGCTGGGTATTCATTCTCCAGAGCCCATCCCACATGGACCAAGGGCTGCTTCCAGGGGTGAGAGGTGACAGCAGATCCAGCATGCCCCTGTGGACCAGGAGAAATCCCTTGGGTGCCGTGGTGACGAGTCTGCAGGAGCTGCCCACACACCTGTCTGTCATGCAGCATTAACCCTGTAGGCCCAGGGTGAAGACCCTCAGGTGTGTGTGCTGTTCATGACCACGCTGTGACCCACACCGTCAGCATCCACAAGGAGCTTTCTTCCCTTCCCAGTCTCCATGCAGCCCTGGAAGGTTGTGGACACTGCTTTGTGTATTAGACAGACCGGGAAATTGATATCACTCCCCGAAGCCTTACGCCAATGACAGAACCAAAGCAAATTAAAATCCCTGCTTAAATCCTAGAGGAAGAAGACTAGCAGATGCGTAAAATCCATAAGGCGAATTTCAAAGGTGATAGATGCTATGTAGAAAAACAATGGGAGCAAGGGTTTGGGGATACAGGGGGAAGGTGTGAAGGTAACTAGGGTGATCAGCTGTTCCCGGGAGATAGCATTTACATCAAGACCTGATGGAATCAAAGGAAGGAGGCATCTGTGTAGCTGTTGGAGGGAACCAAGTACCAGGGAGAGGGAACAGAAAGTGCAGAACCCCAGAGCAGGAGCAGCCCAGAGAGCAGAGAACAGGAGAGCCAAGGACCAGAGGGCACAGGATTAGATCACACAGGGCCCTGCAGGCTCTGAGGTGGTGTCTGAGCAGAGGAGGACCAGTTCTTCTTCTCTCTTTTTTTTTTTTTTGGAACCAGCCATTGAACCCAGGGACCCAGGGTCACTTAACCACTGAGCCACACCCCCAGCCCTTTTTCAAATATTTTATTTAGAGACAGGGTCTTGCTGCATTGCTTAGCACCTCACTAAGTTGCTAAGGCTGGCTTTGAACTCTAGATCCTCCTGCCTCAGCCTCCTGAGATGCTGGGAGAAGGACCAGTTCTGATAGATATTTAACAGAATCTCTGTGGCTACCCGGTTAAGAAGAGAAGAAAGTGATGTATGAATGAATGAACGAATGAACAAATGAGTATCCCGTTCCCTTTTCACAGATTAACTTTATCTACTTTAATGGAGAGAGAGAAGGAGAGACAGAGGAAGGCAAAACCCTGGGGGAACATGCACGCGGCAGATGAGTTTGGACTTGTGCCCAGCTGACAGGCAGCTGGACCTGGCGGGAGGCAGGACTCTGTGGGTCTTTGCTGCCCTCCTGCCCCTGTGCTCCTGCCACCCACCAGCACAACCCCAGGCAGCTGGTGTGATCACAGACATGAAAGCCACTTCCATGCAGAGAAGATGATCAGAAGCCTCGTGACAACTGTTTTCGCTCGGAGAACAGCTTTCAAGATGCCCCGGGCTGTCCCGGGCAGCTTTCTCATCTTCCCGCAGTCCCAGTCAGCAGGCCCAGACCTTCATACTCCTTCCCAACAGGACAGCACATGAGCTCACAGGTGCCCAAACGATAACACACTGCAAGGGTATTCCTGCTTCAAAAGGAAGAGACCTGCAGCTGCCCACACAGCAAACTGCAGGGCGCTCGTTCAAAATGTGGCCGACAGATGCCTGAAATCCCCCCAGTAGAGCATTTGTTCCCTTGAACTAAGCATTGCATATTCTCTCTCTCTCTTTCCCAGGAAGGGAGAAAAAATGAGGGAAGGAAGAAGCAAGGAATGGCAGGGCAAAAAAGAAAAGAAATAGACGACCGTAGTGAACAGCATCTGCAGACAAGATACATCTCCAAAGGCTTTCTATTCATTATTTCACTGAGTCCCCATGATGGCTCTCAATGGGCCTATTTTGCAGATATAAAAAGTGAGGCTCAGAGAGGTTAAGTCATCTCCCTAAAGACCCAGAGAGGGGAAGGGATGGAGCTGGGGCTCTATGATCTGATGCTGATCCTGCCAACATCTAACATTCTGATGTGGGGCCTGCTCTGTGGTTTCTTGGCAGGGCCAGGCATGGGCGCAGGAGCCTGGAAGAGGGGAAGATACCAGTTGAAGGGATCAAGGCTGTCTCTGTCTTGGGCCCCCAGATCTGGTCCAGTTACCAGGCCTCACTCACTCAGCTCCAAGTGCCCTGGTCTCTTCTTCTCTTCTCCCACATGGTCTCCATTCTCTCTCTCTCTCTCTCTCTCTCTCTCTCTCTCTCTCTCTCTCTCTCTCTCTCTCTCTCTCTATCAGGGATTAAACTCAAGGGCACTCAACCACGGAGCCATATCCCCAGTCCTATTTTGTATTTTATTTAGAGACAGGTTTTTGCTGAGGTGCATAGGACCTCACTAAGTTGCTGAGGCTGGCTTTGAACTCCTGATCCTCCTTCCTCAGCCTCCCAAGCCGCTGGTATTACAGGTGTGCATCATTGCACCCAGCTTCCCACATGGTCTCTTAAAGTCTCCCCTCCTACTACTAGAACAGCTTTCAATTTGCATCCTTCAAGTGGTAATTACTCCAGGATTCCCACTGGAGACGTATCCCCAATCCCCCCCTCCCCGCCCCAAATAAAACCCAGCATACAAGTATTCATCTGAATACAAGAGGTCTCTTTGTGGGAGAAAACAGGCTGCAGAGAGGATGTGATTTTCTGTACATTGTTACCCACATCCCCCAAAAAGGAAGAATATAGTTTGCTTCAATTTGGGGGACAAGAATAGAGGAAGAGGCTGCCATTCCAGCAGGAGAGGATGGATGTATGGGCATGTGATCAGAGTGGATTAGGGAGCAGGGGAGAGTGAATGGAGAGGAGACGTTGGCCAGACCCTGATGAGGAGGCCAAGAGTCCAAGCTGGGCTGCTGGACATGCCGATGAGGCAGACTGTGCTGCGGGCAGCATGGCTGGCCTGGGCCCCGGTGGCCCAGCCAGTGGCCCTCTCTGTCTTGCTCTGGGTGAGCACAGAATTGCCGTTTGGAACTGTCAGAAGTGATTAATTCATCAAAAAAAAAAAAAAAAAAAACAAACCACAGCAAACTGGAAAACTGGCTCTGACTCAATGGCTCGTTAATACGCCAACCCCGATCGGCTCCCAGATGCTAATTAAAGCCACTCTGAAGACATCATGGTCTCCTGAGGGCTCGGGCAGGAACTTCTCCCTCAGTTCCTTTGCAAAGGCACCCTGCAGGCCTGTGAGAGGTGAGCATAGAACAGTATTCCAGACCTCCCAGCCCCTGCTGCCCACTAATGTGCCCAGCATGCCAAGCAGAAGGAAGGACAGGAGGGAGACAGAGCATAGCCACAAGCTTCAGACTGATCTCAGGTCAGCAGGGCTCAATTCCGGCAGCAATTTCATTATATTCAACTTTGCACCCAGCCCTAAGCCAAGGGCCGATACAAAGGGGCTCGACAGACTCATGAATGAGTGGACTCTAATCCACAATGGAAAGTGAAGAGGTGTTTGAATCAAGACTCAAGGGCTCTATGAGTCCAAAGGAAGAGGAGATTAATGCAGGCTTCCTGGAGGAAGAAGCATCAGATATGGGCCTTCCAGGAAAGAGGCAGAGATTGGTCCCACCCTGCCTGGGGCTGCTCTGAGCATCTTCTCATTTCATCTTCAAAATAACCTAATGATTATTATATCCATTTTGCAGATGGGGAAACTGTGGCAGGGTCAAGTTAAGTCCTATATACTCCAAAGTCCCACAGCCAGGAAATAAATAAATTGAGACTTTAATCTGGGTCTTCCTGACATCCATGCCACACTTCCATGGATATCTGGAAGAACAGCTCTGGGATCTGTACCCAGGGAACACCTGGCCAAAGTCACCCCAGGATGGAACCACTTACTCCTTAGGATCCAAACCCCAGTCTATCCTAAGACCCTTCCTGCCCCCTCCTGATGTGGGCTCCAGTCTATAAAGGGGGTCAGGCTGTGAGTCCCACAGAGGTCTACAAAGGGCACCTTGATGCAGATGTGTCCTCCAAGGGCTCCTGTGGGGATGGCATGAAGGAACGTGCTCAGGGAGATGAGCTCAGCTCTCACACACGTAGTCAGCACTGTCCCAGGTCACCAGGGAACTTGCAGATTGCCTGTGGCTCTGCTTCCTGCAGACTGCACCCTGAGACCCAGATTCCACGGGAGGAGGATGCTGCTCCCCATGACAGAGGGCGAAGGGAACTCGAAGGAGCCGGAACCAGCTCCTCAAGCTCTTGCCCAGCAGCAGCAAGCAGCTCTTCCATTGCCAGCACTGGCATGTGGCCAAGCCTGGCTCCAACAGGAAGGGAAGTGTCATCTCCCTTCCTGGGGAGGTGTAAGAGAGATCTGTGAGCCAGAACCCAGCCCGAACTGCTGGCATTCCATGCACACAAGAAACCAATGCAAATGCACATTTGCCTGGACATGGGGAAAAAATAAAGACTGCGGCTCTCTCGCAGTGGTTTGTGGGAGAAAGCGCAGGGATGCCAATCTCCCCGTTGGAGTGCCTGTCCTCTGGGTGTGGACACAAGCAGGCTGGCATTCCTGGATGCGTGAAATCATGCAAGAGGGGCATGCAAGAGCCTGGGGACAAATGGACAGATGTGAATATGCGTGTCGTGGGGAGAGCGCGGGGCAGTGTGTGTCTGTGTGCACACGCGTGCACACTCACCCTGGTCCTAGCACTTCCTGGGGCACCTATGTGTACACGGACAGGCCCCCACACTCTCTCTCTCTCTCTCTCACACACACACACACACACACACACACACACACACGCTCCCTTCCACAGGGAAAAGGCTCTCACAGATGGGAGGCGAGATGCTCAATTTCCCAGCTGATCATTTAGCGGGTTCCTTCACCCCTCATTTGCAGCCATCTGTCACCTCCCACATGGTGGCTGTCTCCACCTGGCCTGCACTCTGTGGCTGTGGCCCAGATTCAGTCTGCAGCTACCAGCTCTGCAGATAGGGGTCCCCCTGCCAGTCTTAGGTTGACACCGGAGGGACAGTCATAGGGGGAGTCTTGGGGAGCCGGGACAGGTCTAGACTTGAAATCTCACCAGGATGGATCCCTTACAGATGGGGACTTAGGTGTGCCCAGAATGCCCGGAACTCCCTCAAACTTTCAGCAAAAATTTCCCTCCTCCTGGTCGGGCCCTGTAGCCAGAAGGAGCCAGCCCTGATGCTCACTGAGAGGGTGGCCCCATCCTTGGGTACTGGACCTGTGGCAGGCTCTTGTGGTCGGTGGCTGATGCCAGCGTCTCAGTGAAGCATTGCAAAATCCAAAAGACAGTTCTCCCCATTGGCAGATGAAGAAACTAAGGCCCAGAGTGGTACTCGGTCATGCACAGGGCACTTATAGCCAAAGTGAGGCTGTGCCAAGGCCTCTCTCTTCAGACCTTCCAAATGGGTCCAGGCAGCTCAGGCGTCTCCAGGAAGCCTTCTCAACATGCTGCTTGGTGACACCCAGCCTGGGCTATGGCAGGACATCAGCCCCAGGTGTGGATGTTGGGAGAAGCAGAGCAGAGGGGCTAGGTCACCCTGTCTTCTTCTCTGGCAACCACCCCATCCCTCCCCCAGGGACACAATATCCCCTGGGCCAGGCCCCTCCCTGGGCTTTGCTTTCTGATTCTAATACATCCTTGAAACAGGTCTTCCAAGCTGGTTCAGCCTCCCTCGAATGTGCTACACGAGGCCTCACCATCTGCTCTCTTGTGTTCTGTGCCCCCTCCTCTTACTTTGAGTGCCCCACACCTGCCATGTCTGATTCTTTGTATACTGTTCCTCCCCGAGGACCCTTCCCTTCTCCTCTGGCAGCTCCTGACCACCTTGACCTCCTCAGAAAAGTTTTCTCTGATCCCAAGTCCACACCGGGACTCCCATCTCTGCTGGGGCTCCCATCTTTGGGCTCCCATAGTCCCCTATCCTGCATGGCCATGGATAGCTTGCCTCATTCCATGGAGAATTGTGTCCCCAATGAACCGTAAGTTCCTGTTAACTGCCTTATCTCAGTTGATCAGGGATTATTCTAGAGGTCAGCAATATAAGGAGAGAAAAGGGAGGGTCAAGTGGGGCTGTCAGAAAATAACAAGGATGTAGAGACTTAAACAATGAGGAGAAACCAGCCATGCAAAACTCAGAGACAGGACGACTGGCCCAGGGTACAGCAAGTGCAAAGGCCCTGAGGTAGGAGTGGGTTCAATATGTTCTGGGCACACACCTATGTGGTTCGAGTGAAAAGAATTAGGAGAGGTGAAGGACCAATAAGGTGGCAAAGGAATTTGTGGACATTTTTTTAATGTCCCCTCTGAATGCTGTAGCCTATCTCCTCTACAGCTGCCCATCTCTTATACCTCTGAGGTTCCCCAGCTTCTATTCCCTAATCCTCTCTTGGCTCCATTACATGCAGGAATCTCAAAACTCTTGCCCCATCTCATTCAGAGGATGGAGAAAGCAATTTGCAAACTAGACCTTCTTCCACTCCTGGATTCCACAGCTGGAGGGCATCTGTGGGATTTGGATAAGGTCCCAAGCAAGACTCTTCTCTGGATCAGCCCTGGCTCCAAGCTCCAGTTAACAGATCCCTAAGCGATGGGGGCTGGGCTGGCTGGGGTGTGAGGCTCAGTTATTTATGGATTTCAATTTCCCCGGCTGGCTCCTGCGTCTACCAGGAGCATCACAGGGAATCTTCAGAAAAGAATTTTGTCTAGGCCTAGCAGAGAGAGACGGTTGCCAAGTGAATCAAGCACCTCAGGGACAAGAGAGAAGGCACAAAGGCTTCTAGACCTTGAATCACAAAACCTAGGTAGCTGTGCCCCAACTTTAGTAGGCAAGGCCTTCTCCGAGTCCCAGTTTCCACCTCTAAAAGGTAAGAGATTAATATATGTTAGAGATGGAAGATCTTATTTGTGAAAGGCCACCTAGTATATATTTAGGTTTTGAGGGCCATATTGTTTCTGTCGCAACTACTCAACTCTAACTTAAGGTGCAAAAACAGTCAGAGATAATATGTAAGCAAAGAGCACGCCTGTGTTCCCATAAAACTTGATTTAAAATGAAGAGGTAGTAGACCAGGGTGGGTGTGGCTTAGTGGTAAAGCAGTTGCCTAGTATATGCAAGGGCCTGAGTTCTATCCCCAGCACCAAAAACAACCACAACGACAACACAAAAAAAACCCAACAACAACAAAAACTCATTAAAAAAAAAAAAAAGGTAGTAAGGCAAATTTGTTTTATGGGCTAAAGATTGCTGACCTTTGATCTAGGTGACCCTACTGGTATGTTGGTCAGGACACTTTATCCCAACACCAACCAAACTTAAGATAAATACATATTATCTAGGGCAGAAGAATTTCTTTTTTTTTAAGATTTTTTTTTTTTAGTTGTCAATGGACTTTATTTATATGCAGTGCTGAGAATCTAACCCAGTGCCCCATACATGCTAGGCAAGTGCTCTACCACTGAGCCAGGACCCCAGACCCCAGAAGAATTTCTTAAGTCACATAGGAGAGAAGTCCATGGTAATTTCAGGTATAGCTGAATCCAGGGACTCAGAGGACATCATTAGGACTCACCATGACTGAGTTTCACTCTCACCATTTTAAACCACTATTTGCCACAATTCTAGCTTTGTTGTTAGACAGACAAGTTTTTTGTGGGGGACAACAGGACTGTCAGCAGCAAAAGTCCCAGGATTCATTCTGATTGGGCCATCTTGAGTCACATGCTCTTCTCTGAACCAATCACTGTAGTGGGGAAGATGATTGGCCAGGCATGGTCATGTGCCCATCTCTAGGGCCAGCCCTCCCTAAACCACATGATCTCAGAAAAGTGAAGGGGCGGTCTCCTGAGAAGATGTGGGCTGCTCTTTCTCAAAGACTAGGAACTGGTTGGGCCCCACTTGCCTATAGTGAGTTTAAACTAGAACAGCGCCCTCCTCTGGCAGACATGGCTTGGTTCTTTGGCTTGGCCAGTGGAGCACAGACTGAATTTCAGATTCACTTGACTCCTCTATCAGGCACCTGTGTGCTGAATGACATGCACTATTGTATACGGAGCAGCCCTGGAGGTGGGCACAACAAGATGTTCATGTGACCCTCCCAAGTGGATAGTGAGGGCATGTTGCATGGAGTTTGGTCAGTTGACTTCTTATTGCAATGTCATCATTCACTCCTGAATCATTACAGCCACCAAGTGATGCCCCTCAGTCCCCATCCTCTCTCTCCCAATATAACCCACACCACACACAGTCACCAGATTAATTTTGCCAAGGCTTTTGAATCATTCTCCTGCTCAAGAACTTTCCTTGGTTCCCCAATGCCCCATGAAGACTTTCTAGGACTCAAGGTCTCCCAGGGTCCCTCCTTACTTCCCTTTCTCAGCCTCATCTCTTCCACTTTTTGATGCTGGATTAACAGCCAAGACCTGAGTTGGCATCAATATTCACTAGTTGTGTGACCCTTATAAATCTCTGTCTCTCTTTGTGCCTTCAGCTTCTTCATCTATAATTTGAGGGTCACAATAGATATGTCTTGAGAAACACAAGTCATTTTTAAACTGTAAAATATTATTAAAGTATTATTAAATACTTTAATACTGGTGCTATGTTATTAATACTGGTGCTACAGGTCAGGCACATGTGAGGACAAGAAAGTGTCCTCTCTCCCCTCCTTCATACCTGAAGCTGGACAGAGCCACCAGGGACTGAGCCTCATTGCAACCTCTGCAAAGGGTTCCATCCAGCTTCCAAAGTGGATCCATCCAGCAAAGGGATCCATCCAGCTTCCAAAGTGGCCACTTATATGTCCAGTCCAGGGTCTCCTGCCTGCAGGTCACAGTGGAGAGGGAACCCAGGGCTCTGTGAACCTGATTGGGAAAAATTACTGCTTTTTATATTGATTGCTTTCCAGTCGGAATGAAGGTCACAAACCACAGACATGTGAGCCATACCCGTGAACCTACAGACAATAGAAATCACAGATGTTTTCATATCACTTTATGGTTGTTGAAGAAATCTCTTCAATATTGTTTACATTCATCACAGCTTTGAAATCCCATTAGTGGCCAGGCATGCTGGGGCACTCTGTTAATCCCAGCAGCTCAGGAGGCTGAGGCAGCAGGATCTCAAATTCAAAGCCAGCTTCAGCAACTTAGCCAGGCCCTAAGCAACACAGTGAGATCCTGTCTCTAAATGAAATATAAAAAAGGGCTGAGGGTGTTGCTCAGTGGTTAGGCACCCCTGGAATCAATCCTCTGTACCAAAGAGAGAAAGAAAGAAAGAGAGAAAGAGAGAGAGAGAGAGAGAAATTCCATTAGTGAATAGATTTGATATTAGATCTCATGGATTAATGCATTAACAGAGAAGGGCATATATGTCAATGTCACAGTTTCAATTTTTAAAATAGTTTGAAGACCATCTTCCTTTGCCATCTCCTGTATTGTATTTTATGCATTTGAAGTGTCATTCTGAGAAGGGGGTCCCATGTTACACCAGCATGCCAAAAGGGTCCATGGTGCATAGAAAAGTCTAGCTAGACACTGTGCATCTTAACATCCGGGTCTCTCCCACATCTTCTCCTTTGCTTTTCTTCCTCCTCTTCTTCTTCCAAATGCAGGCAAAATTCCTCAGATACCTTTTACCTATGAGATGGAGGCTGTGGCACTTGGCCCTCCTCTTCTTCCTGGGCCACACCCCCTCCCCATCCTGGTACATTTAAAGTGCAAAGCACTGGCCACTGCTCCCAACCTCCTCTCCACTCTCAAGGGCTCATGCATCCCATTCACACGCTACAGAGAGAGCTTGGCTCTGTCCACAGGGCTGCTGTCCTGTTCTGCATCCCTCCCTCAAAGCACGGTTGCCCCACTGCTGACGTCAGGGACTCTTGAGTCATGGTCCTTTGGGAATTGGGTTTGGATCCTTCAACCTAGAGATTATGATGACCTGTTGGCTGGGTGTGGTGGTTAAATGATTAAGTACAATGATCAAAATTAACTTCTGTCTTCAATATTGTAATAATTTCTAAGGGGTAAATACCTGAAATGCTTGCATGCATTAGAAGAGGGTAAGGGAAGGAGAACAAAAGAAGAACGGAGAGAGACTGAGGCAGGAGGATCGCAAGTTCAAAGCCAGGCTCAGCAATTTAGCCAGGCCCTAAGCAACTCAATGAGATCCTGTCTCTAAATAAAATACAAAAAAAAGGGCTGGGGATGTGGCTCGGTGATTAAGCACCCCTGGGTTCCATCTCCAGTACCAAGAGAGAGAGAGAAAGAGAGAGAGAGAATTGAAGGCAAAATGGAAGTCCAAGAGTTCCAGAGAGAGAGAGGAGGCAGGTGCAGAAACCTCATGTCCCATCCTCTCCGATCTGCCATCTTTCCAGCCCCTTCACACAAGCTGCACTCTGAGGGCTCTGCAGCTCCTGTCCTGCCCCTGGCCCTGGCCTCCTTTACTCTCCCCTTATCAGAGAGAGCCAGAAAGGCCCACTGGCTGGCCCCAAGCCTGGCCCACTGATTGCAAATTGTTTCTAAAGGGGCAGAGTATGATGGGCTTTCCCGTTCCCAGAACTATTCTGGGAATGTTAATCACTTCGCTTGGAATGAAAATGCTGAATCTGTATTTTTTTCCTCATAAATAATGATATTGTGATTAGCTGCCATTCTGATGGCAAATAATGAGAGTGGAGCTTACACTTGCTGTTTGTGGGCTTCTGAAGATAGAGGCATACAGATGCTCAAGCCCGGATGGGGCCTTTGCTCCATGTCAGGCCCTGAGTGTCATGAATCCCTTCCACCTGTTGACACCGCTCCTGGATAGTCATGGCTGTGCCCACGTAAGAGAGGGAGAAACCTAGGCCCAGCAATAACCCCCAGTCCTAGGAGGAACCCAGGACTTCTGGCTCTAAGGTCTGGATTCTTGACCTTATAGTGTATGGCCCACAGCTCTTGGAAGGCAGAAATTCCAGAAAATGAGTAACCTTTGTGGTGCCCATGCACTAGAGCTAAGATCTGGAGTGTCCCCCAAAGACCCATGCATTAAAAGCTTGGTCCCTAACCTGTGTTGTTATTGGGAGGTGGTAGAACCTTTAAGAGGCGAGGCCTAGTGGGAGGAAGTGAGGTCATTGGGAGGCGTGCTCTTGAAGGGAATTATGGGATGCTGGTCTCCCTCTCCTCCTCTCTCTTCGCTCCTTGGTGGCCACAAGGTGAGAAACTTTGCCCCACCGCAGGCTCCTCCTGTCATGATGTGTGGCCTCACTACATGCCAAAAGCAACAGGGCCAACCAACCATGGAAAAAAGCCTCTGAAACCATGGGCAAAGAGAGACCTTTCTTCTTCATAAATTGACTCTCTCAGGTATTTGTTGTTACAGTAACAGAAAGCTGACCCACATATGCCAGCAGCTGCCTTGCCCCTGGGGACAGGATGATTCTGAGAAGTGTGAGATGCTGTTTCCTAGAGTTTCCCCTGTGGGAATGAAGCTTTGGTCGCCTACCCTGGCAGCTGTTCAATCATGCACCCTCTATGGCTGCCCTCCCTTCCTGATCTCCCATCCCACTCCCCTACGCATGTTCCCTGCATCCTGAATGAACTACTTGTGTCAAAGCTCTCTCTGGACTATTTCTGGGGGAGCCCAGACAAAGACTCCATTAATCAGACACTCTCTAATGAAGCTTCAGTCACCAGCCACATGCCTCTTAGATAGAACTTTCTAAGATTCAGATCTGATCTGAACCCTCTTCCAGGGATCCCAAGATTAAGTTCAAAGGCCTGGGGTGGCATTTGGACACACAGAGGTTTTGCTTATTTACCAACCATTTCCTCAGTTCTGGGTATAATCCTCCAACTTGGGCATGGAGGTCAGGTGGGGATTTGCTTCTCCAAATTCAGTCCAGACAGGATACAATGTAGCATCAAAGTCATTACTGCTATTAAAAGAGTGTTGGGGGCTGGGATTGTAGCTCAGCGGTAGAGCGCTTGCCTCGCATGCGTGAGGCCCTGGGTTCGATCCTCAGCACCACATACAAGGCAATAAAATACAGACATTGTGTCCATCTCCAATTAAAAAATATTAAAAAAAAAAAAAAAAGAGTGTTGATTTGAAGCCAGGTACGGTGGTGCATGCCTGTGATCCCGGGTACTCAGGAGGCTGAGGAAGGAGGATGGAAAGTTCAAGACCAGCCTCACCAATTTAATAAGAGCCTATATTTTTTTAAAAAATTGTGGGGCTGGGGCTGTAGCTCAGGGGTAGAGAACTTGCCTATCATGTGTGAGACACTGGGTTCGATCCTTAGCACCACACAAAATACAATAAAGGCATGCTGTCCATCTACAACTACAAAAAAAAAATTTTTTTTTAATTGTAACCTAGGGGCTGGGATTGTGGCTCAGTGGTAGAGTGCTTGCCTTGTGTGCGTGAGGCACTGGGTTCGATCCTTAGCACCACATAAAAATTAATAAATATATTGTGTCCATCTACAACTAAAAAAATATTTTAAAAAAATTGTGACCCAGGGCCAGGGCTTCCCTTCACTGAGTCTCCCTTCTTTATATATTAGATGGACAAGGGTGGGACCTCCCACATAGCTCTTGTGGGGTTTAAATGAGTTTATTCACATAAAAGGTTGAGGACAGTACCAGGCATGTGAGTCAGTAGGGTTATTCCACCCCTTATTTCCATGGAAATGGACTCAGGCTGGTCAGTGGTGATGTGCTTTATAACATTTTTTTTTTTTTTTTTTTTTTTGGTGCTAGGGACTGAACCCAGGGGTGCTTACCTACTGAGCCATATCCTGAGTCCAGACTGGGTTTTGCTAACTTGCATATGGCCTCACTGAGTTGCCAAGGCTGGCTTTGAATTTGCAATCCTCCTTCCTTAGCCTCCTAAGAGTGGGAACCTTTTGAAGGGCACTGAAAGTAGCCTTATAGGACTGCAAGCCAGCAATGTGTATGTGGAAGAGGATCCAAGAGTCCCAGGCTCCCCGAGAGTCAAGGTCAACAAGTATTAAGCTCTATTGTGTACAGGGCTCCATGGGAGGAAAGTTCCTGTCCCCACCAAAGAGACCTACATACCTAAGAACAGCAAAAACAAGATTTGTGTGGGAATTATAGGAGAGAAGAAATCACATGCCGTGAGGCAAAGATCAGGCAAGATTCTTGGAGGTTGGCAGCATGGGAGGATGACCTTGACCCTCCACTAGAACTTGGGGAGGTAGAACATGGAGATTATAGAGATTCTTTGCAAATAACAGTATAGTGATAAATACAGACTGAGCATGTACCACATAGCAAGAGGACACTAAGGCCCAGAAAAGTGACTTCTGTTACCCAAGGTCTGTCTAGATCCAGAGTCTACACATTACCCTCAATGCTGAGTGATGTAGAGAAACATTGGTCAAGCCATCCCCTGGGGAGAGGGAGGCCGTCTCCAGGCTGCTCCTGGGCCATATTTGGGAGGGGAATTGACTCTTTGGAAGCATCGGCCTGTTGAAGTCTTTAAGTATGGATCCCAGCATGATCTGACATGCACAAATATTTGAACAGTCAGCAATAAGCCGCAGCCAGCAATAAGATGCCCCAGTGTGACTCAGGGATAGGATAATGAAATGGTTTTATGTTCTATTATCTCCTGCGAGGTTTACTGTGGCTTTTCAAGTGGTTGCACAAATGACTGCAGTAACTCTTCTGACTGCAAGGGTGTGTGTGTGCGTGTGTGTGTGTGTGTGTGTGTGTGTGTGTAAGAGCACTCCTGAAAACAGAAGGCAAGGCCTATCTCCCCTAACAGAAGAGATTTTCTTAAGTGGGGGCGGGGGGTTCCTCCAGCTTACAATAATTTTGGCAAGTCTGTAAGATGGAATTGTATGTTGTCATGGAGACAAAGCCTGCTGTGAGCAGCAGATGGGGGTCCTGAGGAAGCCAAGATGAGAGGTAGGCAAAAAGACCCTAGGCATGGCCTGCCCCACAGAGCATCTCACCTAGCAGCCTGGTGACTTGGGATGGTAGAACGGAAGTGCAAGTCCTTTCATTTACTGGTAAGGAAATGGGTTCAGAGAAGGGATGGGATTTGCCTGAGGTCACACAGCAGGCTTGTTACAGCTTTGTGCATTTCCAAGCCAAGTCTCTTCTTATAGCAGCACCTTGGCCTGATGAGAAGCTGTCCCGGGTGGTGAGAAAGTTCAGAGACACAATGAATAAGTTACTGCCCCAAGGTTGACTTTGGAGATGATAAGTCTTCTGCTCTTCTACTGTGTGTCTTTGAGCCAGTGACTCAATCTCTCTGTGCCTTGATTTTCCCACATGTCCATGATTAACATGCAGATAGGACTCAGAAACATAGTGAGTAGCCATGGTCTTCCTGGCTCTGCCACAGGATTGTCAGGTGCCCTCAGGCAAGTCACTGCCCCTTTCTGGGCCTCAGATTACCCATCAAAGAATTCAACTAGGTATTATCTAAGGACCATTCCCAGTCTGATGGCCCATGAGTCTATAACTCAGTTCACCCAAGTCAAGAAAGAGAGAGGACTACAATAATGACATTAATAGCAAATAGTGTCAACCTTTTACTGAATAGGGAACATGTGCTAGGAGCTCAGGTAACTCCACACCTCACATCTGTGATACTACAACTGTCTCCCTCCAGTCTTCTGACTCCCAATCTTCTCCCCTTCAATCCATCCTACATACGTGGCCAATCTCAGCTTTCTTAAGCCCAATCCTACTCTTCTGCTCCAGAACATTCAGTGGTACCACCACTACCCACTCAAGGACAAGGCTCAATCCCTTAATGTGGTGCTTACACCTGCCCACTCTGAGGGAATCTTCCAGAGACTGTGGTGTCTCTCCGTCTAGTCCTCCTCCATGCCTTGTTCTCAGGAGATGCACATTTGTTGAGTGAATGAACACATGAACTATTTTGCTGAATTAGACCGCTCAAACTTTAGTCATTTGCAAACCAGCCACAAGGGTTTTTGCAAAAATCTGTGCACTGTGTCTATTTTTATTTACTTAAATATTTTCCTTATTTAGATTAAATAAATATATCTCAAAAGGAAACTTTACATCACACTGTCACTAGAAGACCAGTATTACTTGCCAGAAATAGGTCTCCATGAAAATAAACACAAGGACAAATGAGAAATGCATCTAATGCACATTGGGTACCATTTTCTACCAAGGTTGGAGGCCCAGGGCTCACTGCTCCGACTTTGTTGAAATGGGATTAGTCAGTTCTTTGGAGAGGTGATAAATACTGGTTAGCATTTCTACTCATTGGTAGAAATGAAAAGGATGTCTCAGGGAGATGGTAGGAAGAGCCTTTTCACCCCAAGTCATTCCACTCCATTGAAAATTCTCCTGGCTACCGCCAGTGGTTGATAGTCTACATTCCAGGGAATGCTGGTCTGCAGAGCTTGCAATCCTAGCTCACGGGGGAAAGGCACATGAGTTCTCTGAAAGATCTTTCGGGAAGGGCACAGAGGCCCTGCATGCAGCCACCTCAATTTCCCAACACTGTGACCCTTAGCTGAAGTCTCACTGTCCTCCAGACAGAGCTCAGAACTCTACTGTGCTCAGAAATCAACTGCCTGGTGGAATAATGAGCTCCTTATCATCAGAGAGATGAAGACAGGTGCTGGATAGCTATGGAGGAGTCAGGTGAGGGGGGAATATGGTGGAGATCATTCAAGTATCAGATGGTCAACATCTAGGAAATTGACTTGACAGCCAGAGGTGGATTTCATAGGTAGGGTCAAGAAATTTAGAGAGATGAAAAGAGAGGGGAATTAACTTCTGATCAAGGATGTAGACCGAGGGCTAGGGTTTTAGCTCAGTGATACAGCGCTTGCCTTGCATATGTGAGGCACTAGGTTTGATCCTCAGCACCACGTAAAATAAAATAAATAAAGGTATTGTGTCCATCTACAATTAAAAATTTTTAAAAAAAGAATGTGGATAGAATTGTAAATACAGAGGAAACAAGATGGAAGAAAAGGGGATGAGAATGGTTATTATTCTCTTGTATATATAATGGCTCATAATTCTCACTCCTACACCAGACTCACAAGAACTGTTTTTGGTTTTTTTTTTTTTTTCTTTTTTTAAAATATTTTTTAGTTATACACGGACACAGTGTCTTTATTTTGTTTACTTATTTTTACATGGTGCTGAAGATCAAACCCAGTGCCTCACATGTGCGAGGCAAGCACTCTGCCCACAACCTCAGCCCTGTTTTTGGTTTTAAGCAAACTGAACTCAACTTGCAAAAATGAAGGAGGCTGGTGATTTAGATAACTGTTACTGCCTTCAGGCATGGCTGGATCCAGGAACTCAAACAATATTCATAGGACTCTTGATTCTGTCTTCCTTTATGTTGGCCTCATTTTCAGGTAGGGCCTGCTGAAGGTATGGCAAAGATGGCTGTCCCAGGTGTGGCACCTCCAGGTTTAAGGACCCTGGTGGAGATGAAGCTTCTTTCGACAGGAATTTTGGCCAAAGTCCCAGGCAAAGACATTGGCATAGAATCTGTCACATGTCCAGTCACTGAGGTCAGAGTGATGTGCTCTGATCAGCTGTGACCTCGACCACATGTCTACTCAATCCTATGAATGTGAGTAAAGGCAAGGAAGTCTCCAAGTCAAAAACTGAGGTACTGTCACCTGAGAAAATTGAAATGAATGTCAGCCAAGCAAAACTAACCCTCCATTCTTCCTACCCTTATATCCTTGCTCAAAGCTGTGCCCCACATCTGCATCTAGAGAGTTCCCATTCATTCTCTGACTCCCAGTTCTATGGTACTTCCATAAGGGAAAATTCCTGCACTGTTCCAAAATGGACAGGACCCGTGCCTGTGTGCTCCTGGAAGAGCTGGTCAGGTTGGTTTCATGTGGCTATTTGAGAAAGCCTGTTTCTCACACTGGATCTGGACGACCTTGAAGTCTGTGCCCATCTGTCTTGTCCACCACTCTGCCTGCTGTGGTTCAAATCTTAAATATCCACCCCCCTTCAAAGGCTTACATCTTGAAGGCTTGGTCCCCAGTTGATGGAACTATTAGGAGTGGTGGGAACTTTTGTAGGTGGGGCCGAATGGAAGGAAATTAGGTCAGTGGGGCCATGCCCTTGAAGGTGATATTGGGAGTCCAGTCCCCACCTCTCATTCTCTTTGCTTCCACGACTCTTCTGCTACATACTCTCCACCATGATGGGCTGCCTTGCCCTAGGCCCCAAGTGACAGGGCCAAATCACTGTGGACTAAAACTATAAGTCAAAATAAGCCTTTTCTCCTTTTAAGTTGATTGTCTCAGGTATTTTATCACAGCAATGACAAGCTGACTGACAGAGTGTCCCAGAGCCTAGGATAGTGCCTGGCACATAGAAAGAGCTCAGAAAATGTTTGTTTGAATTACCAATGGCAGTCATAACACCTGGACCTGGTGACCAGTGTGGAGGGAGTGGTAGATAGATCAAGGAAGAAGCCAGGAATCCACATTTACGGGTGAAAGTGTGGGGAAAGAGACAAGAGAAGTCAGAGTGACCTTGGGGAGTGCTGGGGTTGGGGACTCCAGATCAGATGAAGGGGGAAGGGGAGGTAAAGTGGGGGGATGAGGTGTCAATCAGCAAATGCCAGTCTTGAGGACAAAGACATGAGGTCAGATTAGGTCAGGGCTGGACAAAAAGACTCTTTTCTATAAGTCCTTGGGGAACCCAGAGAGAATGGCAGTGGTGGCCATTCTCAGGAGACTTTGTGAAAGAGGGTGGGGAGGTCAGGGCTTGGACAAGGGAAGGGGAGCAATACCCAGGTTGGGCTGGGCTGGGAGGGCAGTTTCTCTGGGACTGTTTCTCAAACCTTAAGAGCTGGAAGATGGATGGGGGTCTGAGCCCTTGCCTTCACTGTGTTTCATGGAACTGCTTCCTTTTTTGGTCCTGTTTGTCCCCTGGGTAGACACACACACAGATACACAGCTACTTGTGTCTCCATGACCAACCCCTGCAGCGGACAGTCCTGCCCACTCTACCCCCCAGCTTGGTACCAAGAGTCTGGTAATTCCTAGTGGCATCCAGTGATCCCACGGGAAGCCCCCAACCACAGACACCCAGTCATGGAGAGAGAGGAGAGGACAAAACCATAGAAACAAGAGGACAGACAACGGAGGCAGGGTAAAAGCCAAGCAGGAAGTCCCTATTGAAAAACACAGGGACCCGACCGGACAGACAAGCAGACGGGCTGACCAACCCAGACCAAGGGAGGGATGAGACCAACAGACTGAAGGAGAAGGAAGGAGGGAAAGAAAGGAAGACAGGGAGAAGAGCCTTGGGAGAGGGAGGGAGGGAGGAAGGAGAAGGTGAGGCGGGGAGGGGAGAATGGGAAGGGGACATGAAAAAGGAGAAGACCTGAGGCTCTGGAGGCTCCAGGGAGAGTGAAGGCGCCCAGGCAACGCAGCCAGGCGCGGGCTGGGCGGTCGGGGGCGGGGTGGATGAAGCACCTCCCCAAGTGGGCGTGTCCGTCAGTCGCGCTCCGCCTCCTGGTCCCTCCCCCTCGCTCACGCTCCGCCCTCCCCCGCTGTCCCCCCTCCCGCCCTCGAAGACCCAGAGAGCGGCGAGGTTGCGCGCGGAGCCGCGGAGCTGAGGAGCCGGCAGCGCAGCGCGGCCCGAGCCCGGAGCGGCCCCGCGCCCCGAGCGCCCCGGAGCGGCCAAGCCGCCCCGCGCAGCGCCCACCGCGGGTCGCGCAGCCCCGGCCGCAGGTAGGAACAGGCGGCCGGCGTCGGGGCGCGGGGCGCAGAGCCCCGGACGGCGGGGCCACACGGGCCAGAGCCCCCAGCCACCCCCACGGGCCGGGCGGGAGCGGGGGCGGGCTCCCGGAGATTCCAGTCCCCGTGCCTCTTCTCACCTGGGGCCACAGGAAGGAGCCCGGGCGCCGCTGCGACCCCGACGTGCGCTTCTGGCCATCCCCCGGATGCGCGAGAGGGAGGAAGGAGGGCTCGAATGAGGGTCGCGGGAACCGTATGTCCCTTCCCTGTAGCAGTGCCCCCTGGACCCCCAGCTGGTATGGATTCTGCTGGAGCCGTCGAAGCGCCCTATTCATTCCTTAGGGGACCGAGGGTGACAGGGGCTGAATTGCGTTTAGGAGCCGTGCGCCACTTGCCCTGTCTCTGAGTCGTCGCCTGAGTCAAGATAGTGCGATGCGGTGCGCCTCATTTATTCTCCGAGCGCTACTGCGGGGCAGGGGGCCACCTGAGGATGGTACACCTCGTTCCCATCCTGGGACACCTCAAGCTCTCAAGAAACCTTGGCTTAAAATCTCGCCACAGCTGGGGCTGAGCGCACACACCTCGCGCTGCGCTCCCCTGACTTTACCCGAGGGATGTGGGGTGCCAGTGGTGCCTCAAAGGGCTGGAGGACCCTGTCTCCTTGCGGCGGCTAGAAGACAGGGTCCTCCAGCCCTTTCCTCTCCGCAAGAAATGGGGTCGACACTGCCCACCTAGGTTCCCCCGGGAGGCAGTGACCATAAGGTCGTCATGCACCACTGTCCCTTTGTACCTGCACATATCCCAGGTGAGTTGGGGGAGCTCCCACAGATGTCCTGTTCTTCCCTTGGCTTGGTCTGCAGATAAGGAACTCTTGACGCTCTGAGCTAATATCCTCCTGAAATAGCCATGAACCCCAAGGAGAAAATTGGATTTTTATTTTTTTTTATTTTATTTTAAATATTTATTTTTTAGTTGTAGGTGGACACAATAGCTTTATTTTATTTTTATGTGGTGCTGAGGATCGAACCCAGTGCCTCCCGCGTGCTAGGCGAGCACGCTACCACTGCGCCATAACCCCAGCCCGAAAATTGGATTTTTAAAAAGCCAAAAGATAACGCCAAGTTTCCTCTGGATGTGGGGTGGGAGCACTCACTTCCTTTTCCAGGAAGATGGGGTTGGGGGATAAAATGGTTCCTGAGCTTTGCTAGCACCCCCAAAATTAGAGACTGTGTTAAGCTGAGTAGAATTTGGGGTAGACCTTGTTTTTTGTTGTTTTTTGTTTTCTGTGACACATAAAAGGTGGGTGTTTGGGCAAGAGAAAGGGGATATCAGTGCTGTATATTGCCTAGATTCTCTGTCATTGAGAACTTTGGGGGGGGGAATGCATTCATAAAGGAGCCTGAAAAGTCTACCCCAAGTTCCAAATTCCAAAACAAAGGAGGTGAGTGGGAACTACCTTATTTTGCAAGCTCTGTCTCTTTCTCTCTGGAGCACTTCCTCTGGGAAGGGTTGAACCCGCCCTCTCAGGTCTTCCTGGGAGCACCCTCAGACCCTCCCCCAAACAGGAGGGAAAAGAAAAGTAGCCCCTCTGAGGTGTGAGCCCCTAGGGAGCGGGAGGGACCTTTTCCCAGAGCAGTCAGGCCAAAATGGCTGAGCCTCCCTTGAGTTTCAGAAATAAATCGTCAGGCAGGCAGCAAACAAAGAAAGCGCTCTGTCTCCAGCCAAGCTCTGGCTCAGTGGCCAGTCCTTAGAGGACAAACAGTGAGTCCTAGGCAGAGAGACACAGCTGGGCCTGTCCCCTGGAGCATCCGAAGAGTGGGGTTTCCTAAGAGTTGCACATTAAAGGGGCAGCCCCTGTGTGAGACTGGAGAACTATCTGTCCTGATGTGGGACCCTTTATTTCAGGGCTCTAGGCTTGGTGAGAAGTCCCCTGGGACTTGGATGGTGCTAGGAAGGAGGGTCTCAACGCCAGGGAGTAGGCAGCTGAGAAGATAAAGACCAGGCAAAACCAAGTTCATCAAAGCTGAAAGATGCACAGTAACTGTGTGTCTTCTGTCCGCCCCAGATTTTACATGCCTGGCGACCCAGGAGCTTCAAAGCTGTGAATTTATTTACGCATGGCCCAGCACACAGCAGGAACTCAATAAATGTCTTAGGATAAAGCCTGCCTGGATGGAAGGTGATGGAACCTGCAAAACCTACCGGTCTTATTAGGCCAGGAAAGTAATAAAATGTCACCTCAGAGTCCACAGCCAGGAATGAATGAGCCCCATGGGAGGGTTTGCTTTGAGCTGGGGCACTGCCATTTCCTGGCCCCATGACCTTGGCTAAGTTCCAGTCCCTGTTGGAGGGAAGGAATGAAGTGCTAAAATCTTTCAGTGTTCCAGGCTTATAATCCTTACAATAACCTTGTGCAATGGATATTATTCTAATACCTACTTCAGAGGCAAGGTAACTTGGAGACAGAGAGGGAAAGCAATTTGTCCAAGGTCACACAGCTGGGAAGAGACAGGATAGGGATTTGAACTCTGCTCTTATCATTCCCAAGCCAACGTTGCCTTATCATGGGTCTCTGGAAAGTCTCGGTTTTCACATTGATGAAGTGAGGTATTGAGTGGGTGGGGGGTGGTTATTGAGAAAAGAATTTAATGGTTGACAGTGAGCCCCCTTGAACCTGTTCTCTGAATAATAGCTGCTCTTTTACCTTCCCAGTATATGGTATGCTAAGAGCAACATTAAGTAAATCACAAATTTCAAGTGGCTTCTTGCCATCACATAAAGTCACCATTCCTAGGCTTGGCTGTGAGCTCAGCAGCTAAGATAGACACATCCCAAGCCACTTGGAATTTGGAGATATCTTCTCTTTCCCCGCCTTTGCTTGCCTATGGGATCATAGGCAGAGTGCAACCCCAGTAAATTCAGTGTTGTCTAACACTTCCAGCCTCTAGTATCTTGAAATCCACTCCCTGCCCATCCTTGGGAGCAGGCAGGATGCCCGAGCCAGTCCCTGTTGCCTGGCCCAGGGTGTGTTCAGCTTCCCTTGGATCCCACACTACATCAACCCAGCACCCCTCTCCCTCGGTTGCCAAATCCAGCAAGAGCCCCTTCTTCCCCTCACTCCCCAGTGTGAATGGCAGCAGGCCCATCTTTGCCCAGGCCGGAGTTGTCCCTTTAGTTAACCATGCGATGTCACAGGAGCATCTCTGTGACTGGAGAATGTTGGGCAGGGTGCAGCTGCCTCTGGAAGGGAAACAACCTTGAATCGACTCCATTTGTAAAGTGCATCCCCACCTCCACCGCCACCCCAGATGTTGAGATTGCCACGTGTCCACCGCTCCTTGGCACCGCCTAGGTGGGCCTTTTTGCCAGCTCTGCCCCCTTCTCTGAAGGGAGGTGGGGCGAAAGGAAAAAAGCTGGGAGGTCAGATGCGAACCCCAAAATAGGACTTCCCAGGAAATGTATCTCTGTGAGCTTGCTGGACATCCAACACCTTCTTCTATATCCTACCCACCTGAAGCCCTCCGGAGCCCTTGGGAGGGGGATGTAGCATCAGCCGGAAGCCAGCTAATAGCGGAGATAAGCGATTCCTGGCATAGGCTGTAGGTGTGAATGCAAGCTGTGACATTTCGGCACAGAGCTAGAATTCAGACACAAACAGGAAAAAAAAATACCCACTCAATATCTTTCCAGTGATAATATTGTCAATTACGATAATAACTCAGTTCTTGCAGGTTGACGATATGCGGGGGAATGTGCTGTGTGCTTTACTTATATGATTGCCGGTAATTTTCACAAGACCCTGTAAGATCCATAGTATAATTGTCCCTGAGATAAAGATCCTGACAGGCAGAGCAGTGAAGGCACTTGGTACTAGATCACTAGGCTAGTCAATGACCATCAAGCCTCACCTCTGCGGTAAATCCCAGCTTAAATCCCTGCCACAAGAAGGCCACTGGCATCGCTCACTTGGCAGTGACCACAGCTCCCCCAGTTAAGGAACTGCACAGTTTACAAAGCACTTCCCCACTTGTGCCGTCAATTGAGCCTTGCCACATCTCGGGGACACTCTGTGGCATGATAGCTGCTGTTTGTTAACTGGGAAAGCTGAGCGACAGAGAGATGAACTTGAGCCCAAAGTCCCTCAGCAGCTAACTTGCAGAATTGGGTTTGAACCCAAGTGTCTAGCCTGTTACAACATATTTGTGACCTAAACCTAAAATCCATTTAAAGCAGGCGTTGATGTTCCACACCCACTCACCTTTCCCTGACTCTCAGGTGCCTCCTAATTTATCCCCACCATCCTGCTGCTTGGGAAGCCACCCAGAGCTGCCTGACAAAGCCGTCAGCTCCGTTTACCGTGATGTGACATGACACAAAAAGTGGCATCCGATTTGATGCGAGCTGCCTGCAGCGAATGGCCTTCTATTTTTACATTTCTCACAAATTGGAAATTACAAGGAGGCCAGGTCTTGCGGAGTGATTGGCTGTGGCACTCTGGAAGCAGGGGATGCGCAGCTAGGTGGAACGGACCACATTAGGGTGCCAGAGCCTTCTCAGCTGTGAAAAGGGGGGCCCCCAGCTTCTGGGGCCGGATGCAATCTGGCATACAAGCCAGGCTTGGGGAGGCAGGGACAGTGGTTGCCTGGGACAGTGACCTGCAGCTCGCCCCACCTGTCGGCTGCCTGGCATCTGCAGGATCCGTGTCTTTTGCCAGCTCTTGAGATAACGTAGTCCTGGCCAGAGGAACATTCAAGGTCAAAGATGCCCTGAAAGACATCGACAGCAGGTTGCTTTTGTGGCCTTATTGTTTGATAAAGAGGATCTGTGCAGAGAGAGGGCAGCAGGCACAAGGAGGTGAGTGGAGACATTTGTTGTCAGTTTTACAGTTTGCTGGGATTTAGTGACCACCATGCTGTTCTCGAGCATCAGAACGGCACTTTACAGTTTGCAAAAAGAAAAAAGAAAAAACAAAAAGCTTTTGCGAATGCTCTGTCATTTTATCCTGTGTGAAGTCCTGTGTGTGTGCGTGTGCAGGGGGAATGATCCTCGATATTCTGGAGACGAATCCTCTATTAAAGAAGGAAAGACTTAGTTAAAGCTAGTTTTCTCATAAGCCCAAATCAGAATGACCTTGACCCAAATGAGTTCCCTTTGGAACGTAACAATTAGGTAGAATTTCGTAGTTTTCAAAGCATTTTCTCAGTCAAAGCCTGCCACAGCCCTGGGAGCTCCCAGTGAAGTTATCATCATCATTTTTCTTCTTCTTCTTATCCTCATCTTTTAGATGGGGAAATTGAGGCTGAGAACCCTGAACCTTCATCTCCATTCCCTCGTTTCCCAGGCAATGAAAATCACCTTTATCAAGCTAAAATCTCAGGTCACCAGGTAGCCCCACTAGAAGGGCCCAGAAGAGCCTGATTCTGGTAAAAGGCAGACACAATATACAGGGACCGAGACTTGCTGGACAGCATGGGAAGGCACAGCCCTGAGGTTGCATCTTATTGGAGCCTTATCTGAGTTCTGGCCAGAGACGAATATCTCCTTGGTTATCCCCAGAGTTTGAGGTTCTAAAGTGTGATCATTCGGTCAGGGTGCCCTCGGCAGTAGCCAAACTTGGTGAGGAGAGGGGGTGTTGGTTGCTCTCAGACACACCTTTACGCATGCAAGCATGTTTAGCTGGAAGAATTCAGGTAAAAATAAACACCAGGGCCCCGTGAGTGTGTATAGAAGGACCTGAAGGTACTGATCCCTCGGAAGGGCATGGGGAACTGTTCATGTGTGGACCTCAGGGTTTTTGGGACCCAGCACAGGAGCCAGATGTGTGGTTCAAGTTGTGCTGAAGATGCAAATGCCCTGCCCAGCCACCTCTTCACTCCCCTCTGCCTTTGGACTGTTGTCTTGCTTAAGATCGTGACCTATCTGGAGTTTTAGGAGCTTTTCTCTGGGGTGCAGGGGGAGGCAGGGAAGAGTGTATCACACCTTCTTGCTGCAAGGTGAGGAGAGAACTTGGCCAGTGGCCCGGATGGATCACTGAGCCTGGAGCACCAGCTGAGTCCCCGCCCCTGGGCTGGGGCTTGTGGGTCTCACTTCACTGATGCTAAGGATGCTGCTGGAGGGATGCTACACCCTCTCCAGCTGCCAGAGGACCCTAAGGCTAAGGGCAGTGAAAATGCTCACTAAGTTCTGAACTATGTCTTGCTGATGCTGACCCCCGGGTACTCTTCCACCCCATTCACCCTTCCAAAAAGCATCTGAGTCATCATAACAGTACAGGGAGACATAGGAAGATGGGGGACTTTTTCTTTGCATTTGTCATTTCTGTTCCTGACTGCACCATGCAAGGGCTGAGGCCAAGTTAAAACAATACAAAAGTGACTAAAATCAGAAAAACACCAGCTTCCCCATGCTATCTGAGCTCCAGTCCTGCCATCCCACCTTGTCTGCTGCCTGAACTGACTGTGGGGCTTTGGCCAACTAAGCCCCTAAGTCAGGTGTTTCCAGATCTTGAGATCAGGAACCCTCCTGTGGCTGGGCGTGGTGGCGCATGCCTGTATCCCAGCTGCTCAGGAGGCTGAGGCAGGAGGATCATGAGTTCAAAGCCAGCCTCAGCAACTTAGCAAGGCCCTAAGCAACTCACTAAGACTCTGTCTATAAATTTAAAAAAATAAAAAATAAAAAAAAGGGCTGAGGATGTGGCTCAGCAGCTAAGTGCCCCTGGGTTCAATCCTTGGTACCAAACAAAACAAAACAAAAGTGGAGCTCGGAGAAGGAAAAAACATAGTCATACTGAAGCATTGTCTGTAAAGATGCAATTTAAAGGCATACATGTATGACAGAGACATTTTTAACAGGTTGCTGCGTCCACAGGGCTGTGCATGCAGAGTGATTAGATGTGGACGTCCTTCAGTGTTGAACTGTGACCCAGATACTGAGCCTAGCATTATCAAGCATTTCCCCAGGATCTTCAATAAGAAATCGGAGGCTCGGGGAGCTCAAGGGTTTGCCCAAGGTTGTAACGCTGACACAAGGCAGAGCTGGTGCTGAGATCCCAGTCTACGGGACCTGGAGGCCAAAGCTCACAGTCCTGAGAAAGAGGTGGGAGATGCCACCTCCTGCCTGGCTTCTTGTCTACAGAGGACTGTGGGCACATCTTGGTCTCTAAAGCCAACAAGTTTGGGCTGTTGGAAGGGACAATCTGCTGCTCCCTGCTCTTCCCAGTGCCAGCACTCCAGGCAGGGGTTGGGGGGAAGGAAGAGGCACATCCCACTTCCTCCTCTCCTTCTCTATTTTCACCATAATAGTCTCCGAGACTAATGACTAGGGAAGATAAGAACCCTTTCTCCAAAAGACAGTGAATGCTACTAATGATAGAGCAGATGCTGCACTGTTAATTATGCCGCGGGTATTAAGTGAAAACTCCAACCCAGGAGGAGTTCAATAGCATCGCTGGGCTGCCATCAGCCCAGGTCAGGGCAGAACGGCCCCCTCCTCGGCCTTGGAGCCAGACAGGAGTCACAGACCCTTCTGCAGCTCTGAGTCCTCAACTGTTCTGTGGACATGGACCCACAGCAGCTTTGGGAGGTTTTCTTAGAGGCCACTCAGAAGGCTAGATGAGTTATCTTCAGGGGAAGATGTGGGCAAACAATTGGACCAAATAAAACTTTGAGCCACCTACTGTGTGCCAGTCTCTCCTGCGGGTCATGAAGATAAGAAAACTGGTATTGTTTCTGTCCTGTAAGGAGCTGCTCCACCGGAGTCCTTCCACCAACTCTGGGAAGACCGTGCACTGTGGCCAGCATAGAGAGGGGCACGGAGTAGGCTCCTCCCTGTCACTTTTGATTGACAGCATGATTCCTTAAGTGACAGCCAGAGGACACAAAGGTGGGGACCAGAGCAAGATGAGCTGTGGGAGGAGGGAGCAAAGGGCAGGTAGCCTCTTCCCTAGGAAAGGGAGAGTTGACCTTCTTAGAAAACACACCACTAGATTCTGGGGAATAACTGAATCGTCCTCTCAGAGCCATAGTCTGCATGTCTGCAGAATGGGGAGAAGGAGGGCTGGTCTGGCTTTGGGCAAAACTACATCTGCTAACCAACCCCAGCCCTGATCCTGGAGGGTCACAATGATTGCATAAACATCTAAAAGTGGCATTGTGGGGACAAGGAGAGTTCTGTCACCAAAGGCAGCTTCCAGCTATTCCTATGGACTTAAATCCCATTCACATCTCCCACTCATCTCCAGTAGCTCAGGTCCCTCGCTCCTTCTTCCTGGAACTAGGAAGCTACTTCTTAGGAATTTGGGGGTTTTTGTTGTTGTTGTTGTTTTAAGCCTGAGAGTCACAGAACTCACCCATTGCAAACACCCATGTTACAGATGGGTAAACTGAGGCCTAGCAAGGAGTCCCGGGCTCCACAGGTGCTAGGACCCAGAGCCTCTCCCCCTGCCCCATGCTCTTTCCCCTGCCCGAAGCCGGCCCAGCTCCACTGTTGAGAAATTATTAAATAGAGTTGGTGGAAGGACTCCGGTTGCCGTGACAACGGAGCCTGTGTCCTCGGGAGATAATGGCATTGCACAAGGAGAGTGATGTGTGTTGAATGCTGATTTGGGAGCTGCTGGAGCGAGAGAGAGGGAGAGAGAGAGAAGAGGAGAGAGGAGAGGACTATGTCTAGGATTTGAGGTTCCACAAGAAGGAAGTGTGGGATGGCGGGGGTGGGAGTGCTGCGGGAAACCCGCCTTATCTAGCTCCTTCCTTCCTCCAGCCTCCTCGGAGAGGGAAGCTTCCCTGCACTTCATGGACACGTGGAGTCAGGTGAAGAGGGGGGACTTGGCCTAGGCCACATGACCAAGAGGCAGTGCTGGCACTGAGCTTCCAGCCATTCCATTGCCAGGGTGGGACGGTTGAGGTACAGGGACTCAGAAGGGGCCAGCTGCAAGGCCCTGCACTTGGACCATTAGATCTCTCTAAAGACTTGAGGACAGTGCTCATGGCGATCCCAATTGGGCCAGGAATGACAAGTTTAACTTAAAAGGAAGGGGTAGGGGCTGGGATTGTAGCTCAGCGGTAGAGCGCTTGCCTCACATGCTTGAGACCCTGGGTTCGATCCTCAGCACCACATACAAAGCAATAAAATAAAGACATTGTGTCCATCAACAACTAAAAAAAATTAAAAAAAAAAAAAAAAAAAGGAAAGGGTAACGGTGTGACCAGGGAGCTGGAAGTTATCAGCTCAGCAACCAAAGTCAGAGCCTTCCCTGCCTCTTCTTAAGCCCTGTGTGCAACCTGGGGAACTCACTTCATCTCTGAGCCTCAGTGTCTTTGTCTGCCAGATGGGGTTCATAACAGCACCTGCCTCTTCCAAAGGTTGGGAAGATGCTTAAAGGAAGGCAGATGAAGCACCCCCACCCCGTCCCAGCCGTCACTCAGCCCAAGGAGAGGTTCTAAGAGAAGGATCTCCTCCCAACCATGCATTAGGTTGTCATTTATGGAGTTGGAAGAAGGGAAGTATCTAAAACAAATGCAAGTACCGCAACAGGACTCTTCATTCTGCGCCAGGAAATAGCCATGGAATAAATGAACAGCCTCCCGTCACCAAAAAATATTCATCAATATTTTGCATTCGGAAAGTGTGAACGTGTGCACCTCCCTGCAAATGTTGGCCTACGGGGCACACAGCCCTGGGGAAGTCTTTTTTTGTTATCTAAATGACTCCCTACTGCAAACTCTGGGCAATGAGTACTCTCACCCGCAGCTTTTATTTCTGTCTCCCACACAGCTGGCAAAATCCATTTACCTCCCCCCATTGGGGACCAGAGAATGTGGGGTTAATACCCCAAGAAACCCCAAAGTGCATCATTTGCATGCTGGCAAAGAAGCGAGCTGGCAGACGAGTCTATTCCGTTTTGGAAGCGGAAAGAGCGTTCTGGATCCAGGCATTGGGCTGTTCCCAAGGCAGTAGAGAGAGCAGGGAGCCTGGTGATTTAGATGCAAGCAACCATTTTGTTTGCTTCTCCAAACCTGTCTGAGCAAATCCAGCCCCAGAGATAGCAGACCTGTCCTGGGATCCCTTGACATGGAGGGACATTTTGTTCCTTGCCATTTTCAGAGTAAGGGTGAGAGGGCTGGATGACAGGGTGTAAAGCCATAAGAGAGACCTTGGATCCTGACACCTCTGTCCTATGCAGGCAGGAGAGAGGTCAGGGAGACTCATTGAACACACAAATAAAGACACTTGACAATTAACCAGGATTTTAACAAACGTGCTAAAGGCAGCATGCGTCTACGTTGTCTACTTTGGGAATCCTGTTTCCTGAACGATTTGCTGTAAAAATTTCATTTGAGCAGCATCTCCCAATAAATTCTACCGTCCCCTTATAGTTTAAGATAATGCTGGCATTCTGCCAAGGACTTTTTCCTCCATTTCTATCTCAAAACAAACAAACAAACAAAAAAACCTGCTAGCTATAGTCAGATCGTTTATTATAATATCTGTGCAGTATCAAGCATTTACTGTGTCCCAAGTATTGTCCTAACCACTTATTCTCCCATTTAATTCTAATAGTAGTCATAAAAGTAGAGATTATCACCTATGTTTTGAACAGAGCGATGAGATGACTAACCTAGAGTTGTAGCATTAATTTGGAGCAGAGACACAAAGCCAGATTTTCTTACTCTGAAGACCAAGGCCGTTGACCGTGGACTCTTTTTGCCTGCCCTATTGTAACTTAAGACAAAGCAACTTCAAATCACCCTTTGATATCTCACCTGGAAGTTATTCCTAAGTTTGCCCATTGTTTGGGGGATTTAATAAAATTTTCTCAGCCACCTTGGCACATGCCTGTAATCCCGGCAGCTCAGAAGATTGAGGCAGGAAGATTGCAAGTTCAAAGCCAGCCTCAGCAACTTAGCGAGGCCCTAAACAACTTAGTGAGAACTTGTCTCAAATAAAATAAAAAGGCATGAGAATGTGGCTCAGTGGTTAAATACTCCTACATTTAATCCCTGGTACAAAAATTTAAAAAAACTTTTTTTTGCTCAACCAAAATCCGGTTTTCCAAATGTGTAGTTGATTCTTTTTTAAAATTTTTCTTATTTATAATCATGTTTAACTGAATCTTATTATATGATACAATTAAATGATTTATTATAGAAGTAACAAAAAAGCAACTGTAGTATAACACAAATCAATATTCTAAGTGTTATTAATAAAAGTCAGCATTGTATTCCTTTCCATACCTTATTCTTAATTCCTTTCCTTTCTTCATTGGCTTAAACTCATTCAATTGATTGGTCATGTCTCTTTGTTTCTTCCTCTTTTCTTATCTTTAATTTTTTTTTTTTTTTGGTACTGGGGATTGAACTCAGGGGCACTCGACCACTGAGCCACATACCCAGCCCTGTTTTGTGTTTTATGTAGAGACAGGGACTCACTGAATTGCTCAGCACCTCGCCATTGCTGAGGCTGGCTTTGAACTCACGATTCTCCTGTCTCAGCCTCCCAAAGTGCAGGGATTACAGGCGCTTATCTTTAATTTTTAAAAAAAATTTTAGTGCATTGGAATTATACATAATAGTGGGGTTTATTTTGACATATTCATAAATGCATGTAGCATAGTTTTCTCCATTTCCATCCATAGGATTCGCCCCTTCTCCTCCTCCTGATCTCCTTCCCCTACTGATCTTTGGTCTATTTATTTATTTTTAATTGGTGCATTATATTTATATATAAAATCAGACTGTGTTGTGATCTGCCCATGCCTGCACATAGGATAATTTGGTCAACTTTAGCTGATTCTCACCATGTAACTGTTCTCACTTTTATAAAAAAGAAGGGATACATACTATAAAATTTTTTTCTCTTCAAACCTAAGTGAAGAAATCAGGAACGGATGCAGTGATGAAAGTAAGCATGCCTTTGTGTCTTACAAAATTAAAATCAGCTTTGTCTTGTGGGAAAATATTTTAGATGCTGGAATGTGACCCTTCACATTCTGAAAATTCATGGCTCCCTCGTCCTTGAAAATAGTCCACAGCAGTGTCTCTTTCAAGACGTTTTCTTTATAACCCAACTGAGCCCTTATGCAAGGAAATGTAGGATGAGTTGTTTTCCAAATATTAAATTGTAACACCAAATATGCTTCTCAAACGTCACTGCCCTGAGAGTTTGACATGCCCCCGGGGAAGGGGCAAGCCTATCCTTGCCAGCCCTTCTTCTACCTTCTAGAGAAAGTGGTTTGTTGAGTAACTAACACAGCACTCATGCATGTTAGGATTGCAAACTGAAGGCCATCAAGGGCCACGCAGGTCATGCAAATGAGGACAGAGGTCAGGGACAAAATAATAGTAATGGCAGGGCTTGGAATGAGCAGAAAAACATGCACTCAAACCCCTCTGCAAAGCATGCAAATTCACGTTTTAAAATTCAAAGCAGATAACCACTCAACTGGAACATGTTTGGCCCAAAGGCTGCTGATTTGAGATCCCTGATGGCTCTTAGAGTGACCTTGTGTGATGCTGTTCCAAGGAGTTTATCTCTAGGGCTTCAGGGGGTTCTTTTTTTTTTTTTTTAATATTTTTTTAGTTGTAGAATGGACACAATACCTTTATTTATTTATTTTATGTGGTGCTGAGGATCGAACCCAGTGCCTCACACATGCGAGGCAAGCACTCTACCACTGAGCCACAACCCCAGCCCTCAGGGGGTTCTTTTGTAGGATGGGCAGAGACAGCCTGCAGAGCTGTGAGAAAGGAAAATGGGGTTCCAGGTGTGAAATTCTTGCTAAAGAACCCTGTCGCTTCCAGGTGCAGTTGGTACAATCCTTTAATCCCAGTGACTCGGGAGGCTGAGGTGGGAGGATCTCAAGTTGGAAGCCAGCCTCCATGACTTAGCAAGACCCTGTCTCAAAATTAAAATAAGTAAATAAATAAAAGGGGCTGGGTATGTAGCCCAATGGTAAAGAATCCATGGATCCAATCCCCAGAACCATTAAAATAAAGCAAAAACAAAAACAAAAAACCCAGAGCTGTCCCTGATGTGCCCCCTGTCACTGGTGTGCCATTCTGTGTTGCTGAGACAACCCTCCATTTGGGCCATCTCAGCGACATGCATTCCACATGCATTTCTGCATAGGACTTTATAAAGGTCAGCATTTAGTTCCACCAGCCCCAGCAGTTTTTCTTATTTTCCCGAAACTTGAGTTCTTAAAGGGCCATTATCGTAATGCTCTTCAGAATGTTTTCAGGCAGATCTTGAACAGAATCTGAACAGTTCTTAAGCCCCACAGGACTCTTACAAGTGTGTTTTTACAAGGCATGTAGACGAAATGCCAGGCGGTCATCATGTCACTCTTATTTCCTGATCTGAATGAATCCTTTCTGACCCCGTGAGCTCGAGGTATCCCCTGGAAATGAAGCCCCCAGGAAAGCTGGCACCAGCGGAAGAAAGGCAGGGAAGAAGGAACCTGGAACAGAACCACGTGGGTGCAGAGGCCAGGACCCTCCACCCATTCTCCTGTTGTCCTGCTGGGCCAAGTATGGGGTTTGTCCTCAATAGGTGCCTCAGCTGGTTTGCAGAGGCTGCTATCTGCAAGGAAGGCAGAGGCTGAGGGGCTGGACCCCAGAACCCAGGTAAAATCCACAGAAGGGAAGATGCTGACAGGCACCCTGCAGCCTGGGTTCGAATCTCAGCTCCTCACCGTTTCTACCAACCTCAGGCTTCTCGCTGCTAAAACATAGGATCTCAACCTGACCCGTTCTTAGGAAGATTGCATAGTAGGCACGAAATGAAAAACATGGTCATTTCCCCTCCTCCCTTTGCTTTCACGGGTCTCATTCCCTCCCCAGCTCTCTTTTCCTCCTCTGGTCTTCCTTCTCCACATCCTCTTCCCCTGGCCTCCTCTCATGCCTGCCTCCTGCCCAGCCTCCTCTGCCTCCTCTGCCTCCCATCCCTCCCACTCCTTCTTCCTTCACATCCATCCTGGGCGTTGGCTCTGGCCTGAGACCTCCAGGACCCTCCAGTCTGATCCCAGGATGCTGGTGATCAGTGCGTTAGTAGGGCTCCCTGGCAGGCACCCTGGAGGGCTGCAGCGAGGACCCCAGGGCCAGCTAACGAGGTGCCTGCCTCCAAGGTTTTCCTTATAGGAAGTGATTAGCACAAAACCACTTGGAAGACAACTCCAGATCCTCCTGGAGATCACACCTCACTGCGCAAGAAGACCGGCATCAGAAGTCAGGGACCGCATCTCCTTCCAATCCTAGCACCTAACTTTAGCATCTCAGATCAGCCCAGGTGGGACTTTTTGCTCGACGGGAATCAGTTGATGCCGCTTGTTGCAATTTCTGTTTCATTTACCGAGAGCCTATTATTAAACGCTTAGCAGCACAATTCTGTTTTGAAGACCACAACACACTAACCACCCGGGCCGGAACTCAGGAAGGCGCGCAGGCGTCTAGCGCGGCGTTAGCTGCATTGGAAGAGACTGAGCATGTGCAACACCCAGACCCGTCTGTGCAGAGGTGACAGTATAAATGGAGAGCTGTGATGGAAGAGTTCGAGTCAGAATGGAAGCCAGGTCATGGGGAGCGACCAGGCCTTCCTTGTCCCAGCTCCCAGCTTTGATAGGACAGCGTCCTCCCATCCTAACTCCTGACCTCCCTCTCCCCCACAGCTGACAGGTGGCCTTGCCAAACAGGCATCACACAAAGCATCCTGCCCCCAGGGAAAGAACCGTGAGAAGCAAGAACCTTGCAATCAAGTTTCCCCCTGTGGATCTGGGACCACTGCACGTTGCTTTTAGCCTTGTTTTCCTCTTCTGGGCAATGCTGGTGAGACTTAAATGCAGCCAGCCATGAAATGCACCGAATCGATTAAACAGGGGGTGAATTTATGACGTCATCGATTCTCATTCTCATCCCAGGATTGAATGCACCCCCTATTCCCCACATTCAAAGCTCTTTACAGCCCCAGGCCTGCTCCCTCCATCACTCCCAGAATCTAGCCGAGCACATCTAAATCCTTGCTGTCTCTTAATACGTCAGGCATTTGCATCTATTCCCTCTGCCTGGCAGGGAGCAGAGGTAGGTAAGGTTGTGACTAAGGGTGAGGATTCCAGAGCAGCTTCTCTAGCTCTGATTATGTGCCTCAGTTTACCCATCACTAAAATAGGGGTGTACTAATAATAGCAAGTTCATGGACATGAAATATTTCGAGAAGACCCTGGCATGTTAGAGTGTCCAGCTCACCTCCTCTCCTCTGAGCACTGGGGAAGAACTTAGTCAGTGCTTGTCAGGGGCCCTTCTGCAAGCTATCCCGAGAGCATGTGGGACTTGACCCCCTGGAGGTGCACAGTCGAGGCATTTTGGATTGGATTGAAAATCGCCATGACATAGGTGTAGCTTGTCATTTCAGGTACTCGGGGGCCAGCACAGACAATAGCAAGCCATGGATGGTGTGAGTGAGACAAAGGGTGTCAGAAATGTCAGAAATGGTGCTAGAGATCAGAGTTCAACTCCTCTGCTTGCACACAGAAGGGAACCAAGGCACAGAGAGGGCAAGGCACAGACTTAAGGCCACACAGCTAAGGTGTAAGGTGAGAATTCAAACTCCTGTCTGTGAGACTCCAGGATCTCAGGATAACTGCCCTTTCTCCTCCTAGCTCAGCCCCAGAGAAGCTTTCTTTCCACAGACATTCCTGTAAGGCTGGGTCCAGCTGTTTGAAGGAATAGGCCTGCAGTTAAAGCAGAGATAGGGTCTCTAAGAGGGAAGTATTATCCCTGGACAAGCTGCCTCCTGGGCGATGCTTACTAGAACCTGCAGCTCCACAACCTGTTAAGGGCTGCCAGGCCAGAACCTCAGATGGCCTCAAAGAGATTCCTGTATGTTTTGTCTGACAAAACCTTAAGAGAGAGTGGTCTTTGGGGAGCCATATTTCTGAGGCTTGAATGCCAGCCGCCTCTTGGTTTTCTTGAGAGCAGCAGAGCTGCCAGGCATGGTGGGGCCCGTCTGTAATCCCAGTGACTTGGAAAGCTGAGGCAGGAGGATTGCAGGTTGGAGGCCAGCCTCAGCAATTTAGTGAGGCCCTAAGCAACTTAGACTTTGTCTAAATAGAAAATAAAGAGGACTAGGGATGTTGCCCAGTGGTTGAGCACCCCTGGGTTCAATCCCTGGTACAAAAAAAAAAAAAAAGAAGAAGAAGAAGAAGAAGAAAGAAAAGAAAAAGAAAAAATAAAGAATAGCAGTGCTTGTCCTTGCAGGGTTTGTCCTCCTGCTGTAGATGGGCCACTCTTGCACACACCAAAGATGGGTGCCTGAAGAGCCCCCTCATCAGAGCAATACACACAGAAGCCTAATTGCCTGGGTTCAAGTTTTTTGGTTGTTTTTTTTTTTTTTTTTGTGGTTGTTTTGTTTTGTTTTTGGTATCAAGGATTGAGTTTGGGGCACTCAACCACTGAGCCACATCCCCAGCCCTATATTGTGCTTTATTTAGAGACAGGGTCTCACTGAGTTGCTTAGTGCCTCGCTCTTGCTGAGGCTGGCTTTGAACTCGCAATCCTCTTGTCTCAGCCTCCCAAGCCTCTGGGATGAGAGGCGTGCACCACCGCGCTTGGCTGGGTTCAGGACTTGTTGCTCCTCTCTTCTCCTTCAGAGACCTTTGGCAAATCGCTTTAATCACACTTTAAACCACACTTCCAGGCTCTCAGAGGATGAGAGCAGATGGAAAGAGATGGAGCCTCATTTTCCCTATTGATCCCCAAGCAGTGGAACCACACACTCATGCCTCTACCACTTTAGTCCCACCAGGCAGGCTCGGCTAGGTCACAAGGCCATGTAGTCTAATGGCTTCAGAGAATTCACAAAAGCCAAGGGTCTGGGAGGCAGGTGCCAGATGAGCAGATAGCACTAGACTCTTGAGTCAGAGGGCCTGGGTCAAGTCCTGGGTGACCTTGGGCAGGTCATGTGACCTCTCTGAACCTCATATCATCTGCAAAATGGGAGAGTAATGATTGTTTTTGCTTCAGTATATTTAGTGCTTACTGGGCTGGGCATGGTGCTAGAAAATTCAAACGCTGTGTGAAGTGCTTTCTATTGATCCCATTGATAAGGGAACAAAATCCTTGAGGGGAAACAAAAAAGGTAAATAACTTGCAAGTCCCAGTGAGATGCTATGAAGAGCAAGCACCCTGCATGTGACAGAAATGTACCTGGGTCTACGGTTACCTCTCAGGTGGGTCGAGTCAGCTCAGCCTTGCAGTGAGGTGTGGAGTGTCTTTCCTTCGTCCCTTGAGTAAGAGCATGCAGCGGACTGGGAGTGGAGCAAGGAATGGGGAGTCTGGAAGGATCAAGCCTTTCTTAGGCTGTGTGACCTTGAGCCAGTTGCCAGCCCTTTCTGAGCCTTTTTCTTCATTTGTAAACTGTTGATGTAGACCAGGTGTCTCACTGTGGCATGGAACAAGTTTGGACAGGAAGGGAGCTGCCTGGGTCCCATTACACATGGGCCAAGGGTCCCAGAGTGGGGTCTCCCATCTAGACACCAGCTGTGTTCAGCAGTCTGTCTTTCTTGCAGTCTGCATCCCAACCCACGCCTAGCTGGCCTCTGGGGTTGTGTTAAGACACTAGCATTAGAGACTCTCTCCAGCTGCCCCTCATGCTTCTCCACAGAGCCCTCCCTGACCTGCAGGGCTCGGTGATAGAGGGCCACCTAGGCCACAGTGCAACCCTCTCAAACCTTCTGCAGCTGATCTTCAGCTGTTGATTGGCCCCCAGCTTTACACACCTTTTTTTTCTTTAACCTCAAAGCACTTGCACAGCCATTCAGCTCTTTGATTGGCAACCCAAGCTGCGGGGGGGGGGGGCACTTCCTGTGAGCCAGGCTGTCCACGCTCTCCAGCCCCTTCCCAGGCATTATCTCGGATTCTGTTGGCTATTCTGCAAAGTTCAAGGGTCCAAATTTGCAGGAGAAAAAAACCAATATCAAGCAAGCTAAATATCCAGCCTGTGCTTACAGAGAGATAGGAACCAAACCCTGGGAAACACTCCAGGTCATCTTATCTCACACGCAGAGCCTGCTGTGTGGACCTGAACCACAGGTCCTGGTTCCAAATCGGCTTCTGATTCTATAGGTCTGGAATAAGACCTAAGATTCTTCATTCCTAGTAGGTTCCCCGGGGGACATGGATACTGTTCCTGTCCCTTAGAGAGCCACATTTGAAGGAGTAGCAAAGTCCTGAGTTGCTAAGCCAGATGGGACTCCTTTATAATAGCTGCAGACCCACAGCCTCAGTTTCCTCTTCTGTGCATAGAGTGAAGCAGCTCGCATTTTACAGAGACGCACGAGACCCAGTTGATAAAGCATCTGTGACGTGCCCGGCACACAATAGGCGCTCAATAAATGCCAGCTCTTCTCCCTTGATAGGAGCTGGCGCGGGTCTGGGTACACAACAGATGCTCACTAAAGCCTCGTGCAGCGGATCCAGCCGAGCGTTTTTCCCTCAAAGCGGAGAATAGACTCCATTATGTTTCTGCTTGGCATGAAGCCAGACCCAATATTAAAATTTTTTTTCCTTGAACCGCCGCGTTTCAAAAAGAAATAAAGGCAAGTGGAGCGATTGCAGTCTGAAGCAAGCCTCTGTAATTTCTGTAATTACAGAACGGGAGCAAATCAAAGCGGGAGGGAGCGGGGGCTCTTCACCCAGGCTGCGTTCCCCCTCCCCCACCCCTTCCCACCCGCTTCTCCGCTGCTCTTCATCGGAGTCCCAGTCCTGGCCTGGGACAATGGCAGTCCTGAGACTCAGGCCCTGGCCTTCAGCCTCTGCCTAGATCCTACCCCACATAGTCGCCTGTCCCTCTGTTGCGATGGGACAGAGCGGGTGGGGGCTGTCCACACATTCCTGCTCCTCCCCTGACCTGCCAGCCCAGTAGCAAGGTCTGCAGGCCCTGGCTCCAGAAGACACCCCCAGGCCACTCCCCAGCACCTCTGCCCTACCTGCCACCATCCAAGTCTCCACCATGTCTTGCCCGGATTCCAAAGCTGGGAAGGAGCCTCTCTGCATCCATTGTTGCTCCTCTGTAGCCTTTCCTGGACAGCCTGAGTGAAACTCCTCAGTCTACATCACATCTCCCATCCCTTTAAAATAAAATCTGAACTTCCGCTGGCCCACCCTTCTGACTGGATCTGTTCCCTCTGTAGTTGTACTCCGGCCACCTTGACCATGCTGTCTTTCAAACATGTCAAGCTTTCTCCAGCCTCAGGGCCTTTGCATTTGCTGTTTTGCTGTCCTCTCTGCTGTATCCCAGAGTGTCATATTTCTGGCTCCTAATTCAAACTGAATTTCTTCTTTCCTTTTTTTTTTTTTTTTTTTTGCTTTTTTCTTCTTCTTCATTTTTTTTTTTTTTTTTGCTCTGACCAAATGAAACAAAAACAAGCCCAAGGGCCCATTTTGACCCATTTTGCCACTTCTGATCTGGGTCTTCCAAACTCCACGTGTTTTCTTGTTTTCTGTTTTCTCACAAAGCATCTCCTGTTCAGGGATCCGCAGAGGTACTCTTTCTGCTTGGTTCAGCCTCATTGGGATCAATGGCTTTAGGACTCCGTCGCAGAGTACACACTGAGGACGGATGGGGCATCATGGGGATGTTTACTGCCTCCCTGGCTCAGGTCTCTTTCACCCCTCCCCGCAACACTTTAAAAAAAATTTATTAATGTATTATGTAAGTACACAGAACAGTAGGATTCCTCATTAGGTATTGGTGCATGCACACAATGTAACAATATAATTTGGTCCCTTTCATTCCCCAGGACCTCCTTTCTCTCCCTGGTCTCCTTCCTCTACTCTACTTTACTCTCTTTCTTTAACTCCATCCTTCCCAGAGGCCCCTGAGTGATCTTCTTCTACAATCCTAATCTGATCCCTTCATTGTCCCTGCCTATCCTTACTCCAGCATTTAAGGTCCCTCACGAACTGAGCTTCCTAGCTTCATACTTTCTTATCTTTGTTTGTGCATTTCCATCCACTTGGGGGTGCTCTTTCCTTTTTTGAAGCTGGACGAAATCCTATTCAGCCTTCAAAACCCAGCTCAGATAGTCCTCACCTGGGATGCCTTGACTCAGTTAACTCCTTCTTGTTCTTCTTGCAGCACTTAATCACAGGATATTATGGTAAGCTATTGGCAGAAATATTTCTCCTTCGAGGATATGGCATTTTCAAAGGCAGGGGCTTTGTCCTATTAATACCCATTGGCTCCATGCACATAGTAGGCCCTCTGTAAATATGCACAAAATGAATCTTCCTGCTGGCAACTATCAATTCACCGATGCAAACTCTGGTGACCAAGGTGTAGCTCAGAATACAAAACACTTTCAAAACTGTTCTGTTGTCATTTCAGCACTGAGCATGGGCTCAGCGAGGACCTGTTGAATGAATGAAGGAGTGAGTAAGTTGGTGACTGAACAGAGGACTTGTCACTGAGGAGCTCAGATTAATAGTGCTCTTTCGAATTTGTTTTGGTGGAATTCAGTCCAGGGTGGTATGTCAAGCACCTGGAGGAATATGTAGGCAGATTCTCAGTCTTCACAATTTTGTCATCTGATGAGAAAGAATAGAAGACTCTGGAAGCAGTTCTTAGAGAGTGCCAGTCATCAGGAGGCAGGAGGTATTCCTCCCTCTGCTGTACCTGCAAGTCAAGAACGGTCACATTCTGGCCCTGATGAGGACCTCAAAGACACATATGGCTCACAGAGCTGTCCTGCAGTACTGTCCCCAAGAGCCACCAGGGACAGAGCTGTGTCTCAGGAAAGGGGAAGTGACAACTTGCAAAGAGATTTCTTCTGGCCAGGGTGTCGTAGTGCTCACCTGGAATCCCAGTGGCTTGGGAGGCTGAGGCAGGAGGATTGCAAGCTGAAGGCCAGCGTCAGCAGCTTAGCGAGGCCTGAAGCAAAAACCCTGTCACAAAATAAAAAATAAAATAAAAAAGGCTAGGGATGTGGCTCAGTGGTAAAGCACCCTAGGTTCAACCCCCGGAACCAAAAAAAAAAAAATTCTTCTGCCTCAGAGATAAGGAATGTTCTAGAAAGACATTGCCTTGATGTGAACTTGCACACACTTCTGCTTTCTGCTTGCTGTTTTTCATAAGAAAGGGAAGTGACACATTAACTGGTATCAGCAATTAAAATTCCCCAATAGCTATCCCTTGGCACTTCTGGGGACCCTCTCCATGGAAGTGTTGGGTCTGGGTTTGTTCACTAGCAGGACCTTTTTGTCATTTCCTTCCCATTAACTGAATTTTTTTTAACCAAATTTATTTATGACAGAATCATTCTTTGTTTTATTAACCAACACACACAAGTGCACCACTCCTGACTCCTGACTGGCCCACAGTGATGAGCTGGACCATTCTGAATTGGTACAAAGCCACCCAAAGAAATGAGATTTTTTTTTCTTCTCATGAAGACTCAAGGAATCATTCCCATTGGGGTTGTGAAAATGTTGAGAGGCCTGAGTAGGAAGCCCTCAATAAGTGTTAGCTGCTGTTACTCTCAGAATTACTCATGACCTTCTGGGAAGCAAGGCATGCTGGGCTGAGAACCACCAGCCTATACATCAATTGTAACCATCACAATGACATAAATGACGAAGATTTCCTAAGACCTAACTGGGTGACAGGCATTACTTGACATGAGTCATGTGTGTGATGTCACTTAGTCATCGTGTCCCTGTGAGAGAGACATGGTTATTATAATTCTCCCATTTTACAGATGAGGATCATCAAGGTAGGGTAACTAACCCAGTATTACTAGGTTCTGGCGGGAGTCAGGCTTAGTCACCTGGCTCAATGCAGTCACCATCTCTCTGATCCCTCAGGTCTTGGCATGAAGGAGTATTGAGAAAAACTCATGACTGGGACTTGCCAGTGGACCAGAGGGGCCAGGCAGAGATTCAACATGGTAACAGGAATCTGAAATCCAGTGTCAGCAAGGAGGGGAATATACTGTATGGCCATGGGGCCTCTCTTAGTCCACTTTATGTTGCTGTAATATAATACCACAGACTGGGTCATTTATTGTGGACAGAAATGTGCTGGCTCCTGGTTCTGGAGGCTGGGAAATCCAAGATGGAGGGACCAGCGTCTGATGAGGGCCTTCTTACTGCTTCATCTCATGAGAGGACAGTGAAAGCAAGAGAAGGTTAAAATTGCTTTTGTAACAAACTCTCTGCCCCATGACCTAATCACCTCATGAATGTCCCACTTTGCAAAGTGTCTCAGCACTTTGCACTGGGGATAAGCTTTCCAGTATGAGAATTTTAGGGGCACTTTTGATCCATAAGAGGGATGTTTTGTAAAATCCAAGAGCAGGTATGTAGCCATTCTTAAGGAACACTGGAGCTGCACACTAGAATGCCTTCAAGACTCTCTCTCTCTCCATTGATCTCTGTTTTCTTCCTCTTCAGCCGACCAACCCTCTCTGCTACTCTGATGGGCAAAGGATGGCTGCCTTAGAGTTCCAGAGTTACTCATGAGACTGCCCCTTCCTTAATCACATGATAAAATCCTAGGGAAGGGATTTGATTGGCTAGCCTAGGTCAGATGATCAACCCTGGTCTGAGGTGATTGGATCAACTGGAACAAATATGGCCACTGGAATCCACAAGACTAGATGGCTGGAGCAGTTAAAGGCATCGTGGTTATGGCAATTCACAGATGACTCCATCCCCAGAAGGGTTCCACTTTCGCCTTCCCCCCATTTCCTGAGGCTGCTGTCTCCTGCATATCCCAAGGCTCCTTGATGGACCTCAGGATCGGCTGCCTCCTACTTCCTGCTATTCTTGAGCATGGGAGGTGGGCCCCTGGCAGAGCCCAAGGCTCTCTCTGATGTGGCCATGCCCAGACCAGGATCTAGATGAGTGTCCAAGACAAGCGTGTGGGCCATGGAAGAGCTCAGACTAAGCAGGAGATCCCCGAGGACAAGAAGCAGGGGTGGCAGCACAGTATGGATTGGCCGAAGGTGCTCTGGGTCTCTGTGACAATAGTGTTTGGTAATGGGTACTGCATGTGAGAGGCTGAAGGGTGAGTGCACAGCAAACTGAGGGTCCCCTTCGGGGCAGAGCCGAGGGGAGGACACCACCTGGGGGAGAGCTCAGGGCCTGTGGCACGCATTGCTTTGGCTCAGCTACATCTGAAAATCCACAGGGCAGTGCTTCCTCCACAGGTTGCAGTTGGTTCTGAGGGTTCCATAAGTTTATTTTGTCATTTTATTAAAACAAAGTCTTTAGAACACTCTACAAAAAAAAAAAAAAAAAGAACATAGAAGAAAAACAAAAATCATCAGAAATGAATCACTGTTGACATCTTTGGGTATATCCTGCCAGTGTGGTTATTTTTGTTTGTTTGTTTGTTTGAATGAACAGATCTGGTGTGGGGGTAAGGGAGGACAAAAACAAGATCATTAAGAAAACAAGTTTTCCAAATCTGCTTTTCTAAGTCCACAATGTTCTTCCCCATGTTCCTACATGGTCTTGTATAACATTTCTGCAAATTCTACATGGAGGAGAGAGAAAAATATCAGCTAGATTAAACTTTAAGCCAGGCGCTATGGTACACGCCTATAATCCCAGTGGTTTGGGAGGCTGAGGCAGGAAGATTGCAAATTCAAAGCCAGCCTCAGCAAATTAGCGAGGCCCTAAGCATTAGCGAGACCCTGTCTCTAAATTAAATATAAAAAGGGCTGGGGATGTAGCTCAGTTGGTTAAGCACCCCGGGTTCAATCCCCAGTACCACAAAGTAAGAATAAAAAATTAAAAATTAGATTAAACTTTAATATATTAAAAAGGAAAGAAAGAAAACTATCAGCTGAATTCATTGACCTCAGGGGGCCTGAGGACCTACAGCCCCCTTGTTGCTTTCTCTTTTCCTTCTGATAAAATTATGGAACATCTTCCTCACATGCCCTTGTGCCCACCCCCACAGCTATCCTGAGGGCAGTGGGTTCCCTCCTGCATGTTCCCATCACGCTGTGGATCAGCACCATACTGCATGGACCTGCTGCGGTCACCCTGGCTGGGGACGCTCCGCAGTCACATGCACAGCCCAGATCCCCTGGCAGCTTCCTGGCCCCCTGCTACCCTCTACCCGGAGCTGCCCTGAGCCTTACCTGTGCCTTCACCCTCTCTCCTCTCCCCTTTCCTCTTTGCTTTGCAGGTTTTCTCCTGCAGAGGAAGCCTTTTTGGAGCTGACCCACCATAAAAAAAACATCAGGTAAGGTCCACCACCCAGTCAGGCAGGGGAATGACACCCTTGCAGCCATGAAAGCTCATTGCCATAGAGATTTGACTCCATTTTATAGGCAGGGAAACTGAGGTTCAGAGCAATCAAGAAAAGTATGTAATAGGAGTATCGAGTAAAAGTACTAAGTTGTAGTACTCCAGTGGTGTCAGGCAGACAGGAGATTTGAACTCAGAACTGGTCTGAGTCTGGTTCTCTACTCCATGCTGCCTCCAAATTTAAAGAAACGAGAAGGGCGCAGAGTGTGGGTGGAACACCTTGGGCATGACCAGGGGCTAAAAAAGGTCATAGAAGCCAGTGGTCCTTTCTCCATTGAGGGACTGGGGCTGGATCTCCAGCCTAAAAAATCTCATCTTGTGGAGTTTCTTAAAAGTAGAGACTCAGAGCCAGGCACGGTGGCGCAAGCCTGTAATCCCAGCACTTAGGGAGGCTGAGACAGGAGAATCGCGAGTTCAAAGCCAGCCTCAGCAACGGCGAGGCGCTAAGCAACTCAGTGAGACCCTGTCTCTACATAAAACACAAAATAGGGCTGGGTATATGGCTCAGTGGTTGAGTGCCCCTGAGTTCAATCTCCGGTACCAAAACAAACAAACAAACAAAAAAGTAGAGACTCACGGCTTCTCAACAACTCAACAAAGGATGTATTATTGTTATCCTTATTTTGAAAGCTAGGGAGAGTGGGGCACAGAGAGATTCACAAGTTTACTCAAAGTCACACAGCTCAGAAGCAGTAAAGTGGATTATGCACAGGGCTCATCACCTTGAGACCCCACTACTTCCCCACCACCTGCAGCCAGGACACCTCCTCATGCAGCCCTAGCAGGAGCTCTCCCATTGCTTGCTCTGATCATGGCAGTTACAACCTTGTGGTAGAACAAATCCCCTAACTGCATCTTTGGAGGCCAAGATAAGAATCTTATCACTAAATATTAAATATTTCTGTTTGGGAGTTTGGTGGCCTTGGGTTTCTCTTCCACGCAGGACCACAAGGGACGATGTATGGCACAGATGGCCAGGGTGGACGCTTGTGCTGGAGACAGTGACACACCACTTTGTCCTTGCCCTGTCTTTGCAAATGACAGCCATCTCCAGAAGCAGGGCCTGGCAGGAGGAGGAGGGCTTGGAGAGACCCTGCTGCAGCTGCCTGTTTGTTTGGGGATGATGTTGTTACTGGTACTTGGGGGGCAAGAAAATGTCAGGACCTTACTACTTATCCTTACTTGAAACCTCCTAGAGTAACCTTCAGCCGCAAAGCTGTTGTCCACGTGGACCGGGGCTGACATAGCACGTCCATCCGCCAGGACCCCCGTGTCCAGATTCCGAGACATGGCGACCAATGGCAGCAAGCTGGCCGATGGGCAGATCTCCACTGAAGTCAGCGAGGCCCCCATGGCTAATGACAAGCCCAAAACCCTGGTGGTGAAAGTGCAGAAGAAGGCCGGGGACCTTCCCGATCGGGACACATGGAAGGGACGCTTTGATTTCCTCATGTCCTGCGTGGGCTACGCCATCGGCCTGGGCAACGTCTGGAGGTTCCCCTATCTCTGCGGGAAAAATGGCGGTGGTAGGTGTTGGCCTGGTGATCTCCCTGCTGGGACTGGACCCAACAGAGGGTCCTGCTTAGGCATTTTCTGGGTCATTCTTAGGAGGAAAGTTTCCCCAAAGATTCCAAAGGTCCCATTTCTTGCTTCTTTTTTTTTTTTTTTTCTTTTCTGGTAGTGCTGGGGATTAGAACCCAGGGCTTTGTACATGCAAGGCAAACACTCTACCAGCTGAGCTATATCCCCAGCCCTCACTTTTTGCTTCTTGTCCCTTTATGAAAAGATTCTCAAAGAACAATTGTCCTGTGTTAATGACACCTAAAGTTCATCTCTTAATTTCTTTTTTTTCTTTTTTGGTACTAGGAATTGAACCTAGGGGTGCTTTACTATTGAGCTACTTTCCAAGCCCTTTTAATTAATTTTTTTAAAAATTTTTTCTTAGTTGTAGATGGATACAATGTCTTTATTTTTTTATTGCTTTGTATGTGGTGCTGAGGATCGAACCCAGGGCCTCACGCATGCAAGGCAAGTGCTCTACCGCTGAGCCACAATCCCAGCCCCTAATTAATTTTTTTAAAAAATTTTGAGACAGGGCCTTGCTAAGTTGCTGAGGCTGGCCTCCTCTTGCCTCAGTCTCCAGAGCTGCAGGGATCACAGGCATGTGTACACCACCATGCCTAGCCCTCATCTCTCTTTTTAAAACATTTTTAAATTTTTTTAGTTGTAGATGGACACAATACCTTTATTTTATTTATTTATTTTTATGTGGTGCTGAGGATCGAACCCAGTCCCTCACACATGGTAGGCAAGCACTCTACCACCGAGCCCCAACCCCATCCCCCCTCATCTTTTAATTTCGAAAAGAAGAGGGATATAGTTTGACCAAAGACACCCTTGAGCTTCCATGTGGCTTTGGATGCTGCTTTTGGGGCAGGGTATAAGGAAATCCTGGATTGGAGCCCAGGACCTCGTGGTCCTACAGAGAGATGGTTTCCCCAAAGCCTCGAGCTCATGAGCATCTGTCTTCTCCATCCTGCAGGGGCCTTCCTCATTCCCTACTTCCTGACGCTCATCTTCGCGGGGGTTCCGCTCTTCCTGCTGGAGTGCTCCCTGGGCCAGTACACGTCCATCGGGGGCCTGGGCGTGTGGAAGCTGGCCCCCATGTTCAAGGGTGAGTGTGGAGCAGGGTGCTGGGGGTGTGGCGATGCCCCTGCCTGCAGCCCATGTGAAGCCGGGCGCTGCAAACACCCCCAGCCCCTCTGCCCAGAAGGAGCTGCTCTGTGCACATCTGAGCAGAGTGGAGGCCATGGCAAGGGGCCCAGTGACACCTGATGTCACTTATGGAACATTGGGCTTACTGCCCATGACTTGGACCCCACATTGCCTGGTAAACGAACACCCTGGCCCCACCTATCACCAGCCTATTTTGGGCCCTGGCACAGGTCCTGCCTCCCCCTGTTTCTAGCCAGTGTCCCCCGTAAGGCTTGCCTCTGAGGTTAATGATGTCCTCAATGCCATGGGACGTGCCGGGCGGTGGCTGTCAGGACTGTATGAAGTGGAGGTGGTGACCGTGTGTTCTGCCTCCAGGTGTGGGCCTTGCTGCTGCAGTACTGTCTTTCTGGCTAAACATCTACTACATCGTCATCATCTCCTGGGCCATCTACTACCTGTATAACTCCTTCACTACGGTGAGTGGCCCCTTTACCACCAGCTTCCTTAGGAGCCAGAGCCTGAGTGCATCCTCTGTCCACTGGGACCATCATTCTGCAAGCAGGGCCGTTCCTCAAGGGGTACAGGGCGTGGTTTGGCTTGTATAGCCCACGTCTCCCTACAGTGATACAGCACTGTGCACTGAGCGCCTTCTCTGGCCAGGTGCTTTGTGGGGGCCAACATCTAATCCTCCAGACATACCTCTAAGAGGGGGCTGTTGTCCACCTATTTTGTATGGACCCTGGACAGGCTGGGTTTCAATCCTGATTCTGCTACGTATCAACTGTGCAATTTCAGGAAAGAGACTTAACCTCTCTGAATCTTGCTGTCCTCATTTAAATAAAGCTTTGCCTTAATTCCTAAAAACCAAAAACAAAACAATCCCTAGAAAATAGAGGGCTAGGTAGAGTGCTTGCCTTGCATGCACAAGGCCCTGGGTTCAATGCCCAGCACCACAAAACAAACAAACAAACAAAAAAACAGCAAATAGAATGACAGTATGATCCAACAATTCTTTGAATACCCAAAGAATTGGGAACAGCATCTTAAAAGAGACTCAGAGAAACTTTTGTACACCCTGTTCTCAGCAGCATTATCCCAACAGCCAACAGGCAGGAGCAACCCACCTGTCCATCAGTGATGAACAAGTGAACAAAATGTAGCATATCTGTACGATGGGATATCATTCCACCTTTTTTAAAAAGGAAGGGAATTCTGACACCTCTACAAGATGAACTTGCGGGACGGTATGCTAAGTGCAAGAAACCGTCACCAAAGGACAATTGCTCTGTGATTTCCCTTATCTGAGGTTCATAGCCTTGTCACATGTGTAGAGATGAAAAGTAGAATAAAGGCTGCCAGAGGCTGGGGAAGGGAATGGGGAATCAACTCTACAATGGGGACATTTCAGTTTTGTAAGATGAAAGGAATTCTGAAGATGAGTGGTGGTGATGGTTGTACAATATTTCAGATGTATTTACTGAATTGTGCACTTGAAAATGATCAAGATGGGCCAGGTGCAGTGACATACACCTGTCATCCCAGTGGCTCAGGAGGCTGAGACAGGAGGATCACAAGTGCAAGGCCAGCACCAGCAACTTAGCGAGGCCCTAAGCAACTCAGCAAGACTCTATCTCTAAATTAAATATAAAAAGGGCTGGGGATGTGGCTCAGTGGTTAAGTGCCCCTGGGTTCAATTCCTAGTTCCAAAAGAGAAAAAGAAAGAAATTATCAAAATGGTATATAATTTTCTGTGATGTGTATCTTACCACAAAAATTGGAAGAAAACAAAAACTGAAACCCACCCCAGTAGGTTGTTGTGAAGGTTAAGGAGCAGATACCTGCCAAGTGCTTACAGCCAGGCCTGGTGTAGAGCAAGCAGTGTGTTGTTATCATCATCGTGCAGAGAATCAAATGGACGAGGTCTTCTGCCCAAGGTCACATAGCTGGGAAATGACTCCAAAGTGGACCCAGTGACTTGACAGTGTAGCTTGTGAGGCTGGTTTTCAGAATGAGCAGAGTGAGGTTCAGAGTTTGGCTCTGACACTTAGTAGCTCTGTGATCTCAAGAAAATTGCTGCTCCTCTCTGATCTATAAAATTAGAATCACAGGGCTAACCTGCCTCCCAAAGCTGCTGAGAAGGAGAAATAGGGATGATGGCTCTGAGGAGGCTCAGGGGATGGTTGAGGGTGGATAGGATGAGCAGGGCCCTTTTGCCAGCCCTCAGGGGATTAGCAAGATTTATCCTCATGCCTCTGTCCTTGCAGACACTGCCCTGGAAACAGTGCGACAATCCCTGGAACACAGACCGCTGCTTCTCTAACTACAGCATGGTCAACACCACCAACATGACCAGCGCCGTGGTGGAGTTCTGGGAGTGAGTATGGGACCGTCCATAGGGGGCAGGAGGGCGGGTCAGCCAGGGCCTTGCAGGAAAGGCACCCTCAAAGGAGTCATGCAAGCCAGGCGCCGTGGCACACGCCTGTAATCCCAGCGGCTCGGGAGGCTGAGGCAGGAAGATGGCAAGTTCAAAGCCAGCCTCAGCAAGGGTGAGGTGCTAAGCAACTCAGTGAAACCCTATCTCCAAATAAAATACAAAATAGGGCTGGGGATGTGGCTCAGTGGTCGAGTGCCCCTGGGTTCAATTCCTGGTATGCCCCTCCCCTCCAAAAAAGAGTAATGTAGGAACCAGGTGACAGCTGTATTTTCAGAGGTGTGGACGAGCCGGAGGGAGCTCAAGCTGTTTCTTTCTCCAGAGGGCACCAGACTGTGAAGGGCCACTTGACATGAGCAATGTCCTCGGGTAGAAAACCCTGTGTAGGACAAAGCCATGGTCCAGCAGGGAGAATAACTCCCCATCTCTCTCCTCCTGTCTTCCCATCTTCTGCCAATGCCTCCCCTTTGGTCAACCCAACCAGAAACCTGAGAGCAAGGAGATACCCTCCCCACCCCCAGTATAGCAATCAACCTCTTGGGACACAGTGCTGGGCTGGGAAGATCAGAGAGTGGATCCAGAGGGATAAGTGGAAGGGAATGACCAACCTAGCCTAAAGAGTCACTGGTAACCCCTGGGTTCATCTCTTTGGTGGAAAGAAAGCACCTGTGCTGGGCATCTGCAAAGGATCTGAGAGCGACCCAGAAGGTTCTAGAACACAGGGATAAGGAAGAGCTATTCCCAGAAGGTGGCATCAGAACAAGCAATGCCCAGTCTTTGCCGTGCTACGTCCTTGATGAGTCTCTTACCAATAAAAACCAAATTGTGCTCCAGTCAGTCCTACTTGCCAGCATCTCCCGCGGGGAGCTCTCTCAAACACACTTAAGCTCTTCATTCTGATGCGGGTAATGAGAATCAATCAGGGCTGAGTCCTGAGTCCCGTTTCCCCAGATGTTGAAGATTGAACACCCAAGAAATGCCGAGACAAGCGTAGACAAGTTTGATTTGAGGGATAGAACAGAGATATTCTCCTCTTGCAAAGAAGAGTCCTCAGAGCTGGGTGTACAAAGAAGTGGGGGTGTCCTGCCCCCTTTATAGATTTTAGATTCCCTTTTTTCTCATGCCCTCCTTCTCCCCTTACCTTGCCTATATGACTAGTGATAGAAAGGTGGGCCAAAAGGTGGGGAAGGAAGCCTTCCAGGGGTGCCTTTCCGTGTCTGTCCAAACAGGCAGGACAGGAGCCGCCCAAGCGGTACTTCTTGGGAGGAAGAGTTTCCTGTAGGCAGGTAACCTTGGCAACAGGTGGAGGAGGAGCGGGAAGGGCTCTGGAGGTATTAGCATTTGATTTCCTGTCCTTTCCAACCAGCCCCCATCTTTCCTATCTGACCCAATCATTTCTTATTTACACTGATTGTCTTTTGGCCTGCCTCACCGCCACTTCAATTCAACCTTTGATTCTTAAACATTTCTTGAGTACCTACTATGTGCCAATGTGATCATCGACCCAGATATGCAAACAGGCAACAGCAGCACCAGGTGGATGGGGGCTAAAGGGAGGGATATGCAGGAGCCCCCCCGGGAAGCTGCTGGACCAGCCACGGTGTTGGCGAGACAGGTGCTGGCAGAGAGCAGAGTGTGCTGGAAGGTGCAGAGAGCAGGCTGAGTACAGACAGGGGGTTCAGCCTGATGGGGGTTGGAATGGTGGGAAGTGTGAGGACCAGAAGGAAAGCAGGGGCCAACTCACAAGACCTTGGGAGGCCTCCAGGGAGTTAGCACTTCATTCTGGGAACAAGAGGGAGCTCTTCTTTGCAGGATATTAAGCAGGAAAGTGACAGGGTCAGACTTAACAATTTAGAAGGATCCCTGGGGCCACAGTGGTGGCAGAGTGAAAGCAAAGGTTGGGTCCCCCTGGGAGGCTCCTGTGGTCCCAGGTCCAGGTAAGCAATTACGGCTACTGAGCTAAGGGCCCCGCGGGTCCTGCTGTCTTTGACCTCTTCACCAAACAGCGCTTTTCTAGTGATTTCTATAATGATCTTCATAGTCCCCATCCAAATCACGGGATCACCAGGTCTGTACATTCTCTGGGGAGGATATTGTCTGTCCTCATGCCCTGGGTACCCCTGGGTCACTCCAGCTCCCTCCGTCCCATGTGACTTCTCTTCCCTCTTCTGTTCCACAGGCGCAACATGCATCAGATGACAGATGGGCTGGATAAGCCAGGTCAGATCCGCTGGCCACTGGCTATCACCCTGGCCATCGCCTGGATCCTTGTGTATTTTTGTATTTGGAAGGGTGTTGGCTGGACCGGAAAGGTAGGGAATGTGGGTGCAAAGAGGGGATGGAGGGATGGGATGGGACAAGAGATGGGTCTGCAGAGGGATCTGAGCCCTGGGAAAGGAGGCACATGTCTCAGGAGCCCCATCCAACACTGAGCTAAGCAGATCGTTTCAGCTCTTTGCTGCTTAGTCTCCTTCTCTGTGAAATGAGAATAATCAGATCCTCCACCTTCTAGATCAATTCTTTTTTTTTAAATATTTATTTTTTAGTTATAGGTGGACAGAATATCTTTATTTTATTTTTATGTGGTGCTGAGAATCGAACCCAGTGCCTCCCGCGTGCTAGGCGAGCACGCTACCACTGCGCCATAACCCCAGCCCCTCTAGATCAATTCTGAGCATTGAAAGCAGAGATGAAAGTCGGGCCTGTAGCACAACGTCAACCTCACCATGAGTCCCATGAGATGCCACCAGGTCTGGTGGCTGTCACAAAACAGGGGCGAAATGTTGCTCAAGGACTACTGAACACACTTTTCCTGAGCATCTACTTTGTGCAAGCCTCGTCTTTGGTGCCGGGGTCACAGAGATAAAAAGTTCACATCCTGACCCAGAGACTGATAGATGACTAGTTAATGACTAAGGCTCTGTATTTGAATAGTCCTGAGTTCTGATCCTGACTTGGTTATCTGTGGGCCCTGTGACCTCAGGAGAAACCGTTTGCCTCTCTGAAACTCAGTTTCCTATTCTGTAAAATTGGGCTAATAATGATGCCCAGCCATTGGTTTGTTATGAGAATCAAAGGAGCCAATTATTTTACAAAGCAAAATTTCCAGCAAGGGAAATTGTTATTCATTTTTTTAAAATATTTTTATTTTAGTTGTAAATGAACACAATATCTTTATTTATTCTTATGTGGTGCTGAGGATCGAACCCAGTGCCTCATGCCTACAAGGCAAACGCTCTACCACTGAGCTACAATCCCAGCCCCTTGTTTTGTTTTTATCAGGGCAAGTGTGGAGCAATGCTAAGCTGGGGTGTCCAGCCCAGGGATGTTGGGGTGCTGACCAGGGACAGGAGCCAGGTTTCTCCCTGACCCTGTTCTGAAGAAAACTATGAGGGCAAGTGTGTGGGCTGAGGTTTCACAGTAAAGGATGGAGAAGGGGTTTGAACTGAATCAGGCTGGAGGCAGAAAAATCAGAACCATCTAAGGGACTGATAGGAGGTTCTGGAAGAGGTTGTGGAAATGAGCAAAGAAAAGCTTCACCAGTTCCACATTTGGGCACTGGCAACGCCCATGAAAACTACCCTGTTTCATTCTGGTGGAAACTTTGGACCCACTAGGTGTTCAGATCCAAGGCTAGTGTCAAACATTTCTGCTCTGTTCCTAGGACTAGGGAGATCAGAGGAGGGCACAGGTATCTCCCAGTCTCACTTTAGGAAGCAAAAAGGTATAGAGTTTAAGGGCTTTGGAAGAGAATTTAAATCTCAGTTCCCCTGCTTTTAGATCTGTGCTCATGAGCAAGTCATTTGACCTCTCTGCACCTCGGTCTCCTCCCCTGTTGAAATGGTCACAATAACAGTATCTTACAAGGTTGTCGTAAAGGGGGCTAATTTGTGCAGAATGCTTAGACTATGCCTAGAACATAGTTGGCCCTCAGCACATAGTATTAATTATAATCATTTGGGGGTGGTATCAAGGGTTCCTGCTATAGGGCTGAGGATGTGGCTCAGTGGTAGAGTGCTTGCCCAGCATGCACAAGGCCCTGGGTTTGATCTCCAGTACTGTAAAAAAAAAAAAAAAAAAAAAAGTCTTCCTGTTTTCCTGTACATTAGAAGACTCCACTTCTTGGGGAAAGAGGATAGGCTCCCCTAGCTGCATCTTTTGGAGGTGTCATCAATATGCATTTATTAAATGCTTTCTGTGTGCCTGGCTCCATGCTGAACATGAAAGACAGGGAGCACAAGATCAAGCTAACATATTTTAAGCATGTTGTATGTCCTCATACAATCAACATTTCTGAGTAGCAAGAGTGATTATACCCATTTTCCAGACAAGACAAAGTGAGGCTCAGGATAAGACATTGACCCAAAGTCACACCGCCTACAGGTAATACAGATGATTCTGAATTCCTCTTTCCATAACTCAAAGTGCAGTGGTTTTTCTAGAGGGTCAAGGCTGCCTTTCCTAATCCTGAAGGATCCTCTAGTCAAATCAGGGAGATGAAAGTAGAACAGAAAACAACCCCTGCTGACATGGAAATAGGGTCACATCAGATTCTGAGATCCAAAGGTCTTGAGCTTGAAAATCGCTCTTCTATGCTAGTGAGCTAAGAAATGCAATTTCACACAGCATCAGCCTTTTGATGATCAATTTGACAAAAAATGATTTTTAATATTACTCTACTTAGTGCTGGCACTGCCAGGAAGCCTCTCTAATGCTGAGTAGAATTCCATTTCTAGAACCAGTCCAGTAAGATGGATCAAGAGCCTTAGAGAAGCATATTCCTTTTTATCAGTGATTCCACTGCTAGAAATATTGCCCAAGAGCAGTGCAATAATTTTGTAAATCAAGGGCTGGGGTTGTGGCTCAGTGGTAGAGCACTTGGGTTTGATTCTCAGCAACACATATAATTAAAAGAATAAGATAAAAATCCATCAACAACTAAAAACATTTAAAAAAAATTTTGTAAATCAAGATTCATACACAGATGTTCAATGTGGCATTTAGATTCCCATAAAATCGGAAGTAACCTAAATGGAAAGGGAGGGGTGGTGGTGCTTAAAAATGGATTGATTTCCCCGGGGAATACTTTCTATAAAGAACAATCATATTGTTCATGAAACAGTGAGACCATATTTAGTAAACAGAACTGTATGTACTGTGATTTTTAACCTTAAACCTGTTAAGCAACCAGGCAACTGCAAAATTTGAGTCTCGTTTTATAAGAAAATGTAAACACATGTCGGGAGGAGTCTCACCTGAGGAACACTAGAATGTTAACATCCACGCCTTTACCTAATGGTCAGACACTTATGGAGTGTCTACTGTATACCATGGACTGTCCTAGGTATTTGGAGAGCAGAGAGGTGAAAATATAAGTCCTATCTCTCATGTCACTTTTATTCTTGGGCCTGTTGAAGGCTCTGTGTGTGTGTGTGTGTGTGTGTGTGTGTGTGATTTTAAAATGTTCTCAGGAAGAAGGGAAAAACTAGGTGCTAAGCTAATTGTTTCAGAATGTGAGGAGGGGCTTCAGAAAAGTGGCCGAGCAGAGCAGGTTAGGAATCCAGGAAGGCTTCCTGGAAGAAGAATTGGACCCAAAGCCCAGAGCCAGAATAGGTACCAATGTAGGCAAAGTGAGGTGGGTGAGAGCTTGGGCGCTTTGGAGCGGGTGTGACCTGGCCACTCACTTTCCTCCCAGGTGGTCTACTTCTCTGCCACGTATCCCTACATCATGCTTATCATTCTGTTTTTCCGCGGAGTGACACTGCCCGGGGCCAAGGAGGGCATCCTCTTCTACATCACCCCCAACTTCCGCAAGCTGTCAGACTCTGAGGTGAGCTGCGCTCCGGGCCAGGGTCTTGGAAGGCACATCCCAGATTAAGAGTAAACCTGAGTCCTGAGCCCCCGCTTACAAGTTACCCTCCCTCTCTGATGTGCGCATGCAAACTGGGGTCGTTGTCCATTACCGCTGGTCAGTGAGCACAATGAGAGACCATGGGAGGCTGTGGCTGTAATTATTACTATACGTAGACCATTTTTGATCATTCTGCCCACAGGTATGGCTGGATGCAGCTACCCAGATCTTCTTTTCCTACGGCCTGGGCCTGGGATCCCTGATCGCTCTTGGGAGCTACAATTCTTTCCACAACAACGTCTACAGGTGCAAACCCCTTCCTTCCCGGCCACGCCCCTCGACCACCACACCCACCTGCGGCCACACCCCCTGGCGGTCTTCTGTTAGGTTCCTCTCTGACCACTTTGCCCTCTCAATTATTTTCTGATACAGTCCCTCATGGTCACCCCTTCCAGCTTCGACCTTTTCCTGACCCTTTTGGTTGTGCCTTACCCTGGCTTGCTCTGGGACCTGAGCTTCTGGGGCCACTTTAACCTGTAGGTACCCTCCCAGGTACCCTCCTCCTAGCCCCGCCCCTGGACAACCGCTGCCACTAGCACCACCCTCCTGCCAGCCTCTTCCTCCCTGACTTGACTCCTCCCTTTCCAGGGACTCCATCATCGTCTGCTGCATCAATTCATGCACCAGCATGTTTGCCGGATTTGTCATCTTCTCCATCGTGGGCTTCATGGCTCATGTCACCAAGAGGTCCATTGCTGATGTGGCGGCCTCAGGTCAGTGCTGCACTGTGGAGGGCCCCAGCTGCTGGGGAATAAGAAGCTAACTCCCCTGGCATTTGCGGTCATCAGGAAGATACATTTTGGTCCACCTCGAACATGATCGCTTCCATGATACAAAGTCCCCCAAATTCAGGCTTTGGTTCTGGGCTTCAAAAATGTTCTCACTACGTGAGCTGTGCCCACTCTGCTCCCCACACCATTGTCAATGATAAGGGCCAGAGGAAAACCCCCAGGCGACCCCACCTGCTTCCCTGTGCAAGCAGTTGTCCAGAGAGACTCACTGTGTGCACTGCAGAAGCCCTTGAGACTCAAGGAGGTGACACATATAACTTGTCCCTTAGAGAACTAGGCTGGTTATGTGGAAAGGAACAGTTCCCAGCTGAGGTTCTAATCTCCCCTACAAGGGCAGCCCCCATCTTATTATTCTGGAACTCTCCATTCACCACCACTTGCGCCCCAATTTCAGAGCCAGACCCAGGGAAATTAGTCTCTTTCCTTTCTTCTCATTCCAAGATTTCCCAAGAACTATTACACTCAGATACTACATGTCCCTACCAGACCTCTCCAGCCTTTTCCACCCCTGTGTTCCCCATCCCAGAGGAGTCCGCCATCCAGTGCCAAGGCCAGAAATCTCAGCATCAACCCTGACTCTTTCCTCACCCTCACCCCACAAGCCAGCCTGTACCAGGACCAGTCAGTCCTACCCTGCCCCCTGCCTCCTCACTATCTCTCCCTCTGCCACCTCTGTGCACCTACATTATCCCTACTGCTGGCCAAGTCATTGAAGTCCCTCATCAGGATGATGGTCACAGCTCCTTACCAATCCTGATTCCTTTGGAACACAACTTTTCACCTACTGTGTTTCCTAAGCAGCTGATGACACTCAATGAGAAAATGAAATATTATAAAGCTGGGAGAGCGGATGTTATGTGGGTATGCCATAGGAACTCAATACCCTTTTTTCTTGTTTGCCCTTTCTCCCACAGGCCCCGGGCTGGCATTCCTGGCATACCCAGAGGCAGTGACCCAGCTGCCCATCTCTCCCCTCTGGGCCATCCTCTTCTTCTCCATGCTGCTGATGTTGGGCATTGACAGCCAGGTGAGTGCTTCCCTTTCAAGCACCCTCCCACCTCCAGCCTCCTTAGTTCATCTAAAAGCAGAGAAAGGAGGCCACTCTTCAGCCCCCTTGAAGATGACCAAGAATTCCAGACCCCTAGAATGTTCCATTGCATGAGACTTTAGGATGCAACTCAGCCAACTCCTTCATTTCCCAGAAGGGGAAACTGATGCCCAGAGGGATGATGCTTTCCTGAGTTTGCAAAGTGAGCCAGGGGCAAAATCAGCCTGGATCCTAGAGCTGCCCTGGCCCTCCTGTCTCTGTGCTGCTGGGCTTCTTGTCTCCTCCTCCAGGGCCAGGCTTTGGGAGGGTTGGGGCTTGGGATTCCCGTAGGAGGCTGACCTCTTTTGCCACTGCAGTTCTGCACTGTGGAGGGCTTTATCACGGCCTTGGTGGACGAGTACCCCAGACTCCTCCGTAACCGAAGAGAACTCTTCATTGCTGCTGTCTGCATCATCTCCTACCTGATTGGCCTCTCTAACATCACCCAGGTGGGCTCAATGGGCACGTGACACACCCCAGAGCTTTCCCAGGGCCTCCATTACCAACCCAGTCATATCCCACCTTCCATCTCTGCATTGTGCTCCCTCTGTGCCGAGCAAGGAGTTAGACGGGGCCCCAGGCTGGTGGCAGACACAGGCATAGAGCCAGAAAATACAAGAAAAAGCTAGAAAGTGCAGCACCTAACCTGTCCTGGGCACCAGCAACTGCTTCCTGGAGCTGAGTTGCAAAAGGCCCTCATCAATGAGATAATCAAGTTGTAGTTGCACATTTGTGGCTGACACTGCTCAAAGCTTCCTTTCATTGTCACTTTTCTTTCTGTATGGATATTAATGAGTAATGCACTCTGTATTCAAGGCCCTCCCAGTTTAGCTGAGAGATATACACATAACAGGTGAATTGTACAATAAATATAAATGACTCTAAAACTGTAAACTCAGCTTCTAGGACTCATCATAATTCACACACCACCCCTAGGTCCAAATACAGTTCTGATCCAGAGTCATTGTTTCCCCATTCCTGCATTCATTTGTATTTGCTGAACACTTACCATGGGCCTGGCGTGACTCTGGAAATGCAGCCATTAGCATTACGGGCACTGCCGTGTCTGCTCTCCTGGAGCTTACATTTTGATAGATAAGACTGGCATATAAATGAGATGATTCAGAGAGTAAATGCTATGAGAAAAGGGGATAAGAAGATGGAAAGTGACTAGCAGGGATGAGAGGGACTCTACTTGGGACAACGTCGTCAGAAGAGGTTGAGCTGAGATTTAAATGGTGAGTAAGAGCCAGTCAGAGGGGGATCTGGGGCAAGAAAGCAGAGCATGTGCAAAGGCCAGGAGGTGAGAATGGGCTTGGGAAGCTTGATGGGCAGGAAGGAAGTTAGAGTGGTGGATAGGGATGCAGAACTAGACCATGTAGGACCTTGGGGGCATTTAGATTAGATTTGATTTGAATTGATATCTTACCTATTTATATTATATTATTGTCTTCTTTAAGCCAGAGAAGGTTTTAAGCAGGGAAGAGGCATGTCTGATTTTATTTATGGAAAGATAGTTGTGGTCACCAAGTCCACATTCTGCCCTCCAGCCCTTCCAGAAATAGGGTATCTCCCTCTACCACCTGGACATTTTCTTCCCAGTCCCCATAAAGTGAACATCCTCATCCTGTCATGCCCACAGGGCCCTTAGTCCTTACTCTAATCTATCCTTGAGCTTTCTTGCTGCAGTGTAACCTAATCCCAGCCTCTTCAGGCTCTTCAAGCTCCAAAGCTGAGTGCAGTGGGTGCTGTGGGGAATGGATCTTTTTTTTTTTTTTTTTTTTTTTAGTCCCAAGGACTGAACTCAGGGGCACTCACACACTGAGCCACATCCCCTGCCCTATTTTGTGTTTTATGTAGAGACAGGGTCTCACTGAGTTGCTTAGCACCTCGCCGTTGCTGAGGCTGGCTTTGAACTCATGATTCACCTGTCTCAGCCTCCCTAAGTGCTGGGATTACAGGCGTGCGCCACCACACCTGGCTGGGAAGTAGATCTTTATTCACCCTCTTTTCCTCTTGCAGGGGGGCATTTATGTCTTCAAACTTTTTGATTACTACTCTGCCAGTGGCATGAGCCTGCTATTCCTCGTGTTCTTTGAATGCGTCTCCATTTCCTGGTTTTATGGTGAGCACCACCCCTCTTCTCTCATTAATTAATTAATTCGTTCGTTCATTCATTCCTTTCTTCAGTCATCTATCAACAATACAATTTGAACACCAAACCCCCTACAGTAATTTAGTCTTCACAACCATTCAGTGAGATTAGCATAGAAGGCCCTCATGTTTAGATTTAAAAAGAACAGCCAAATAAATTATTTTATAACAGGAACCAACATTTCTCCACCCAGTAAAGCCATGGAAGAAATGACTGGGGGGATGTCGAATGGGAAGGACATTAAGAGTAAGAAAGATACATTTCCTTTCTTTTCTTTCTTTCTTTCTTTCTTTCTTTCTTTCTTTCTTTCTTTTCTTTCTTTCTTTCTTTCTTTCTTTCTTTTTGTGTCAGGATTGAACCCAGGGGTGCTTAACCACTGACCCACATCCCCAGCCCTTGTTATATTTAATTGGGAAACAGGGTCTCACTAAGTTGCTTAGTGCCTCACTAAGTTGCTGAGGTTGGCCTCAAACTTGTGATCCTCCTGCCTCAGCCTCACAAGCCACTGAGATAACAGGCATGCACCACTGAGCCTGGCTGGAAGACACATTTTCAAAGTGTCTTTTTCTTGGTAGATATCTTCACATTCAGATGTCTTGCTTTCTTATTTGCTGTAGGAATTTGACTATTGAAAAATGCTTCAATAACCATAGCATCTGTTCCATGTTCCAGACAAGGAAACTGAGGCTCAGACAAGTTAGGTGATTGGCTTCTGGTCACAATGTAAGAAAGTAGTGGAGTTGGGCTTTGAACCTACAGTCCCCACAGCTCACCTACCCATCCTGCTCTTGCTCTGATTTACAGGTGTCAACCGATTTTATGATAATATCCAAGAGATGGTTGGCTCCAGACCTTGTATCTGGTGGAAACTCTGCTGGTCTTTCTTCACCCCCATCATTGTGGCGGTAAGGACAAGGCTTGACTGTCCCATTGGCATGAGGCTAGCCTGGATCTGGGGACAACTCAACTCCAGAGAGAAACTTCTGCAGGCAAAGGCAGGAGGAAGGGGCCCCAGGATCCCTGTTCCTTAATAATACTTCTCCCTACCATTTGTTGAGCACCTGCTCTGGGACCTGCTCATGTGACATCACCTTAACATCCTCAGTGAAACAGGCATTATTTTAAAACATTTTTGTGTAGTTGTAGATGAACAGAATGCCTTTATTTTTACATGGTGCTAAGGATTGAACCCAGTGACTCACACATGCTAGGCAAGTGCTCTGCCACTGAGCCACACCCTAGCCTGAAAGCAGGCATTATTATCTCACTCCACCACGAGGAAGTCGGGGCTCCCCTAGCCAGCCTCACTCAGCAAGTTAGTGCTGGGTTCAAAGCACCTCAGCCTGACCCAGAAGCCCAAGCTTTTGGCACCAGGAGGCCTGTTGCTCTCAGTAACTCTCATTCTCTCCTAAGAAGAGGAGCTGAGATCCAGGTGTCCTGAAAGAAGTCACTCTAGGTCCCTGAAGTGGAGACTAGATCACTGCATACATAGTGTCCTGCACAAGGGCACCCAGCCTGTGGCATACAGGGAGCCTGACACCTAACCCTTGCTCTGGAGGGACAGGCCATGCCCAAGATGGTGCATTTTCTATTATGGAGATAGAGATGACTTTCTGCTGGCCTCCCCAGAGAAGGTGCATTTTCTATTATGCACAAAGGCATCTTGTGTACAAGCAGTGGCCTTGGGTACAGGACTCCCAGGATACTGGGCCTTTGTAGGTTTAGCCTTGGGAGGGGCGTGGAGGGTGGTGGGTCATGGACTCGAAGGGAGGAACCTCAGTTGTCTGGCCTGGGTGAATGACTGCTCCCTCTCCTCCACCTTCCCCAGGGTGTGTTCATTTTCAGTGCTGTGCAGATGACTCCTCTCACCATGGGAAGCTATGTTTTCCCCAAGTGGGGCCAGGGCGTGGGCTGGCTCATGGCTTTGTCTTCCATGGTACTCATCCCTGGGTACATGGCCTACATGTTTCTCACCTTAAAGGGCTCCCTGAAGCAGGTAAGTGCTTTCCTACACTTGGAATTCATTGCTAGTCCTCTTCTCTTGCTGTGCTGGACACTGGCCCAGGCCCTGTGGAATACAAGGTCTAGCTGAGGAGCCCAGACAAGTCAACAGCCAGTGACATAACTGTGTCATAGGGGCACCATTGGGGAAGCCAAGGAGATGAGAGGAAGTAGCACTGCCTAGTCCTTCCTGACTTGAGGAGGATTAGAAAAGGCTTCCTGGAAGAGCGGAGACCTGAAGATAGACCCAACTTAGTGGCAGAAGCAGAAATAATGGTTTTAGAAGGGGAAGGGGAGGGAGGACAAGATAGGAGGCATGTGCAAAGGTCCAGGGATATAAACTGCATTTGCTGAACTGAAGGAGATCAATGTAGCAGGAGGGAAGAATGAGGAGAGGTGGAGGGAAGCCCTAAGAGATGAGGCTGGAACTGAGCGCGGTGGCACAAGCCTGTAATCAGCACTTTGGGAGGCTGAGACAGGAGAATCACGAGTTCAAAGCCAGCCTCAGCAATGGCGAGGTGCTAAGCAACTCAGTGAGACCCTGTCTCTACATAAAACACAAAATAGCGCTGGGGAGGTGACTCAGTGGTTGAGTGCCCCTGAGTTCAATCTCCAGTACCAAAAAAAAAAAAGATGAGGTTGGGGATGTAGGAAAGCCAGGCCAGATCATGAAGGGCTTTGAAAATGAGGACAAGAATTTTAGACTTCATCCTGAGGGCTATGAGGAATCTGTCGGGGTTTGGAGCAGATGAAGGGGATCAGGTTTACTGTGGGCTTTTCTCTAGATCTCATTCATGGGCTTGATATATAGGAAATGTGGTCTGACTCTCAAGGAAATGTACATCACCCCATCATTATATACCTGTTGAGGATCCCTTAGCCAAAATGTTAGGGAATAGAAGTATTTTGCATTTCAGAGATTTTTTTTGGGGGGGGGAGGTTGGAATATTTATATGTGTGTGTGTGTGTGTGTGTATAAAATGAGATATCTTGGTATTGGGACTCAAGTCTCAATGTGAAATTCATGTAGGTATTGTATATATGTATTCATACACAGAGGCTGAAGGTGATTTTATACAATATTTTTAGTGCACCTGTGCTTTGACTTTGACATGTCACATGAAGTCCAAGTGTGGAATTTTCTACTTGTGATGTCACGTCAGTGCTCAAAAATTTCAGATTTGGGAGCATTTCCGATTTCAGATTTTTGCATGAGCGAAATGCAAGCTGGTCCCTGCCAGGTCTTTGTTGAATTGCATTGAATTCTTAAATGAAGCAGGGTACTGATGGCGCACAGGGAAAAGAGACGCTGGTGGGATATGTGTAGGCTGGGATCACTCTGCCCAGGAGGAGGTATGAGCGAACTGCAGAGGGCAGGGCGTTCTAGCAAGGCCCGGGTCAGGTGGTTCCCCTTGAAGATGTACCTGCCAATTGCGGCCAGAAGGGGGAGCTCCAAGGTCGAAGGCATGGGGAAGATGCGTGTAGGTTGTTGCATCCGGACCCTGAGTTGCTGGGCCAGCCTCCCCCTTTCACAGATAGAGAAAATGAGGCCTCATACTGGGAAGCTGCTCACCCAGCCCCTGCAGTAAGTTATTAACAACACCAGGGCATGCAGCCCTTTCTTCTGACTCCAAGTCCCAAGCTTTTGTCTTCCGTAATTCTCTGCGCAGCCCCAAAGGGCAGTTGAGTCTTGAAGTGGCAGAGGAGCAAAAGGAGTGTGTTGGAGAACACAGCCCATGCAAAGGCCTGGCAGTGGAAAAGGCGAACGGTCAGGGTGTCCAAACTGACAGGGCAGAGTTGCAGGGGATGTGTGTAGCAAAGGTAGCCAGGGATTCATCCACTTAGCAAATCTGCCGTGTGCCAGACATTACTGTCAGTGCTGGGGACATGGCCATGAAGAAAACAAGCAGAAACTGCCCTCATGGAGCTTACAGTCTAGCAGAAGAAGAATAATAATAATTAAAAAATAAATAGAAACAAGATGAGAGTAAGTACCATGGAGAAAAAAATAAAGTAAGTAGGGGGTTAGGGAGTGCAAGGCCTCACTGAGAAGATAAAACACTTGAGCTCAGATCTAAGGAAGGAGAGAGCAAACTGCGCAACTATCCGAAAGGATGGGTATGCCTGGTAGAGGCAGAGTATGGGCAAAGGCCCTGAGGCAGGAGCATGCCTGGTGTATGTGAAGAATGGTGTGGCTGAAAGATGAATGAGGGTAGAGAGGGGAAGAAGGGAGCAGCCCATCCCCCACCATGCCAAGCCTCATGCCTCCCTCACTGGTACCCACAGCGCATCCAGGTGATGATCCAGCCCAGCGAAGATATCGTCCGCCCGGAGAATGGTCCAGAGCAGCCCCAGGCCGGCAGCTCAGCCACCAAAGAGGCCTACATCTAGGGGCGAGGGGCCGCTCGCCGACCCAACACTGTCACCCCCCAACCTGGTTGAAGGCGACCACCACTTGATGACTGAAGATACCTTCTATCTCCACCTACCTCAAGTGGCGAGTCCAGACTCCATCACCACACAAAGAGAAGGGAGGTGGGGGGGCAGTCAAACCCTTGGGCGGGCCCTGCCATGGGCAATGTAACCCAGTGGCTTCCAGCATCCGGCGGGCTGGTGACCTTTCTCATCAGGGCCCCATAAGCATCAAGCGGTCTGTTGACATTCGTAACTGCCGTGGTAGCTCATTTTTATCCCGCCAGCGAGTGTGATCTGGCCAGGCCACACACACACACATACTCCTGGCTTTTAGTCCTATTCCTGACTGTTTTATTGCCGAACCCTGTGACTGTTATCTTGGACTTTGCAGGAGGTCAGTTCTGCCAGACGCTGCTCTGGACAAAAGATAAGGGTGTTTTGTATGACGGGGACTGCCAGGGAGAGTTTACTCCAGGTGGCAGGGAACCAGCGGAGCTCTGACTTTTTTCTTTTTCTTTTTTTTTGATTTTCTCCTTCCTGAGGCAGCTGGACAAAACAATGACCCTCAAAGACCTCTGTATGTATTCCCAGAGCTGCTTCACAAGCAGCTGTAAGCATCCTTTCTTTCCCAAGGGAATGGACACCTCTGCAGCTCCACGTCCCTGTCCTGTCCTCGCCAGCCAGACCATTCTGATTGGATCTGGCCCAACTACCATCTAGGCCCAAAGGGGCTCACTTGCTGGGGGAAAAATGACACAAGCACAATTCGTTTCCTTTGATCATCATTCCTAGGGAACTTCAGGGCCCCCTGGGGACATTCCCCAATTAGGATCTCTAGTTTCTCTCAAGCAGCCCAGTTTTACAGACTGCAGAGTTTTACCACTGCAGAGTTGAAATCAAGGTGAAGGGTGTGTCGGAGGGTCAAGACCATTCCAATTATCCTTCTGTTTCCCTCTTAAACTGTCACTCACTGCCAACCCCATTCCAAGCTGCCATCTCCTCTCCTTCCTGGAATTTCCTCAGCAGGGGTCTCCTCACTGCCACTCAAATCTACGCAGCCCACGAACCAACTGAGGAGCCAGTATGAATCCAGAGACTCTACCCCATCTCACCCCCAGATGCCCAGACAATGTGCTTCCGAGACTTAAAAGTGCTTCATTGGAAAGGGATATTTATTCCTTTCTGGAATTGGGCTCCATGGTGCTGGCAGCAGCGAAGCAGGTGAAGACTGTCTCGAAAGTTCCAGCAGCTCAGCCTTTTGCATTTGCCAGGAAGATGGGTTCCCATGTAGCAAAGCGTATGTCGTGCCCCTTAGCTCCTTAGCTCATTAGCTCACAGACTGTGTTTTATTATGACTAATCCTTAATAACTATGATAAATAACTGTGACTGTGGGTTTTTTTTAATCTCTTGTCATTCTCATCCAAAAGTGACCAGCATACCGGTTCTTGCAATAAGGTATTACCCTCAGAGTATTAAGCACATTATTGTAGAAATAATAATATGTAATGCACCTAGAAATGCACACACATGCACACTCATTCTCACGTGTGGCACGTAGGGTCCCATGTGATATTGCGTAGGAAATCTACAGCCTTCTCCCGAGGTTGTCTATAAAAATAGTCTCATTGCTAAGGCATCCCCGATGCCAAGTGGCAAAGCCATGATCAAGCTGCATATGTATTAAGTCCTAGGTTTAGAAATGAAAGGACCCTGCACTGTGTCCCCTGGTCCCATCCAACCCCATCCGTGTGTGAGTTCCTTTAGAATAAGAGCAGAGAGGCTTCTAACTTTCTCTTTGTTCTTCAGTGTGAAACCGAGACCAAGTCTTTCTAAGTATATTTAATGTTTGTAAACAACTCTAACTGAGATGTTTGGCAAGAAATCCCCTAACTGATTTCCATCCAAACTTACCTTATAGAGCACAATAGTGTAAGTGTCGTACATTTACTGTGAGAACTGTGAATATGTGTAACTTTTTTCTTCCTTCCTTTCTTTTCTTTCTTTTTTTTTTTTTAGTATTTGCCCAGGGAGGGAAAAAGATATTGTATTATCATATATGCTTTTTGTTTTTGCAATAAGGATTTATTCTCAGAACACCAAGTAAATCTATCTCTATATAAAAAATATATGTAATATATACATATTCAAACTATATACAGAGCCTGTTTTAAAAAAAATTACAGTATTATTTAGTAAAATTATCTGTTCTATGGACCAAATGTAAAATATTTATAAATGAAGATACATTTTAAATGTCTATAAATGGTGTCATAACCAGAGCACGGGCGTTATGTACGCTTCTAAGAATTTAGAGGAAAAATAATAAAGGTTCTATGATATACAACATCAGACCTTCAGTTCTTTTGGGGATGGGCAGGATAGCCTCTTTCATCAAAGCAACAGCACAAACATACAAAACTGTTTCTCCCCCCCTAACAGGGAGAGATTTGGGTTCAAAATTCAGTGAAATGGAGCTGGACTTCCCCAGTCTTAGAATGAGTAGATAGATAATGACTCTGAGCTATATAAAAGATGGGCATTTGGTCAACTAAATAAAGATCTAAAACTGAAGGATGGCAGTAGCATGTTTAGTTAACAATGACATTCATTCACTCACAGACTCATTCCTCAAAATTTTTAATTTTTTTTTCAATCTTATTTAGAAAAATATGACTTCCATAGAGGGGTCATGAGAATAGTTCAGTGGATGACTGTATATGCTTCACCCAGATTTGCCACTGGTTAACATGTTGTCCTGTTTATTTAAACCCTGTCTCCCCTCTGACTCTATCAAGGTTCAGTCTGGAAAGGGGAAACCACTATGAATATAACGGAACAGGGATTTGTTACAGGGACAAGACCTTAGACAATTGTGAGAGAGATTGGAACATAAGTCTGAAAGGGGTGGAGGATCAAAGCAAATGTCCCCTATGTTCCTTGTCACATGTTTTGCATATGGCTTTCAAGATGTCATATGAATACAGAATTCTACTGGGTCTACAATGCATGGGAGTTGAGCAAGACTCAAAAGTTAGTACATGGTAAGCATGGTTATGTCCACAGTGAGTTATCAGGGCATCCCAGAATCCTGAGAGGTTATACTCTCCATTATAATCAAGAACTTGCTTCTAACTTGCCAGAAAGAAGGCAGTCTGAGAAATCTACCAACCAGGGAACCCTCTCATATCCTTTTTTTTAAAATATTTTTTAGTTGTCAATGGACCTTTTTTAAAATTTGTTTATATGTGGTGCTGAGAATTGAACCCAGTGACTCATGCATGCTAGGCAAGCACTCTACCACTGAGCCACACCCCAGCCCCCTCTCATATCCTTTTTTAATGCAAGTGCTATGATTTGGATATGGTTTGAATGTGCACCCCAAAGGTCCATGTCCTAGAACCTTGGTTCTCCAGTGTGAAAAGGTAGAGTGTAGAGGAAGGTGGCTTGGTCATTGGGAATATCACCCTTTTCAAAAGGAATTAATGTCATTCTCATGGGAACCCAATTATTTCTCCCAAGAGGATTGTTATAAAAGAGCAAGGGCTGATCCCTTCCTAGTCTTTGGATGTGTGATCTGTCCTTTCTTACCTGCTCCTACCTATGCCAACTGCCATGAAGCCTTTACCAAAGCTAGCACCGTGCTGTTTGGACTTTTGGCCTCCAAAACTGTGAGCTAACTAAATGTCTTTTCTTTATAAGTTACTTAGCTTCAGGTACTTTATTATAGCAAGGAAACACAATAAAAACAGTAAGTTACTTCTGTGTAGCTTTTACACTGAAAACGATGGCATATCAATGAAGGAAAGGGAAAGACAAAGCAACCCATATTTTATTTTTCTTACTTACCAATTAGCCGAAAGTAATGAGTGTTGGCACAATGTATGCCTATCAAGAAGAGAAACTTGAGCTGTGGCTGTCCACTCTGAGTGGCAGAGTGCTTGCCTAGCATGCCTGAGGTACTGGGTTCTATCCTTAGTACCAGATACGAAAATAAGCAAATAAAGACATGCTGTCCATCTACAATTACAAAAAAGAAAAAAAAGAAAGAGAGAGAAACTTAATCTTGTTCAGGGTTTCACTGCTCTCCTAGGAATGAAATACACATTCATTTTCAAGCTTTGAAATACATATCCTGTAATTTCACATACAATTTAAATGATCTCCTATCTGCATTTGCATATTGTAAAAATGAACAGGAAAATTTTATGACGCCAGTTTAAATTTTCCTTTATTTAGAACATTAAATAGCAAATAAAGAAAACACTAAGCTTAGTGGAGAGAGAGACTATGGGAGGAAAGAGAAGTTTTATACTTGGTTACCTTAACAGCATTTTCCCCCCTGCTTTTGAAACAAGGTGCCCTGCACTTTCCTTTTGCCCTGCTTCCTGTAACTGACGTGGGGAAGAGTTTAGCAAAGTGCTATAGTTCCGATCTTTAACATCTTCCAGTTTCACGTATTAAAGAGTTGGCCCCCAACCCCTGGCGCTATTGATGGAAGCTTAACAGGCAGGGCCTAGTGGAAGGAAGTGAGGTCACTGGGGGCGTGTCCTTGTGATCCATTAGGACCCGCCCCTTCCTGTCTGCTTTCTCCTTCCCGCGGGCGGGCACGCGGCTTTTCTCCGCCTTGCACGGCAGCCACGTTGCCCTGCCGCACCTCAGGCCCCAAAGCGCGGTTGTTCTGAAACCTTTAAAACTGTGAGTTAAAACACACTTTTCCTCCTTCATGTTGGCTCTTTTGGGTATTTTGACCCATCGGTGGGGAGTTAATGTAGGCAGGGTTCTGTGTAGCTAACACCTCGTGCGTCGGCACAGCACTGAGGAGCGGGGAGCAGGGGAGCCCGGACTACCCTTGTGTCTCTGGGCGACTCTCCCTGCATAGAACTCCGGAGATCCCCCGAGCAGGGTTTCTGCTTCACTTCTGCGGTCCAGAGTGTGGGCAAAGGATCCCATGGGCTACTTCTCACCTAGAGCCGTACAGAGAAGGGGATTCTGGGAAATGTTTTCTTTTGGCCGAGGAGTGGGGCGGGGCTCGGGGAATACTGGGGATTGAACCTAGGGGAGTTTTTAAAAAATTTTTTTTGTGGTTATAGATGGACAGAATGCCTTTATTTTATCTGTTTATTTCTATGTGGTGCTAAGGCACTGGGTATGATCGAACCCCGTGCCTCATGCATGCAAAGCAAGTGCTTTGCCACTGAACTACAGCCCCAGCCCTCCCCCCTTCCCCCCCGGGGAGCTTTAATACTGAGCTTTAATACTGGGCCTTATTTGTGTAGGTCCCCCTCCCCACCTTTTTTTTTTTTTTAAACAGGGCCGTGCTAAATTGCCCAGGCTGGCCTCAAAGTTGCCAAGCTCTTGCCTCCGTGTCGCTGGGATTATGGGTGTGCACCACCGCGCTTGGTTGGGAAATGCAATTTTAATCTGTGTCGGTTCTCTATCCTACGCCTGCACAGCAGAAATTTTATTGTTACTATTTTGCAAAGCCATTCAAGAACAACTTGCTGACATTTGGACCTGCACCTTGTACAGTGAGCATTGTCTTCTCCAAGCAAGGACATTCCCTTACATAATCAGGATAGGTTGGCAAATTCAGGGAATCTCAAGCTGCTACATCCGATTTTTTAGATTGTCTCAATAAAGTCCATTATAGTGATTTGTCTGATTGAGTATCACGCATTGCACTGAGTTGTGTTCCTCAGCTGATATATATTTTTAACTTTTTTATTTGTTCTTTTAGATATACATGACAGTAGCATGTATTTTGACATATTACACATACATGGAGTATAACTCCAATTAGGATCCTATACTTGTGGTTGAGCATGATGTGGAGTTACACTGGGCCTGGGTTGATATATATATATATATATATATATATATTTGGTACTGGAGATTGAACTCAGGGCCACTCGACCACTGAGCCACAACCCCAGCCCTATTTTGTGTTTTATGTAGAGACAGGGTCTCACTGAGTTGCTTAGCGCCTCGCGGTTGCTGAGGCTGGCTTTGAGCTCGCGATTTTCCTGTCTCAGCCTCCCTATGGGCAGATATTTTTGAGCACTTATTACTTGCCAAGCAGAGTTGACACAACCAGCCTCACTAACTCAAAAAGGATTAATCTGGCAATCAGCCCTTACTCTCCAGCTCCCCAATACCACCACCATTTCTTTAGTCTCTGAATGAAAAGCATGAAGGACATTCTCTTCCCACCACTCTCTGCTCTTATCTGAAACAAAAACCAGAACATTGTTGTGGGCATAAAAAAAAAAAAAAAAAAAAAAAAGAATTACTCCCTCACCAAATAAAAGGTTAAATTAAACCACCTCCTGGAAGGTAGGTGAGCTACCTTTCACCCTCTGTTTCTCTTTTCCTCCCTCCTGGAGGAAAAGACTTTCCTGAACCATAAGCACCTATAGGTCAAATTTTAAAAGAAATCTGAAGTGGGAGCCTCGCCACAGGAGCACAGTGTTTTCCCTTAGGGCCACACTTCTTCCCAGTTTCCATCGTTTTCAGCTTTTCAGAGGAAAGTTGGAAACAGGTCAGAGGGCTCAGGCTAGGGAGAAATTATTTCTGTTTGAAGCTTGAATTGTTTTTAAGGAAGCATTTCTCTAATTGCAGTGTGCATTAGCATCCCCTAGGAGAGCTTGTCTAAATGCAGGTTTTAATTCCCTAGATGGGAGATGAGATCTGAAATTCTGCATTTCTAACAGGTGCTCAGGATGCTGTTGGTCTTTTATTTGAACTTTGCAAAACAAAGATGCAAAGAAAAGCCATTCAATCTCTTCTTAAATACTCATAGGGAATTTACCACCTGTTTAGGAAACTGTCAGAATCTTTAACTCAGACTGTAAAGCATGAAAGAGTTTGTCAACTCATGAAAATTTCCAGAGAGGCTGAATTCAGATATAGCTGGATCCAGGTACTCAAAGGATAGCTTTGGGAATCAGTCTCTGTCTGCCTCAGTTTTGCTTTTCTCTTCCCTGACTTTGCCCTTAGATTGTCTTTACTTTTAAACATGAGGAAAACAAAATGAGCTTTAAGCAACTTTAAGCAGTAAGCATTTTGTCCCTAATACAGCTGTCACACTTCTGAGATTGGGTCTCATTCAACCAGCCTATGACACATGCCCATCTCCAAATTGATAAGTTTGAGAGGATAGAATGTACTGAATGTTCAGACCTGGAAGGTCAGAATGACTTGGTGAAGAAAGAACTACCGGTGTTAGGAACCAAAGGATGACTTAGTCACAGGAATTTTGGTCAAAATGTCCCAAGCCTGCCCACAGCTGAAGGATGAAGAAGGATTGATAAGAGAGGCAGAGAGGGAAAACAGAGATACTTGAAACACAGAAGTCTGAGCATTCAGTACCAGCTCTTCCACATTAGGGAGGTCTTGGGCCTTTATCCTTGCTGTTCCTGATGCAGTAGGAGTTCAATAAAGGTGGATGGATGATGAATGGATGGAGAGAAGGATAGATGTTGGATGGATGGTGACTGAATGGAGAGATGCTGGATGGATGGATGGATGGATGGTAATTAGAGGGATGGATTGGCAGGTGGGTGGATAGGTGAGTGGGTGGGTGGATGGATGGTGGGTAGATGGTAAGTGCAGGGCTGAATGGGTGAGTGGGCAGACAGGGAATGGCAGTGTAACAGCTATCAAGGGCACGGCTCTGGGGTCAGACAGCCCTCCATGTGAGTTTTGGCTTTGCCATGCACTCTTTGTGCTACTCTGAATGTGTTAACTTAAATCTCTTGGCACCTCAGTGTCCTCACAAAATTGTTAAAGTGCAGTGAATTAAAAATAGGAAAGCACATAGCATAGTGCCTGGCCCAAACTCAGTACTGGGAAATAGCAGGTGTTATTATAGCAACAGTTTCTGAAATGTTCCTCTGTAATCAGTGTCCGTCCCTCACACAGGGCCCCATGGTTTGAAGGATTTTGTCTATCAAACTGTCACTTAATAATTAAGCTGTTTTTCTTCCCCCTTATTATTAATCAGATGTGGCTGCTAATTAGAGCTTCTGATTAGCATGAGGTAACCAGGGTGACAGCACTGAGTTGATATTCCAGGCAAAAGCAAAGAAATGTGGCATTTTGGGTTCCCAACATTTCCCGATGATGAGTAATTACGTGATTTCCTCTGGACTCTCTAATATATATATATATATAAAGAGGTTCCAGATGCCCTATTGAGCTTTCCAGGGACTCTCACAAGTCTAGGACCTCAGGTAGGGCCAGTAGTTCTGTCAGCTAACAAAATGTTTGACCAGGGCTGGGGTTGTGGCTCAGTGGTAGAGCACTTGCCTAGCATGTGTGAGGCACTGTGTTTGATCCTCAACACCACATAAAGATAATTAAATAAGATAAAGGTATTGTGTCCATCTACAACTAAAAAAATATTTAAAAGAAAAATGTCTGACTAAAGATTTAATATTACTCTTCTTTAAGATCAAAGCCATGCAGATTGCTTTGAGGGACAGATATTTTCTAGGCCAGGTGACCAAAACTCTTGATTCACCTAACAGAAAAGATCACAAAAATGGCTCATAGTCTTAAAGCTCAAATTTTGCACACATCTCTCTCTTTCAGATAAGCTTACAGTGGCAGAATCACTGAGTCTGAAAGTCTGATTTTTAAGTTCATTCATACTTGGTAATGAGTTGCCCTCAGGAAAGTTGTGTCTATTTTCACTCTCCCAGAAATATAAGGCAGAAATAATTTCCCCTATGCCTTTCCAAGCCAGATCTTGTTATTTTGAAAGATCTTTTTTAGTTGCACAGCTAAAGATATCTTAAATGTGAACTTATAGCTCTTTGAAGTTTATTGATAATGGATTTTTAAAAAAATATTTATTTTTTAGTTGTAGGTGGACAGAATATCTTTATTTTTATGTGGTGCTGAGGATCGAACCCAGTGCCTCATGTGTGCTAAGCGAGCACTCTACCACTGAGCCATAACCCCCAGCCCTGATAATGGATTTTTTTCCATGTGCTTTCTGCTCTTTTTATTTAGTGAATTTATAGCTCATGGGCATCTTGTTTTTTGTATGTTTCACTAAGATAATTAACATAAAGTTTTATCTTGGCCCATGTTTTCAGAGGTTTTAGTCCATGATTGATTGGGCTGTGGTGGCGTAGTACATTGTGGTAGGTGTGTGTGGGGAAGGAAACCTGTCATGGCAGCCAGGAAACCAAGAGACAGGAAGGGTCCAGATCCCAGTATCCCTTTAAGGGGGTGTCACCAGTGACTTAACTCTCTCTCACTAGGCCTTACCTCTTAAAGGTTTTAACACCTCTGTAAGCGCCATAGCTGGGACCAAACCTTCAACTCATGGGCCTTTGTGGGACTCTCCAGATCCAAACTGTAGCATATATTGATGAAATTAACATTATCTTATGTATGTTGAAAATATATATTAAATCTTAGGTAAAAATTCACAGGATGCATATGTATATGTATACTGCACGTACATGTGTATTACATGTACACCAATGTGTCCTTTCCCAGTTCTTGGCTTCTCCAGCTTCATCCTTTTTCTGGTTTGACATGGATTTTGAGTTCAGTGGTTTGAAATTTGTAGCCATCTCCTTTTCCAATCTTGTGTTGGTAGTGGGAAATGTGGGAGTCCTGGTACTTTTTGTTGCATCTCCCTAACAGGGCAGAGGAATGGTGGCTTAGCAAGTGTCACATGCTTGAACAGGGCCTGGTATACAGTGAATGCTCAGATGGGGTCTTTTAGGCAATTTTTGTGATATCGGAATAGTGACAGCTGTTCACTCCTCTGTTGTCATAAACCAACCTGTTCTTTATGCTCTTAGACCTTCCCTGGGACACACTTCAGGCTCACTGAACTTTTGTCAGGGGTGCCTGAAGATGTGAGGTAGTGGAGTAAAGGCAGTAGTCATGACAGTGATAATGATAATGACTGTTCCTTGAAGCCCTTCTAAGTTTGAGGCCCTGCACCAACCACTTCCCAAGCATTTCCTCACTTAACCCTTGGACAGATCATGGGATACAGACAGCCCTTGCTTCCTTCTCCATTTTCATGTTGTGCATACTGGCTCCTGATGAACATTCTGATATATATCCAGCCTCTCTGTCACAGACATGGGTATTATTTTTATGATGAGAAATACATGATAAATTATACTTAAAAAAATAAAACCCACAATGTCTCACAGGCTTGCCACTGTGGAGGAGGACAATTTACTGACAAGAATGTCTCATTACAATGCACATACAATTAAGATTGTGCCTATTTTGCTTTTAGAGGAAAGTTTTCTGGTGATAAAAAATGCTAATGGGACATGAGTGGGGAGACCAATCATGATGGACAAATCTAATAATATCTAACATGTCCCAGGGGAGATCCAGGGTCCCAGCCATGTTTTCACTGGATGTTTTTTACCTGATGTTTTCAAGAGAATGTCTTAGTGTTTTGCCTGAGGTTGGTACCACTTTATGTCCACTGGGGACTGCAGAAGACAGAGGTAGCATTAAAAGAGATATGTTGGGTAGATGCCTTTAATGACAAAGGAAAGAAGGGGCAGGAGTGGGCAGGAGGTACTCAGCCATTTTGTGGAGCACCTGTGAAAGGAAAAGGAGGGAGCTTGGGCAGGAAGGCCCTAGGCCACATTGCAGTGCTGGGGCATTCTCAGCTAGACCAGGGGGACCCTTGGTGCAAAGACTGTCATTAAAGGGATGTTACCCTGGAGAATATGCAGGCCCTAGTACATTTCCTAAATGAAATGTGCCCAGTGCCTTTTCATGGAATATTGTTAACTTCCACAAACCTGCAAAAGTTATACATTACTCTTTTATTTAATTGATGACTATCCTCAGGCTTAGATGGGGAAAGCAGCCTCCAAGGACTTACGCTGCTAGTCATGGGACTGGATGCCTGAGTGCAGATCTTTCCTCTACACCCCACTTGCCTCTGTGGGTAGAGACAAAGCACAATGTACAAAGTGAAGAGCTACAACCAGCTAGGGTTAAAGGTGAGGGAGATCAGAAAAAGCCCATGGCATGAACCTAGGGGCTTTTGCTCCTTTTTCCTCCAGAGCCTCTGGGATGAAATCCACCTCTTCTGCCCGCCCCTTTGGAGGGCCCGAGCTGACCAAGCAAGCCTGCAGGGGTCATCAGAATAGAGATGCACAGGGGACCTCACCAGGACCAGGCCAGGAAGCACCAGCCCAGAGGCCAGATCATGAAGAACCTTAACTGTGTCTTGAGAACAAGAAAGCTTCAAGTCAGCAGTGCATGTGAGAACCAGAGAGTGTCTTGGATAGGAAGCTGTCCCAGGGTCCCACCCATCATTGAGATGCAGGAAGTCTGGGCTGAAGCCCAGAAATTGCATTCTAACAACTCCCAGGTCTTTGAGGGAGAGTCAGCCACCATCACATCCAGAAGTGCTATTTAGAGCAATCCAGGAACCCATATTGAGGGATGGTCAGCATGACAACTGATGTGTGCTCTTGAAAAATGTCAAGGTCCTAAAAGACAAAGACAAGAATTATTCAGATTAAAGAGACATGACCAATGAGAATAATAATGTATGTTTCTGAATCAGGTCATGGGGAAATTTTTTTATTTTGCTCTCAAGGGCTTTGGTGGAATAATTGGTGAAATTTGAGTAAGGTATGTAGATGAGATAATAATATTGCATCGGTGTTAATTTCCTGATTTTGATCAGTGCACTGTGGTTATGTTAGAGAATGTCCTCACATTCAGGAAGTTCATGCTAAGGTGTACAGGGGTAAGCAGTAACATGGCTGCAACTTAATATCCAGTGAGTCACAAACAAACACATATACATGTTGTGTGTGTAGAGAAAGAGGGAGAGAATGATAAAACGGGAAAATATGGGAAAATACCATTTAAGGACTCCGGGTGGAGAGTATACAGAAATTCAATCTACTAGTTTTGCAACTTCTAAATATGGCATTACTTAAACTCACAAGAATCTGGGAAGAACCTGGATTTCAGCTTTGTGGAAGAGAGCCATACAGGATGGGGGATGTGGAAGGACACATGGCTGTGGTCTGAGACCTCTCTCACTTTGTATATTCCCAGTCCTGAAATAACCTCTCTTCTGGAAAACTGTCAGGAGGAACATTTGTAATCACCTCATTTAGGAGCTCAGGATGTGTGTCCAACAAGTTGCCAAGTTATGCTACTGTGCTGGATGGGGTCATCCTTTGAGACCTTGAGGTCCTCTTTCTCACTGGTCCTTTATAAGAGAGACAGGTGGGTGAGTGGATATGGCTGGTCTGGGGGCAGGAAGCCCTGTAAGGGTGGGACAGATATTGCTGTATCAATTTTTCTCCTGTTTATTTTCCCATTTTTATAGATCAGGTAACAGACCTGGGGAGGAGCAGTAATTTGTCCAAAGCCTGGCATCAGTCTTTGAAAAAATTGATTTGACTAAGTATTTATTGAGCATTGTGGTGTGCTTAGGACATACATGTTTGACTTCATGTGCCCAGGAACAGCCCTCTTAGCTCAGTCCTAATTGTCTTCCAAATTGATGCCAGCAGCTATCGATGTGGGAGGGCCCTAGTGGGGGCTCAGTTTCAATTTCCCTGGCTTGCTAAGAAAGGCAGGAGTTGGGCCAGGTGTCCTGCTCCCCACATCCCCTAATGGAAGAAGCACATTGGCACCCTGCTGCCTGAGTTCCTTGGGCCTAGGGGACATAATAAGGAGCAAATGCGGAAGAGAAAACAAACATTTGGTTCTCCACTTGCATCCATAGAGGAGATGCTGCCTTGCTTTAGGGGATGCTCTGGTTCCAACGTAACCTGTCCTGCCTGCCAGCATGATCTGTGGAGATGATGTGAAAGATAATTGACAGGTAAACCAAGAACAGCTTCTTCCTTTCCCCACTTCCTCCTGAATACCAAACTCTGATCTTGTTCATCTACCAGGCAAGCTCATGCTGCAGGGAGCAGGGCTCTGCTCCAGCCCAGAGAGTGAATCTTGACTGGTCTTTGCCAATCATGTGACTCTATTCTCCTGGACAGTGAATGTTTGATCCCTGGGCATGGGGGTAATTGTGGCCAGTGAGGTGTGAGGGGCAGACTTGGAAGTATGGAGCTGCAAGTTTGTTGGTCTTTTAAGTAGAATCTGGATGGGGAAAAAAAAAAAGAAAGAATGGATGGATGGATGGCTTGATGGGGATATATAATAAAGCAAGTATAGCAAAATGCTAATGATAGAGTCTTAGCTGGTAGGTATACAGGTGATCAGTGTGCCTTTCTTTTAACTTTTCTATATATTTGGGAATTTGCATCATAAAATGGTGCCTGAGTATCTAATCAAGCTGAATTTGTATATACTCTAAGAATCAACAGTTCTACTTCAAGGTAAATACCTGACAAATGCATTCTTTTTTCCTTTTCTTTCTTTCTTTTTTTTTTTTTTTTTTGGTACCAGGGATTGAACTCAGTGGCACTTCACCACTGAGCCACATCCCCAGTGCTTTTTTGTATTTTATTTAGAGACAGTGTCTCACTGCATTGCTTAGTGCCTCACTAAGTTGCTGAGGCTGGCTTTGAACTCACGATCCTCCTGCCTCAGCCTCCTGAGCTGCTGGGATTACAGACTATGCATTTTAACCTACAGTATTTTCAAGTTAGGATAGGCCACAGCATAATATGTATTGTATCTTATCATATTAATATATACCTAGAAGGAAAGCCCCAGGATTTATCAATGTATGCAGCAACACCAGGTAGGCAGGATACATAATAATGTCATTTCATACTAATGTTCATAAACAGACTGAGATAGCTGCTGTTGCTTGGTTCCTTTTCCTCAAATGGGACCACCAAGACACAGGAAATTGAGTTTCTTACTGCTGTAGTGTGGACCTGGAATGCCCCTCGAAAGCTCATATATTAAAGACTTGATCCTCAGCTTGACACTATTGGAAGGGGTTTGAAACTTTAGGAGAATAGGTCTAGTGGGAGGAAGATAATCACTGGGAGCATGCCCTTAAAGGGGAAGTTTGGAGCTCAGCCCTTTCTCTTGCTCTCTTTTGCTTTCAAATCATAAGATGGCCTTGCTTCACCACATGCTCCTGCCATAATGTGTTGTCCCCATCAGAGACCTAAAAGCAATGCTTCTTCCCAATCTCCAAAACTGCAAGCCAAAATGAGTCTTTTCTTAGGTTGATTATCTCAGGTATTCCTTATGGTAATGGAAAGCTGACTGACATCCATGCCCAGGATAGAATTGTCTGGCTCCAGATCCCTTATGCCCACACCTTCTACACTCTGCCACTCTCACATAGTCTGGGGACATGACATTATGGGTAGATGGTTCAGAATGTTTGCATACTTTTAAAAACTCTTTTTCAAGCTGTTTTCAATGAACATTTAAAACTTTTATAGTTGGGATGGGGGAGGAGGTAATAAAAATCATTTGTTTGTGCAAAGTGTCCAGAAAGTTCCGGAAGGCTGTGCATCCCCAGGTGTTAGTGATGATTATTTCCAGCTGGCAGAAGGACAGTCACACTCCAAGCTCTTCATTTTATTGTCTTTTGTCATTTTTCTGTAGAAAGCACATGAATTATTTAGAATTTGGGTGTGTTTGTCACTTGGGGTTTCCATTAGAGTCTGCGGTGGCTACAAGGGCCCTCTCTGATTAGGAATGGCATCTCCAGACCCCTGTTCCACCTTCTTCCCAGCAGCCTGGGGCATGGCACCCCCTCCCCACCGGAAAAGCTTGGAGCCAGCACCAGCTTGTGTTTCTCTTCATTCCCTCCCAAGAGGGCCATGTCCTTGCTCATCTGTAACTTTCAATTAACCAGGCACCAGGCTCCAGCTCAGAGGCTGAACAAATGTTCCAAGGAGGGAAAGAAAATCCAGACCAATAGCTCCAGGAGGACATTTTCTTTTAATTAAAGTGAGAATCAAGGCAGCTCTAAAACCCCTTTCTGATGAGACAGAAGGTGGCCAGGGAGGTGTCCTTGAGAGAAAAGGGGCAGGTAGAACAGGGCTGGCAGAGTGCGGGGAGGGAGCCACCCTCCCACCCCTTTGTTTTTCATTAGGCCCCTGCAGGACTAGAGCCTGCTAATTGCACTGAGGAAGGGTCATTGATGTCAGATGGCCCTGGTAATTAGAACCCAGGACCCCCAAGAGGGCTGCCTTACCCAGTCAAGACTGCTAGCACTAGTTGTTAGGGTGAAGGGGAGGGGAGCATGTGTGCAGATCAAGTTTGGAAATGAGGCTGTGGGTTGGCTCTGCAGAGCTCGGAGCCTCCAGGCTCCCTTACTTACTGCTCCAGGGACCAGCCTGTTCAGAAAGAAGGAAGGACCCTGCTCGCTTCTCCTGAGCCAACTTCTCACAGTCCCACAGCCCAAAACAGAGAAGGTCTTGGCTTTTGTGTGTGGCTCACATGGCTTCCTGGCATCAGAACTGGAGGTTCCTGGGAGATGGGTGACAGTGGTGGTGGTCGCTGTAGCCCCACCTGTTGCTCACAACTGCTGTTCCTGGGTGCATTCTAAGGACCTGGACTTAGGAGCTTGGTCTTTGTGGGTGTGAATCCACTTCTGCTATCTCCTTCCTGGATGGTTGAGGGCAACCTGATTCTCCTCGTGGCCTGTTTCTCTAAAATGGGGATGATAGTGATGCTTGCTGCTACTGTTTGAATATGGATAGTGCCTTTAGAGGTCTGTGTTCAAGGGTTGGACCCCAGAGTAGCTGTGCACCTTTAAAAGGTGGGGGTCTAGTGGGAGGTCCTTAGGTCATTGGGGCCATGCCCTTAAAGGGGATCCGGGGACCCCAGTACTGATATCCCCCTCTCTATTCCTGGTTTGCCATCTAAGGTCACCCAATATTGCACTTGAACCTCCAGAAATGTGAAACTAAAATAAATCTCTTTTTCCCTAACAGTTTATAAGTTTTTGCATGCTGTATACTTTTTTCGCATTAGAGTATTTAACATATTAATCATAATTACTTTAGTTTTTTTTAACTTGGCAATTCAAACATGTATGATATGTTTGAGTCTGATTTTTATGTTCAGACTACATTTTAGCATGTCTTTTGTCCTGTCTTGTAATTTTTTGTTGAAAGCCACACATGTTTTATTGAATGATAAAAAATGAGGTAAATAGGCCACTGATAGGAGTATTTATTTTATCTGGTGAGGACTTGTCTGGTGTTTAATGCTTGCTTGCATCTAAAGGTACCAGAGGCTTTAAGTTTTCATCCTGTACTTTTTTTTCTTTCTCACTGCTTGAGTTCTCTTAAACACTACTTCAGGCAGAAAGAATCTATGTATTACAACTCCTTCAGCTGTAATTGATTGTTATTATACCAGATACTTGCTGTTGTGCAGGTCAGATGTGGGACAAAGGAGTGTTTTCTAATCTTTTTTTTAAAAAATATTTATTTTTTAGTTGTAAGTGGACAGAATATCTTTATTTTATTTTTATGTGGTGCTGAGGATCGAACCCAGTGCCTCACGCATGCAAGGCAAGCGCTCTCCCACTGAGCTACAGCCCCAGCCCCGTGTTTTCTAATCTTATCCAGTCTTTAAGTAAGTCTATGTCTGAGGACTATGACTTTCACAAGTGTTTCACCAACATGTACCACCCTCACTGGCACCCGTACTCCCTTCTCTGACTGCACCATTCCCAATATTTTTCTTTGAAACATTGTCCCTAATTGACTTTGTTTTTAATTCACAACCTAATCCTATCAGAGACATGAGGTATTTCTGGAATCTTCAGTGGGAAACTGGTGGGATGTCTGGAAGGAAAACTGGGGAACTATGAGAATTTCCCTAAATCTATAGGACCCCGAGGTTTCCTTAGTCTCAAATTAGCCCATTTCCTGTCTCTAGCCATTCTTCAAGATTATATATACCAGTTGATAGCTCTAGCAGTACATTGTTGGACCCAAGAAATGTAATTTGATTTTCAGACATTTTTGTTACTGTGATTGATCTTATGATTGATGACTTTTGATTACTTAACATATCAGAGATGAAACATGAAGTCAGTTTCTTAATTTTAAAACAATGTTTAAAAACTTGTTTAATTTTGAGTAGCCTGTGTCAGGCATTTCATTTTAGTGGTGCAAAGCTGACTGACCATGTGCTATTGTGAGGGTGGCCAGCACTCAATGAATGTAGCAGTTGTTAAAACACTTAGTATTTATACAGCTTCACTCATTAATCCATCCCAATATACCATGTGCTAATCACCTTTATCATCCCTTTTGGTAGATGCAAAACCAGAGGCACAGAGGTTAAGTAACTTGCCCAAGGTCACACAGTTCGTAGTAAGAGGAGCCAGGATTCAACCTTAGGCCCTGTGGCTTCATAGCCCACATGCTTGGCCATCATTTTATTCTGCTTCTTGATATGGATATGAAGCTGTGTGGAAACAGGTGTGTGGTGCTGTGTTGTAAAGTTCTTTAATATGGTGGATATTAAGGGAGTGGTTTCCGAGTTGGCTGGACAGGGGCTTAGGGATCAGACTCACTTGAGTTCAGGCCTCAGTTCCTCTGCTTTCTAGGCTGATGCCTTTTGACAAGTCATTTTGCCTCTCTCTCCTCCCATTTCTTTTTCTTTCTTTCTTTCTTTTTTTTTTTTACATTTTTTTTAGTTGTGGATGAATCTTTTTATTTATTTTTTTACTTATTTATTATATGGTGCCAAGAATTGAACCCAGTGCCTCACACATGCTAGGCAAGCACTTTACCACTGAGCTACAACCCCAGCCCATGCTCCCATTTCTTCATCTGTGAAATAGATTAATAATCCTGTTCTGGTCCCTTCCTAGAGCAGCAACAGAATAAGAGGTGCAAGAAAAGTCTGTGGAAGAGGTTGTAGGGTAGGAAGGGGATACCAGGAGAAGGTCTGTCCCCTGTGGATCCTGGACCTCTGTCCCTGTTCAGGCAGACCCCTCCCTCCTCCATTCCCGTTTTTCTCCCAGCAGCCTAGAGCCCCTGGAGGCAAGGAGCCACAGCTCACAGCCATCACCTAATGCTAAGTGATGAAAAGAGTCCTCTAGGGGCAACAGATCCCATCAGGCCTGGACTTTAAGGTGGCGGGAAGGGGGTCCTTGCTGAGGTGCTGGAGATTGGAAGGGACCAGTAAGAACACTCATTGCTGGACCATCTCAGTCTGTGGGAGGACTGCTTATATCCCAGAGCCCCTTATTTTTGCACCCGCTTCCTCCCCATTTCCTGCCTTCCTGCTCCACTCCTTCTAATCCAGCCGTGGAGGAAACTCTGAAATGCAGATCTGATGGGGTCACTCTCTGGGATGAAGTCCCCCTGTGACTCCCTGTTGTCTTCCCTCAGAGTCCAAACTCTCCTATGACCCATGAAGTTCCCATCCCTTTGGTCGGGGGCTGTCGTCCATCCCTCTTCCATCTTTTCTGGCCATGGCTCAGATAGTCAGCAACAGTTCACCAGATATTTCTTTGTGCCTACTCTCTCATCTGGGCATATGACCACACAGTTTTCTTTGTAAGAGGGATTCTTCTTATCCCTTCCTTCACCTCACTTCCAAAGCTACTCTCCTTGGTGTGCGCATGCTCTTGCATTCTCTCTGTCTCTCTCGGTCTTAGTACCAGGGATTGAACTCAGGGGCACTCAACTACTGAGCCATACCCCAAGCCTTATTTTGTATTTAATTTAGAGACAGGGTCTCACTGAGTTGCTTAGCACCTCACCATTGCTGAGACTGGCTTTGAACTCTTGATCTTCCTGGCTCAGCCTCCCAAGCTGCTGGGATTACAGGCATGCACTGATGCACCCGGCTGGTTTTCTCTTGTTTAGTCTTCACGTCTATACTCAGACACTGTTTCCCTGTAGGAACTTCCCCAACACTCTTCAACTCTAAGCTCAGCTAGCTGCCCCCGCTAAGTGTCTCTAGTCTCCTAAGCCTCCCTCACTGAACACATGTCACACAATGTTGTCTTAGTTAAGAGCATTTCTCTTCTGTTGGACATTGGGGCCTTCTAAAGGATAGGGACTGAGTTAGAGTTGTTTAATATTAAAATCATGGTGTGAGGCAAAGAGGGTAAGGAAGGGTCTGATGGTTGGGTGGGTGGGCAGGTGGTTGCATGGGTGGTGGATGGATGGATGGGTGTGTGTGTTTGGATAGGTAGATGGGTAGGTGAGTAGATGGATGGATGGGTAGTTAGGTAGGCAGATGAATAAGTGGGTTTGTGGATGGGTAGATGGGTGGATGAATAGAGAAGTAGATGGGTGGGCGGATGGATCAATGGGTGGATGGGTAGATGGGTGAATGGATGGCTGGACAAGTAGGTGAGTAGACAGAAGGAATAACAGATTGATGGATGAATAACAGGAGAATAATAGATAGATAATGGAAAGATGGATAGATATAGACTAATAGATAATGAAAAGATGGGTAGATGTGTATGGGAATGATTGGACACACAGATGGGTACATGCTGTTCCTTCCTTTCTCATCATAGGGAGTAAAGCTTCAGTCTTCAGATTTCAAAGTTTGGGAGGCTACTATACCTGCCCCCACCCCCAGTAGTCTCAAAAGCAGTAATATATTTGAAAGAGGAAATTCACAGAATATAAAATTAACTATTTTAAAGTGAAATAATTCAGAAGCATTAAGTTTATTCACAGTGTTGTAAGATCATCAACTCTATATAGTTTTGAAACATTTCCATCACTTCCAGTGGAAACCCCATTAAAGGAGTTTCTTCCCTATCTCCCCTCCCCCATGCCCTGGTAACCACTCTGTTTCTTATCTTTATGGATTTTTCCCTTTCTGGACATTTCAGAAAAATGTAATCAGATAATCTGTGACTTTTTGTGTCATGTGACTGCTTAAACCAGACTTCTTATAGGCAATAATAACTAGTTTTTCTGAGGTCAAGAGAGGAATCTGTAAACTGGGAATCTAACAATCCTTGCCTGCCTGCTCTTGTTTAGACAATAAAAGAGCTCCCAGAAGCAGGTGGGTCTGAGGAGCACGGAAGAGGACTCCAGAGCTGCAAAAGGAGAATAGAAATGAGCTTAGAATTAGAAGTGCTGACCTGTTATTTACCAAGTGTACAGCTCAGGAGTCTGTGATAATGTAATAAGTAGGGGCTAGAGTGAAGGGGGAAGATCCCCTTTACCTCTTGGCTCTGGAGTGATCACAGAGAAAGCCTGTCTGTCCTTGGTGTCAGTCAACATGGAGGGCTTGCTGTGTGCCAGAAGCTTTAGCATGCCTTTCACTTATTCTTTCCAGCAACCTTCCAGAGGTTCAGAAAGGTTAAGAGATTCATTCAATGCCACACAGCAGCAAAGGGGCCAAGCTGAACTGGAGCCCACGTATGTCCAGGGACACCTCTGATCTCTGCTACAACATGCTGCCCTTCCTCTCCTCTTCCTCTTCGTTTGACCTTGCTGTCTGCACACGATTCAAACCCTGAAGGACTGAGGCCCCTGTATCTCACTCCCAGGAGCCTTCATAAGCCTTTCCTGCTGTCCCTGGAGCCCAGAAGCCTTTTCTTTCCCCAGCATCTCATGGCTTCCCTCTGCTGGCAGTGGCCAAGGGCATCTCTGTGGTATGAGGCTGCCATCTGGTGTCCCTGCACAGTATAGCAGCCACTTCCCTGCCCAGGGTGGAACAGGAGGGTGCAGAGGATGGGACCCATTTCATCTGGGCTGCTCCTCTGTGACTTGCCCTGTTCTTTACCTGCATTGCTCTTGTTCCATCCTCACTTTGTCTCTTTAAAACATATTCCCTATGTGTGTAATAGATGCTCAAGAAATAGAAGTTACAAAAGGACAGATATTGTATGATTCCATTTATATGAGGTTTCTAGAACAGTAAAATGCAGAGACCAAGAGTGGAGTGGCAGATACCAGGGAATGGAGAAGGGCAAGGGGAGCTGGTGTTTAATGGGTATAGAGATTTGATTTAGGAATATTTAAGAAGCTCTAGAGATAGATGGTGGTGATGGCCCCCAACAGTGTGAATGCACTTAAGGCCATAGAATGCACACTTCAAAATGGTTCAAGTGGTAGATTTTGTGATGTATATTTTACCAAAATAGAAATGTGAATCAACTAAGAGATAAGCAAATGAATAAAGGCATATGTGAATAAATACATTCATCATAATAATAATGGCAGCATTTCTTGAATCCACAGTACATGCCAGTCATTGTGCAGTGTGTTTCAAGAGATAAATGTTTTTATTAAGCTCTGCTCTGTGGCAGCCACTGCTTGAGGCTCTGGGGATATAGCAGTGAGCAAAGCCCCTACCATGGTAGAGCTGGCGTTTTTGTGGGAGAGCTAGTAAACAGGGAATTTTAAAATGTCAGATGGTAGAATGTGCTATCAAGAAAAAAAAAGGCAAAGTATAAGGATAGAGAATGGCTTGGTAGGAGAAGGAAGGAGCTCTTCACATGGAAACACTCTTGGGGAGGATTTCACCGAGGAGGTGATATTTCATCGTGACAACTCTTAAGAGGTGGGTACTATATCCTCATTTTATAGATGAGGTATCAAAACTTAGGGGATTGGTCAGTGACACAGGAAGTGGTCCAGGCAGGAATTGGACCCAGGTCTGTGAGAGACCATTCTTGGAGCTCCTAGCCATGCTGTGTACAAGTTAGGGCATGATAGAGTCTCTGAGCTCCCACCCCACAGACACATACTTCATCTCTAAGGGTGTCAAGGCTTAGCCCTAGGGTGTGCATTTGTTTCCCTTCCTGTAAATCAGCCATGTGCCCAGTAGGTGGCACTGCTTCCCAATCCAGGCACCAGAGCAGGACAGGCTGGCCGCCCAGGCCTGCCAGGCTTGGGGGAGTACTTGGGTGGGAGGCTTTAAAGGTGAAAAGCCTCACGCTATTGCTGTTGCACTCCAGTGAGATAGTCCAGCTTTCGACTCTCAGCTCAGCTGATCACTTTTAGTGGTGCGACCCCTGGCCAAATGATATCTCACTTCCTGCTCTGAAGATGGGTTGACACATCCCTTCCTCAGAGGCTCTTGGCGTGATTGGATGAGCTTGTGTATCAGTGCCATTCATTCCACAGTGTTTCTCGGGAACTTAATATTTACCAGGCCCTGAGATTTGGGCGGAAGTGAATCGAGGAGCTTACGCAAATGCACATCCTCCTGGAGGAGCTCTGTTTTGACAACCAGTAAACAAGGAAAATCAAGTGTGTATTATGTTAGGGGAAGATGATGAGGAGAAAGAATGAAGCAGAGAAGGTTGGTAGGAATGTGTTGTCAGGGTGTTGGGCATTTAGAGTTAGGTGCCAAGAAAGGCTTTGCTGAAAATGTCACAGCTGAGGGGATGAGAAGGAAAATGACAAGGATTCACAGAGGAGCCACATTCTAGGAAAAAGGAATAGCAAGGAGGCCAGCAGGACTGGAGCAGAGGAAGGTAGGAGAGAGGTGAGCTCAGTGTGAATCCACTAGTAGATCATGGTGGAGGCAACTAGGCTTTGCCTCTGTGGAGGTGGGAATCTAAGAACCTTTGGAGCAGTGGTATGACATGACTTTGACTTATATATTAACAGGATTCTAGCTGTTCTGGCACAAAGTAGATGCTCAATAAACTAGGTTATTATACCCATTGGTATTGCCTAGGTTATACTGTGGTGGCAAATAACAACACATCTCAGTGATTTAAAGCAATAAAGGTTAATTTCTTGCTCACATTGTATGTCCAACAAAGATCTGGCCCAGGGTGGGTAGTGGCCCTTCCCTAGGGGTCCAGCTAGTAGAGGGGCCACCAAATTATGATGCTGACATTTTTCATGAGGCTTTAAGCCAGGGGAAGAGGGTGGTGAGAATCTGAGGAGCAGCAACTAATGCTTCTGATTGAGAATGATGTATGTCACTGCCTCTCATACATATGTCGCCATCCAGAGTTCATCACAGGCCCATGCCTGGCTCCAAGAGGAAAGGGAAGCACAAACTTCCAGGCATTCAGAGAAACTCAGATTAGTGATGGATGTGACACTGCTTTTAGAATTTCCACAATGAGTCTCTATTATTGGCTTAATATTTTTATTTTTATTGGCGCATTATAATTATACATAATAATGGGATTCCTCATGCCATATTTGTATATAACATAATTTGATCAGTCTCATTCCCTGGTACCTTCCCTTTCCTCCTCTCCCTCTGCTTGCTCTGCTCTACTGAACTGGCTTAATTTATTTTATACTTTACTTATTCTAATTAGGTATACATGACAGCAGAATGCATTTTGATTCATTGTACACAAATGGAGCACAACTTTTCATTTCTCTGGTTGTACACAGTATGGAGTTAGACCATATGTGCAGTCATACATGAACCTAGGGCATTGTTGTCCATCTCATAAACAGAACTGGCTTAATATTTTAAAGAGAATAAATTATAACTGTTTTAAACCTCTTCTCCTGTTTGGAGGGCTGCTAATTACTTCTGTTTCCTAGAGAGAAAGGATATGTTCAAATCAGGAGGGGACCCTGAAGAAGAATAGAATCAGTGTTCCCTAATTTTAGTTAACAGCTTCCCCCTCCAACTTAGCTTCCCACTTCAGGAACCTGGGCCTTATGGTGGATATCCTCCCTCCCCATGTCCAGTCATCACTTCCTGTTTATTTTAACTGTTAAAACACTTCTTCAGGGTCTGAGGTTGTGGCTCAGTGGTAAAGCGCTTTCCTAGCATGTGTGAGGCACTGAGTTCGATTCTCAGCACCACATATAAATAAATAAAATAAAGGCCTATTGAAAACTAAAAAACATTCAAAAAAAAAAACACAATACTTCTTTAGTCGAGCATGGTGGCATATGCCTGTTGTGCTGGTGATTTGGGATACTAAGGCAGGAGGATCACAAGTTTGAGGCCAGTCTCAGTAACTTAGTGAGACCTTGTCTCGAAATTAAAAAGACTGGGGATGCAGCTCAGTGGTAAAGCACTGCTGGGTTCAGTCCTCAGTACAAAAACAACAACAACAAAAAAACACTTCTTAAGTGGATCCTTATCTTTCAACCCCAACTGGAGGCCATGCGTTGCTCTGATTACCACCATCCCTCAGCACAAAGACAGGCTCCCATAACCCCATGCTGCTGTGATCTGTTCACATGGCCCTGGCCACTATGACCATGTCACATCTCTGCTTTCTCTCCAGTGGCTCCAGATGATATCATAATATAGCCCAGCACTTTCCTTGGCATCAAGACTGGTATGGTTTGAACATTTCTCTCAAGGCTACATGTGTTGGAAATGAATCCTCATTGTGAGATATAAGATGGTAGAAACTAAATCTAACATTGAAGCATGGGAGTGGGGCCTTAGGATGAGATTAAGTCATCAGAATGGAGCCTTCTTGATTGGATCCTGGTGGCTTAATTAAAAGGGGAAGAGAGACCAGACAGATATAAATATATGTGTGCTCCCTGTGTCTTACCCTGTGATGCCCTGCACCAGCTCGGGAATCTACCAACTAGGCCATTGTGTTGATCAGCTTTTTGTCACTGTGAGCAGCATACCTGCCAAGAACAATTTAGAAAAGGAAAAGTTAATTTGGGGCTTATAGTTTCAGAGCTCTCCATCCATGGCTGGCCAGCTGCATTGCTCTGGGCCTGTGTTGAGGCGGAACATCATGGCAGAAGGGCATGATGGAGGGGCTGGGGCTGTAGCTCAGTGGCAGAGCATTTGCCTAGCATGTGTGAGGCACTGGGCTCCATCCTTAGCACCACATAAAAATTAAACAAATAAAGCCATGCTGTCCATCTACAACTACAAAAAAATTTTTTTTTAAAACAGAAGGGTATGGGGCTGGGGTTGTGGCGCAGTGGTAGCGTGCTCGCCTAGCACGCGTGAGGCACTGGGTTCAATCCTCAGCACCACATACAAATAAAATAAAGATATTCTGTCAACCTACAACTAAAAAAATAAATATTTAAAAAAAAAAAACAAAAACAAAAACAGAAGGGTATGATGGAGGAAAGTAGCTCAGCTCATGGCAGTTGGGAATCAGAGAGAAAGGGTGCAAGAGAGAAGTGGGGATCTGTGGCCCAGGGAAAAAATAAACCCTTCAAGACATGCTCCCAGAGACTTATTTCCACCAACTAGGTCCCACCTCCTAGCCACCCATCCATGAAGTCAGAGTGCTTGTGATCCAATCATTGCCTAAAAGCCCCACCTCTGACCCATGGTGCATGGAGGACCATGCTTCCAACACATGAGTTTTTAGAGGACATTCCAAATACAAACCATGACAGTCATCATTAGTTACAGCTCCTTGGCCTTGGTCCTCCAGAATCATGACATAGAATGAACCTCTTTGTCTATAACCAATCCATTCTGTGGTGTTATGTTATGGGCAACAGAAAATGTACTAATGCAAAGGCACTTTGGGACCCAGCCTCTCTCACCCCTCAGCATCCCCCTACTGTTTCCAGGCATATCTCCTGTGCTCCAGGCCAGCTGGCTGCTCTGCTCTTCTCTTAACTTGTCCCTTTAAGCTTTCCCATATGCTGTTCCTTCTGCCTGCCACCCGTTTCCTCTGTCTTTAGTGGAAAACCTGTTCATTTTTCAAGACCTAGTTTAAGTGCAACTTCTATGTGATGCTTCACTGATGTCACCTTAGCAGAGGGACTGGACTCTTCCCACCTCCAGTATGGCACCAGCATGCATAACAGCTGCCACTCCATATCTGCAGGTTCTGCCTTCATGGATTTGACCAAATGCAAATAGAAAATATTAGGGGAAAAAAATTGCTTTTGAGCACTTGCCTAGCAAGCATGAGGCCCTAAGTTCAATCCCCAGTACTGTGTTTTGTACTAAACAAATACAGATTTATTTTTCTTTTTTTATATAACTTTGTTTATTTTTTAATGTGGTGCTGAGGATTGAACCCAGTGCCTCACACATGTGAGGCAAGCACTCTCTACCACTGAGCCACAACCCCAGCCCCAGATTTCTTATTCTTGTTGTTATTCCCTAAACAATAGTATATAATAACCATTTTCATAGCATTTACTTTGGATTTGGTATTTTAAGTAATGTAGAGATGATTTAAAATATACAGAGGATGTTCCTAGGTTATATGCAAATACAGCCCCATTTTATATAAGGGATTTTAACATCCATGGATTTTGGTATCAATGGGGTCCTGGAACCAGTCCTCTTCAGATATTGATGGACCATATTAGCATCTGCTTCCATGTTTCTTGCCCCCATCTTTTTTAAAAAAATATTTTTTTAGTTATTGGTAGAACTTTATTTATTTATATGTGGTGCTGAGAATCGAACCCAGTGCCTCACACATGCTAGGCAAGCACTCTAACCACTGAGCTACAATCCTCGCCCTTCTTGCCCCCATCTTGCTGTCTTTTATGTACACTAATATTTTCTGTTATAGTTCATTCTGATTTTTTTAAGAACATGCTAGTCCATCTATTAACATCATTTTACTACAGTTAAAACAAGAAACCCTGCCCAAGTGGTAGGGACTAAGTCCTTAATTATCACTCCATTTCCCAGAGCTTAAGATAGTAATAAATGTTTGCTTAAATAAATGAGTAAATGAGTAAATAAATGAGGAAATGATTATTTTTTTTTTATTTTTTAATTTTAATTTTTATTTATTTTTCTCAAAAGTTGCATTTAAATACATGTTATCAAACATAACAGAAAAAAAACAAATTTTCAGAAGCAGGAAATGATTATTTAAATGGGAGTGAAAGTATCACTTGAATGAATAAGCAAATACGTTGATGAGTGAATAAGTGCATGAATGAGCTGGTGAGTGAATGAAGTGGTTGGTGTATTGTGGGGACCAGCAACATCAGTCAGTGGGTTTCCCAGCTCTTGCACCCTTAGTGCAGGGCTTTCTCCAGCTGAAATTCTGGACATCCACCATCAGACTGTCTTGGAGAGATTAATAAAAAAAGAACGCAATGGCGCACGCCTGTAATCCCAGCAATTCAAGAGTCTAAGGCAGGAGGATCGTGAATTCAAAGCCAGCCTCAGCAAATTAGTGAGGCATTTAGCAACTCCGCAAGACCCTGTGCCTAAATAAAATATTAAAAAGGGCTGGGGACATGGCTCAGTGGTTAAGTGCCCCTGGGTTTAATTCCCGGTACCAAAAAAAAAACCAAGTACACCGTTACCCATCCAACTTTGTGGGTGGAGCACAGGAGCCTGCATTGTCTGAAGCTGTCCAGATGATTTTGAAATGTGCCGACTTCTGAACAGACTGTTCTAAGGCCTCCTTGAACTGCTGTTGGAGGATGGCAAGAGGAGCAAGGTGGCCATAGCAAAGGTAAAAGCCTCACTGCATCCTTCTTGCCCCACCACAGAAAGGGACTTCCTGTGAGCTTGCCCTTCCTCCACCACTTCCCCTGGCCAGCAGTGAGGGGGCGACTGAGACCCATCCTACACTGCAGGAGAATAGAACACAGTGGTTACCATAGCAACATATTACGAGCTATGAAGCCACTTCCTGTCTTCTCATCTGGAAAGGGGTCAAGGTTTGGGGCAGGAGTGGGAAGGGAAAATCACTCCCCTGCTCCCCACATCTCCATAGCTAACAAAGCCGCACATAGCTGTATGTTAGAAAGCTCTTTCACATGCTATACCTCCCAGAGAACTCACAGGGAAACTGGGGGAAGTGGTATTCCCATTTTACAGATCTGAAAATAAGGTTAGAGTCACCTGCTAAGCCAGCTGGTGGCAGAGCTGGTTTTGGAATCAGACTTTCTGATTTCTAAGCCTGTGCTTATACTTCTCTGATAGTTGCCTACTTTGGGGAAGTGACAGAAGAGGACTCAGAGACCCCAGAATTCCATTGGTGTAGAGAGACTGGGGTACATACATTGGCCCACTAAACCTGGCACCTACCTAGGAAGGCTCACAAGCAGAAAAGCTTTGAGAATATGCCCTTGCATGCACACAGTAGCATATGTATATACACCCAAAAAAAGTGTACACACAACAGCCTCACATGCAAATACCTATGCCTGAATGCAATTATGTTCATATCTAGATACACAAACAGCTGTAAATACATCAGCAGGCACATACCTGTCCATACATGGAAACAGACAAATTGATTGCCTTAATGACTCTCATCCTTTTTAAATTTTTTATTTTTTGGTACCAGGGATTGAACTCAGGGGCACTCGACCACTGAGCCACATCCCCAGCCCTGTTTTGTGTTTTATGTAGAGACAGGGTCCCACTGAGTTGCTTAGCGCCTCGCCATTGCTGAGGCTGGCTTTGAACTCACGATTCTCCTGTCTCAGGCTCCCTAAGTGCTGGGATTACAGGCATGCGCCACCATGCCTGGCTGTCTCATCCTTTTTTAAAAAATGTTTTTAGTTATAGATAAACACAGTACCTTTATTTTATTTATTTATAAGATTTATTTTTTTAAACCTTTATTTATTTATTTATTTTTACGTAGTGCTAAGGATTGAACCCAGTGCCTCACACATGCAAGGCAAATACTCTACCACTGAGCCACAACCCCAGACTAACTCTTGTCTTTTGTCATGTGACTTTGTAGCTCCTCTCCTTTGAGAGGGGCATCTGTTCTCCCAGCCTCTTAATCTGGCCTTGGCCACATGAATTGCTATGGCCAAGGCAATGTTAGCAGACATTTTGAAAACAGAACTTTGAAAAGTGATCCTGTAGCTCTGCTTTTTTCTTGATCTTACCTTCTTCATGTGAGATCTTGCCCAGGGTGTTAGAGGAGAAGATACAAGATACAGAACCCAGGTCACCACATGTGTCCCGGAGAGGTCATCCTAAATCAGCCAACTTGTGACCAACCACCAGAAGAAGGGTAAGACTGGTTAAAACAAGAACTGCACAGTAGAGCCCTGTTGATTCATGAGCCAAATTCGTATTTCTTGTAATGTGGCACTGAGGGTTTATGTTTATTGTTATACAACATTACTTTACCAATAGATACCTGATACACATACACACCAATGGGGAGTTTATCATGGGAAGGGGCCTAAGCAGTGTTCATCAGGCCATATGGTTTGTAAGATGTGTAAATGTAATATTCTCTTTTAAATAACAGCTTCATTGAGCTATATCTCATATACCGTAAGATTCAGCCTGTTAAGTGTACAATGCAGTGGTTTTTAGCTATTTCACAGTTATACAACCCTCATCATCATTTAATTTCAGAATTTTTCATCATTCTAAAAAGAAACCCCATGCTCATTAGTAGTTACTCCCCATTCCCTTCTACCCAGCCCCTGGCAGCTGGTAATCCACATTCTGACTCAGAAGATTTTGCCTATTTACTGCATTTTATATAAATGAAATCTTATAATATGTTGCCTCTTGGCCTCATTACTTTCACTTAGCAATAAGTTTTCAAGGTTTGTCCATGTGGTAGTAGGTGTTATCACTGCATTTCTTTTTATGGATGAATAATAGACTATCTTATGTATATGCCACATTTTGTTTATCCATTCACAGATGATGGACATTTGGGAAAAGCAATATACTCTTAACCGCAGTCAAGACTGATAACTCATTCTATTCTGACTTCTTTCCTGTCACACTTCCCTTGTGATAAATGGGCATTTGGGGGAAGTTGTTTGGGGTTAGGCTTAGTGTGGAACCAGTGTGAGGCATAGATGTGGTTCATTGTACCTTCCATATATAGGTCATTATTATCCATCCTGCTCTAGCAGTGACTTCCAAGAATAGCCCTGCTGCCCTGGGGCCAACTTTCCCTGGGTCCTGACACAAAGAAGTGAAGCCTGAGGTTGTGCTGAAGTATCTCAAGGAGTGATCTGATGTCCAGTGCCAGTGGGTCGTAGGAGAGAAACAAGACTGGAAGTGTACATTGCCAAAAGTTTGTTTTGGAAATAGAAATGGAAAATTAATCATCAGGCATATAGTATCATAATTGGATTCGGTTCTCATCACCACCTAGTCAAAAAATTGTTTCCCACTTGAGCATATGCTTGGTAGTGCAGCATATCCCCAGTCATTCAACATATTCCATTATAAATGCACCTTGATGTTTTTCTTTTGTGATGGAAAACATATAAAATAGTTTGTCAAAATTCCTTGCCTGAGGGACCCAGACCTGAAGTTGTACTACAAGCAGCAAGCAAGTGTATGAAGCCACACATTTTATACATCCCAACTCTTGGTAAAAAACAAGTGTCATTCAGCTATGCCAGAGGAGAGACTGGTTTATCATTCTTTCATCTCCATAGAAAATAGTAAAATATAAAAATTGCAAATAAAAAGTATACAACAAAAAAGTAGGAAATGCATTTCAGAAACTATCAGAAAGTTAATTAATACATTCATTATTTTCTTGGTTTTGTGATGTTCCTGATACTTGCCAGCTTTGTGTAATCTTAAAAAATTATGATTAAAAAAATCTTAATATCCATATGTGTATCTAAATTTGCATTGATACTTCTGAAATATTTTTCTTAAGAGAGTCCCCCAAATTGTATAAACTTGACCTCCCTTCCCTACAAAATGCGGATTCATCCTGATACACACACCAGTGCTTAAAAGTACTGTATACACACACACACCAGCACATCCCCAAGAGCAGGCACTCCCCAATGTCAGGCATGAGAAGAGAATCAGCTCTGCTTTTAGGTAAGAGACTTCTTTGGTCACAAGTATGAGCCCCAGGACAGCTGATGGGGCTCCCAGGGGGAGACATGCCCCCATCCGGCTCATTTTTGACAAATAAGGCAGTTGCTTTTGCTTACAGTTCTGCTTTGCTCGTCTTACCCTGGACTCCAGATGCTTCTTGTCCTTTAAAGCCCAGCCTTTCCACTCCCTTCTTCCTGGCCTCTGGAAATCCCCAGCAGCCTTGTCTGTCTCCTATGAAAACTCATCAGCTTGTTCACACCCAGGCATGTAGCAAGGAGAAGTACCTTTCCCCGGGAGATTTGAAAGCAAGACTTATCCCCCAAGAAGAAACTACTGATTGTGAAATTTTGACATGGTGACAAATAGAAATATTTGTGGGATCTGCAGCCATTTTTGTCCATTTTCTGTTGCTGTAAGAATACCAGAAACTGGAGACTGGGGTTGTTGCTCAGTGGTAGAGCCCTTGACTACCATGTGTGAGGGATTGGGTTCAATCCTCCGCACCACATAAAAATAAATAAAGATATTGTGTCTATCTACAGCTAAAAAAAAAAACTTAACAAAAAATAGAATACCAGGAACTGGATAATTTATACAGATAAGAAATTTTATTTTTTATAGTCTTGGAGGCTGAAAAGTTCAAGGTCAATGACCATAGCTAGTGAGGGTCTTCTAGTGGGTGAAAACTCTCCAAAGAGGGTCAGGCATCACATGGTGAGCATCCTAGTACAGGTCTCTCCTCCTCCTCTCTCTTTTCTTTTCCTGTAGTGCTGAGGATGGAACCCAGGGTTTCGCACATGGTAGGCAAGTACTGGGTCACTGAGCTACAACCCCATCCCTCTCTTCCTCTTCTTAAATTCCATTAGTTTAGGGCCCCACTTTATGGCCTCATTTAAATGAGGCCCATTTTAGGGGGCTTTTTTGATTCTCTGTGCCTATCTTGTTTCCTTCTCCTCTGTCCCCTCTGTCCCACCTCCACATACTATCACTGGATTATATTTCCATCTTCCTTAATAACCCACAATGGGAATTAAATGGCAACCTGAGTTTTGGTGGGGACAGTCCAACCGTAGAAGCAGTGTTTTCTCCTCACACAGGTGTGAGGGCTCCTCTCTGCCTTCTTTTCTCCCTGTGTGTATTACCTGCCTTACTCCTCTCTGCTTCCCATCCTTTTTGTGTCTGCTTGGCCTCTATATCAGAAATCAGCAAGGTTTTTCCATAAGGATCTGGATTACAAGTATTTTAGATTTTGGAGGACACATACAGTCCTTGTCACAACTCCCCAACTCAGCCACTGAGTGAAATCAATCCCAGACAACACCAAAAGGAATGAGCATGACTGTGTCCCAGTAGAACTTGATTAACAAGAACAGGCAGCAGGCAGGAATTGGCCCACAGGCTCCAGCTTACTGGCTCCTTTTCTAGAGTGTCAGCTGCATGAGAGCAGAGCCTGATTTTTTACTTACCTTGGAATCTTCAGGGCTCAAGAGAGTGCCCGGCATGGATTGAGTGCTCAGCCATACCAAGAGGCTCTAACTCTTCCAGTCTCTTATGCTGTTTTCTTCTTTTTTTAAAAAAATTTTTTTTTTTTGTCAATGGACCTTTATTTTGTTTGTTTATATATGGTGCTGAGACTCGAACCCAGCACACATGCTAGGCAAGCACTCTACCACTGAGCCACCACCCCAGCCCCTGTTTTCTTCTTTTTTGTCCGCTCTATGAAACTTCAGCCTCTCCCAAAAGGCTGGGAAGAGAATTAAGGTGGAGTGGCCAGGGGCATCCAGAAGGACCAGGACTGGCATCTCCACCAGCTAGGCAGTATCCCAAGGACATCCACACACCCCTTTCCATTCCTTTTATTTGTTCATTTACTCTTGTAGGTAGTGAGAATGTCATTGGAAGGTTCCTTTGTGCAATCAGCTCATCCTCAGAGTGGGAGTTGTATTAACTTCTGGACTTTGACACTTGGTCCAGGTGGCCCTCTGTATCTGTAGGTTTCACTTTTATAGATTGAAACAACAGCAGATCAAAAAGCATTTGGAAAAATAGTTGCATCTGTACTAAGCACATGTAGGCCTTTTTCCTTGTCATTATTCCCTAAACAGTAGAACAGAACAATTATTTATATAGCATTTAATTGCATTAGGTATTATAAATTATCTAGAGATGATTTAAAGTATATAGGAGCATTGCATCGGTTATACACAAATACTATATCACATTACGTATAGGACTTGAGAATCCTATATGTAACGCTAGCACAGGTATTGAAAACACCAAAACATTGTTAAAAAACAAATGGATGGGGGCTGGGGCTATAGCTCAGTGGTAGAAAGCTTGCCTAGCATGCGTGAGGCACTAGGTTTGATCCTTGGCACCACATATAAATAATAAATGAATAAATAAAGATCCATCAACAACTAAAAAAAAAATTTTTTTTTTAAATGGATGATTGGTTGAGCAGAGTATTTTTAGGGAAAAGGAAGGATTGGTTCTTTCAGCAGCAACCAGGCACATTTTGCAAGAGGAAAATGTGAGGATCAAGGTCTCAGGACAAGGCAACCAAGTACCTCTCAACAAAGGGAGGCATTAGAGAGTGACCATGGAAACCCAGGACAGCTTCACGCCAGATTCTGTCCTAGAGCAGGAAACTGTGCAAGGATGTGGGGTGCCAGGCACTTTATAATTAGGGACACTGAGGCTCAGTGGCAAAGTTGACTGTCAAAAGGTACCACCAGGAGTCTAAAGTGAGATTTCCAGTACTTCAGAGAAGATAATGTGACATTAATATGTGTTGTTGATTTTAGCAAAAACTCCAGTGTGGGCAGCTGCTTGGAACTCAATCCAGGGGTACCCTGCCAGAATCCTCTCCAGGAAGCCCTCATCAGAGCTCTGAAGTCACCAATATCTGGGGAAGGGGGGTACCAGGAATTAAATTCAGGGGTACTTGACCACTGAGCCACATCCCAGCCCTATTTTGTGTTTTATTTGGAGACAGGGTGTCACTGAAGTCCTTAGCACCTTGCGATGGCTGAGGCTGGCTTTGAACTTGCAATTCTCCTTTCTCACCCAAAGTGCTGGGATTATAGGCATGTGCCACCGTGCCTAGCTAGGGTTTTGTTTATCTTTAATACTGATCAATACTAAAGTCTTTGCTGATTAGTATAATGACTGTTAAAAATAAATGTTTTCAGAGGTGAAATCAGTGACTTGTTCAACAGCTTAATGAATGCTAGAAATAGACAGTTGGTGAAATTAGTGGGATTCAGAATATGTGGCTTGGTTAGAATACTTTAGAGACTCTTCTTCCCCTGGCACGAACAAGGTGTAAGAGTCCAGTAAGCCCTAGGAATGGATAGATCTGCATCCAGCCATTGGCTAAGGGTGATTCTGGTCACCTGATCTAGCCTGTGACTTTTACAGAATGTGACTCTGGAATATTCTATTTCTGCCTTGAATTTAATTGAATTTTATAACATGTTGCAAGTCCTGTTTGGGGATTGTTAGCTCATAAATGTCTTTGTAGGGACAGAAGTCTCTCCATGACCTGGTTGTGCAATAACCTGGTAGTAAGACTGGGGAACCAGCAAATCCTCCCTCACTGCTAATTGCTGGCTCCCACACAAGCCACCAGAGAGCCTAGAGCTGTGCCTTTCAGATTGTCTTTGATCTCTTTGTAATAGCCCTAACTCCCAGGTAATAGCTGTGCACATGTAGTTGGGAGGGGCTAAGAGGCAACTCTGCCACTTTCCAGAAGGTGTCTTCCTTCCAGCTCCACCACTGAACCTACAACCAGAAGCCATCAGCCTAGGAAATGGGATGGGTGAGAGAACCAGACAGGTGGCTATTGCTTCCAGAATTCCATTAGAAATAAAGATAGATTTCTGGAGCTGATGAAGTATTTTCTAGAGCTTCCCCTCCATGACCCAAACCCCAGACCCTGGACTCCCTCTGTTCCATGGCTTTTCTGAGAATTTCCTTCTTGTAAAGATTGTGAGAATCTGGGAGGCAAGAATAGCAGAGGAGAGAGGAAGGAATAAACCTACTTCTCATCAACATACCCTACCTCCTCTGCTGGACCACTAGAGGAGGCCATGGTGGAGAAAGCCCTATGGCTGGACACCCTGAGAAAGCAGGCTTGGGTGGGTGGACTTTGGGAAGTAGTCGATTCCTGTTCATTCTTCCACTCTAAGACTCAGTGCGCCTGGCAGAATCACCAAGGACTGGGCTGTGGTATGAGAAGTGGCCCTCTGACAGGCTGGAGAACCTCAAGCTGTCTAACCACTGGAATAGTCCCTAAAGCCTTCTAGCTGCTTGGACAGTGTCACCTGCTGCAGAAAATTCATCTGGTTATGAATCGTGGCCCAGTTGGTTTGGGCTGGACAGCTGCCCTTAGGCTTCTTCAGTGGTAGAGCTGGCTGGGCTTCACGCAGGGTAATGCCTCTCCTCCCTTTAGGTGGACACTACCCAGAGGCCCTCTGGACTCTGAAGTGGTTCTAGGGCAGCTGGCCCAGTTGCTCACAGTAATGACCTTGATAGTACACCTTTGTATTGGCTTTTCCCCTGCCCTTTCTCACCTCCCTGCTGCCTCGCTGCTGTTCCTCAACTCCCCTGCCATGTAGACCCCTCATACCTAAGTCCTTCAGGAAAGCTCCTGCTGAGACCCTCCTTGGGGAGGCCTTCCCTGATCCCTGAGGAGGCTGAGTCACCTTCTACCATCTGGAATTTCTTGTTCATAGTATTTGCCATGGTATATACATGGTGTGTCCCCCAAGGGTTCCTGTGTTGGAGATTTGGTCCCCAGTGTGGTGGTGTGAGAAGTGATGAGACCTTTAAGAAAAGGGGCTTAGTGTAAAATAATTAGATCACTGGGGGTGCTGCCCTCAGAAGGGAATGATGTCATTCCCTCTCACGGGACCCTGGTTAGTTCTCCTGAGACTAACTTGTTATAAATGAACTTCCTGTCTGGCCATGCAATCTCTTGTGCATGCTTTCACCATTGCAATGCCATCTGCCAGGAGTCCCTCTCCAGAGCTAAACAGAAGTCAGCACTATACCCCTGAACCTCTGTAACTGTGAGCTAAATAAACCTATTCTTTACAAGTTACCCAACCTTGGAAGGGAATAATACAGCATTTGACACCCCTGTAACAAAACATTTTTGGTATAATTATTGATTTATGTCTCTCGCCCAACTAGACTACAAACTCCACTAGAAGTGACAAGTCTATTCTGTTTATCACTTTATGCTCAAAGCACATAGTAGGTGCTTAGTAACTATTGGTTAAATCAATGAATCATGTATGGGAAATAGATGGAATGGACATAGTTGTTATCACATACCATCCTTGCCACATTGATGAAGTTACCAGAAGTCTCTCTTTTCTCTCTTGAGTTTCCTTCCTGGCATGTAGCAAGGAAGACCCTGCAGGACTACCATGAGGGCCAACAGAGACCTTGAACCACTTGAGCTTCCACACAGGCTGAGTGGGAGGCAGTGACAACTGTATTGAAAGTGTATTAAAGTTATGAAGTCTTTTCAGACCTGCCTGAGAGGCAGGGAAGCATGGATTAGCATTTATTGAGCAAATACTATGCGCCAAGCACTTGGTTGGTCAGTGTTATCAGATATCCTTATGTCTACCTGAGTCCTACCATGCTCCCTGGAGCTGTGAAGGAGATGATCTGGCTCTGCTCTCTGATGGGGCCTTTATTATTCAGGCAGCAAACCCTATGGCAGGGCCACCTTTATCTTTAACAACAATATCATTTGCTGTGCACAAGCATAGTAGTCCCATAGTAGTCTTCAAGGTAAGGACCATTGTTATTGCCATTTCACAAATGGGGAAACTGAGGATAAAAGAAATAAAGTCAATTGCCCAAAGACATGCATCTCAAAATTAACAAGACTGAGATAGAAACCCAGGTTTGTCTGACACCAAAGACCAGACATCTTTTCTTTCCCTAGAGCAGGCCAGGTTTCCAGATAAGCAAAGGAAGACCAAGGAGCTGGGAATCTGGACTGTTTCCTGGAACTCGAGGTCCGCGTGCAGAATGAAAGTCCACAGAACAATAAGCAAACACCAGAAGTTCATTACTGGCAGGGAGTCATCAGAATGCACTTGAGCCAAAACGTTACTGCCATGGCAGTGTGGTAACATTCAGCCTAAATACGTGCCAGGAAACCATAGTCTGAGAAGCTAGTCCTGGGCCAGAAGGTGCACTGGGGGTTAGCCACCGCCCATGTCTCATCTCATCCCCAAGGGGACCAAGAAATGTCGGTATAATTATCCCTATTTCACAAAGAAGAAAAAAGAGGCCCAAAGAGAGGAAGTGACCTGCCTAGGATCACGTGGCTGGTCTGTGACTGAATCAGTCTGAATCCATATTCTTTCTAGTTACCATGTTGTCCCCTTCCAGAAAGAGAACAATTTTTAAAATACAAAAGAGGCAGCTTTGGTATGCCTGAAATGCAGTTGTTTTACTTGAACTGATTAAAGCTCAATTCTATTGCCATGATTGGCAGACAGGGAAATTGATGAATAGTGACCACAGTTACTCCCCCTAGATGATGTCTGCATCCTGTTGTTTTAACTTTTGTCACTTTCCAATCATTTCCCCCATCTGTTATCTACTCAGCTAACTGCTCTGCAAGGTGGGTTCTAGTCGTAGCCTCATTTTATAGATGAGGAAACTGAGGCCCAAATTTAAGTGCCAGATTTAAGCACTTTCCCAAATTAACACAGCTAGGAAGTTATGAAGATGGATGGAAACCCAGCTGGAATGGAAAACCCATTCTTTCAGCTACTGCACTTAATTGCTCTGTCATTAAGTGCTTTGCAGTCATTACTTCATTTAATCCTCATGATGCTTGTACAGCACAAGGGCATTTATTCCATTCTACAGTTACAGCAATGGATACTAGGAAAGGAAAGCGTTGTCCAGGACTCTTGGCAAACACTATCTGTCCACCAGGCAAGACTTGTAGACACAGCACTGGCTTCTCATGGAACAATGACAGCTGTATTCTTCCATCATGTGTACTGAGATTGTCTCCTTGTCCTGGGGCTAGGCAGGCTGTGCATTGTGAAGACACCTGTGGACGCTGCCTAGCTTGCCCTGGATCTGGGGTGCGAAGGCTTCAGCAACTTAGTAGGTCATTTGGTTTGTCTGGCCTAGAAACTTCTCAGCCATTAGCTAAATATTGGGGAAAGACCATCACCATTCTGCCATGGTGGGCTCATCAGATCCTTGCAACTCCCCAATAAAAATGACTCCTTGGGCTGGGATTGTGGCTCAGTGGTAGAGCATTTGCCTCGCATGCGTGAGGCACTGGGTTCGATCCTCAGCACCACATACAAATAAAATAAAGATATTGTGTCCACCTACAACTAAAAAAATATTTTTAAAAAAATGACTCTTCATCTTGCAGAGGAAGAAACTGAGACTGAGAAGAAAGCTTACTTAAAGCTTGACAGGTAGTCCATGAGGGAGCAGGGATCTTAACCCAGGCCTGTGTGGTGAGCTGGCTTCTTCCTCTGCTCTAAACCTCCCAAATCTTGAGGCCCTCTTCTTGAGGGTCTCTCAAAGTGTGAAAAGTCACATCACATCTACGGGGAACCTTTCTTTCTCCCTGCTCCTCAGTGCTCCTCTGGCTCAGTGCCAGGCTGGGGCTCTACCATGCTTGTGTAACCAGCAAGGCCAAGCTCTTGGTCTTGTAGCCCAGACCACACAGGCTTGCCCTTTTCCTGATCTTTCTTTCTGAGATGGGGCTCCAGGGAAAGCTAAGCAGATAAACAAGACCAGGCGCCAGAAAGTTGAAAAGCATAGAACTCTTGCCAAGGAAAATGTCAAAATTTACAGAGAGAAACAGCCTTACACTACAACCCAAATCCCCACTCGTTATCTTTGCTTCTGTCAGACCCTTGCCCTGTCCTCCTGAGGGACTCCTGTCTGTAAACTCAAATTTAGATCCAAGAAGGATGTATTGAGTATCTACTATACGCCAGGAAATGTACTCCCTGGCACCATTGTGAGACAGATGCAATGATCATGTCCAGTTTGCAGAGGGGAAAACTGAGGCTTTTCCAAGGTAACATAGCTACAAAGGGTCTGTACCAAGATGTGAATCCAGATCTATCTGACTTTCTGGGATTTTTTTCCTATGGCAGTAACAGGAAGAAACAGATGAAAGAAATCCTTCCTGGGGGCACCTGGGAGCTGATGGGCTTCTGGTGCTTCTGCAAGACTTGCTGAAAATGCCTCCCCTTGTGGTGTTTTTTAGCATGATGAATCTTGCTGCAAAGAGATTATTCCTTGTGAATCATCTGCTTTTCTCTTTTATGAACATTTATAGAACTATCTTACTTTATAACAGGCAAGTTTTTGATACCTTGGAAGTGAATTCTTTTATATTCTCCTAAGAAATTGTACATAGAAAAACCGTTAAAATCCTTTTAGGAATGAAAGTGTTTTCACATCTGTTTAAGAGATGTGGTGACATGGGAAGTAAAACAAACAAAACAACAAAAACAAAAACCCAACTGGCTAGAAGATTTAATTTGGTCTTAGGTCTGTCCTGACAAAGCTATGTGACCTTGGGCTAGTCACTTTTCTTCTTTGAGCTTCATACATAAAATGAGAAAGTTGAAACATGATTTCTGAGGTTCATTCTACAAATCCCTGATAGTCTGTTCCTTGAAATTCCACATGACCGTATCTGTTGTGCCTAAAATAAGATGGCTCTTGTCTGTCAACTGGCAACTATTTAAGTAAGTTGTAGTCATAGTGGAATACCACTCAGCAATGAGGAAGTATGGCTACAGATAAATGCAATAACAGGGCTGAATCTCAAAGTCATAATATTTGAGACTTTATCTCAAAGTCTCTAGTGAGAGAAACTAGACACCAAAGACTATGGACCGACTGATTGCATTATACAAAGTTCAAAAATGGACAAAATATAACTGTAGTAATAAAAGTTGGACAGTGGCTGCTTTGGGGAAGGTGGGACAGGGTTTTAGTTATTGACTAGAAAGTTGCACAGAGTTTTTTGGGGAAACGCAAATGTTGTACTCTTTGATTTGGGTGGGAGATACAGCAATATGAATAGATAAAAAGTAATCTATTAAGCATTTTACCATACTTTAATTATAACTCAAATACTATTAACATAGAAATATATAAATCTTAATATATAAAACTGTGTACATGTATGTGTGGTATTGTTTCCAGAATTATGAATAATAAAAAAAAAATTAGGAACAAATGCCAAGTTTTCACAAAACAATTGACTAAGTCTACCCCTTGGGGGTGATCCTGCTTTAAAAGGAAGTGAAATGATCTGGTCTCTCTTGATAAGGACTGATTTTGGTGTGACCAAGCTTTGGAAAATGCCCTCTTGTCCATGAGACAAGGATTGGAGGAAGTGTTTAAGGCCCAGGGGAGTGCCAATTTTGCCATGTGGAATAGAGACAGGCGGGGACATGCTGGCAGCCCCCACTAGCTGGGAGTTCTATGGTTTGGATTTGGTGGCACCACCATCCAGCCCTGTCCTCCTCGGCACAGCTAAAACAGCCCGTAAGGGAAGCAGAGAGATGAGTCTGATGTATCCAGTCTCAGGCCCTGCCTAGCCTCTGGCTGCTGAGAGCCATCTAGAGCCATCTGCCCATTGCTTCCAGACCCTGTGTCCACTGCTAGCCCCTTTGAAGTTCTTGTCAGTGATGCCAGGTTCCAAGAAGGACTCCTCACCAACTTACCAGGGTTCTAAACAAAGAACAGAGTTTACGGGCAAAGTCTGCGCCTCAGCTAAGCCAGCTTTTCAAGGAAAGCACAGCTGGAGAGGGGTACTAAAGGGTGCTCACAAAAGACTCAAGGATCTGGCACAAATAGGAAACAACTGAGAGGAAATAAGTGAGCCTTTGTGGTGGCAGTTGCTGGAACTGGGGACAGAACAGAAACTGATAGCACAGGGGACCTCTGCCAAAATGGTGGAGAGGTCCCCGAGGACAAACGGGCAGGTTAAGCCTGACCCTGTAGTACAGCAATGAACCTATGAAAGATGTGTCCCAGAGATGGCAGGATCTACAGATACAGAATCATCCCAGAAAAGGGAGGAAAAACTCCCATTTGTCAAGTGCCTACTTTGTGCTACTACACGTGGCATGTGTGAAGGCTCTTAATCCTCTCAGTACCATTTTGAGCAGGCAAATTAGCGTATCCATGTTTTAGAGAGGGGCAAGCTGAGGCCCAGAGACAGAAGGCAACTTGAGCAAGATCACAACTAAAAGACGACAGAACTGGATTCAGACTCAGGTCTGTCTGACTTAAAGTCAGTGTTCTTTTCTTCCATGGAGGTATGAATATCCTGGGTTTGTTTCTCACTCGCTGTTCCTGGAAAGCCCCATTAAAGGCAGAGTCCTGGGTTGGGTGAACTAGGTGATGCCCAGTGTTCAATTCACAGGTCCATAGATTCAGGTAATAAATGTTGCAGATGGGATATGTGAACGGTAGCACCTTAAGACACATGGCCTGGGCCACGATCAGTGTGCACAAATATCTGAAGAAAAGCAGAATTATATGGCAAGCTGGAGAGAGCAGATTGTGGGTCACCACTGCCCCAAGTCCCTACAGGAATTATCACTACTCCCCCAAACACCTTCCTGGGTCAACCCAAACCTTCCTATGACCCAGGGATTAAAGAGCCTTAAGGACCCAGCTGTTATTCCAGCATCTGGCTTAGTATTTTTGATATTATTACTGCAGAGACTTTGGATTCTCACTTTACTATGGTCCCTAAAAATGTTGAATCTGTACTAGACAGGGCTCACACATTTATGCTACTAGATGCTGTTTCTCATGCAGGAAGAAAATTGTTACTATTTCTTCATGACCTATTATGTGAACTCAGAAGAATCCTAGACAGTGGGCATTTTGATCCTTGGGGTAAGGCAGCATGTCCATCCTTGAGCTGTGAGCCTGTGGCTGCTAAGAGCTGACGGCAGCACCTCTGCTCCATAGAATTGCCCTCAGTTGACAGGACCCTCTACAGTTGGCTACATCCTTCCAAGAGCATCCCAGAGTCTGTGACTGACATGGGGGTGTAGAACACTACCCAAGCCCCCCATCTCAGCTAGAGGCAGGAGCGACTTCATGGTGTGATCACTTCCACAGCACCTGGTGGATCAGGCCAAGGCTAGACTTACATGAGGCCACAGCCTCCCTCAGTTCCTCTCTCTTCCCCATTCCCATCCTGCCTTTCTCACCACTCCTTCAAAAAATGGCATGCATCCAATGCCCCGTGAACCCAAAGCCCAAAGACACCCACATTTCATTTTGCAGAAGAGGAAACAGGCTTAAATAGCATGTGCCCTGCTTGGTCTGTCCCCAAAGTTCAAGGCTTTCTGCCCTTTATCCTGGACAGAATAGACAGCAGAGAGGTCAGGAGTGAAAATTCTGAGTGTGTGCAGGGATGGGCAGTTCACCTCCCACTGCGACAGCCACTGCCTCCTCTGAGTTCTCTGTGGTCTCCACCCCTGGGTGAGTCATCTTCCACGCTGTGCAGAGAATCCCTGGAGCTCAGGCTGGGCTGGCATGTGACACTTGAAATGAGACTTCTCAGAAGTTCAGTCCTGCTCCGCTCAGGGAAGTAGGAGTTGTGGGAGTGGCACTTCCCCACTCCCAGTGCCCCCAGGGCTGGAGCTGGAGAGGACTAGGTGCTCTACTTCCAGCTGAGCCTCTCCTGGGGATAAAATTTTAAGGTGTTTTCAGGAAAAAAACGAGGCAGATGAGAAAGCCTAGATACTGGGAAGTAAGCTGACAAAGTGGCAACAATGGGGCTGAGGGAGTCACAGACATTGTCCCAGAGACATGTGGCAAAGGTCAGTCCCTCCCATTCAGACACCTCCTGTGGTGCCCCAGTGCCCTGGAACATCAGAGGCAAAGTCTGCAGCCCTGAATTAACTGGTTCTTCTGATTGGGCTTCAGACATCCGCCCTTCTATCATTGCCTCTGCATCTCATGTTTTCAGTTTTTAAAAATGAAGCAAAATTTATATATGCTGAGATGCACTAATCTTACATGTACAAATTGGTGTGCATTTGTTATGTATTTCTTTTTCAGCATATAGGACATTCCAATCACCCCCAGAAGGGTTTCTTTGTCTTTCCTATTAAACCCTTCAGGCAATCACTGTCCTGATTTTTATCACCAGGAATTAGGTGTACCTGTTTTCCCACATAATATAAATGGAATCACACAGTAAGTTCTTTCAAGGTCTGGTTTCAAGTCTGTGGGTGTAGCTCAGTGGTAGAGCACTTGCCTAGCATACGTGAGGCCCCAGGTTCAATCCTCAGTACCTGAGGGTTAGGGCCTGGCTTCTTTCACTCAACATTATATTGTGAAATTTGTCCACCTTGGGTCTCTGTAGTAGTGTGTCATCCCCTCTGATTAGAGTGGTATCACATTGTGTGGATCCGCCACAATTTGTTGATCCATTCCTCTGTTGACACTTTGGTTGTTACTATGTTTTGGTTTAATGAGTGAGGCTGATAAGAGCATTCTTGAACAAGTCTTTTTGTGGATATATTTTTCATTTTTTGTTGATTAATAACTAGAAGTGTAATGGAGGGTCATAGGGTGGGCATTGTTTAACTTTGTAAGAAACTAGCAATCTGTTCTCTAAAGTGAGGCTACCATTTTCTGCTTCCACCATAGATGTTTGACAACAGGAGGTGCTTTATAGCCTCATAAACATTTGGCTTTCTGGTGATTTTAATTTTAGAAATGGTATTTCCCTGATGATTTATGAAGTTGAGCACTTTTTCAGTTATTCTTGGGCCATTGGTGTACATTACCCTCTGAAGCATCTGTTCCAGTCTTCTGCTCATTTAAAAATAGTTTTACTGTTTATTTATTGGTAACTATTTTTCTATTTGCAAGTAGAAGTGAAATATTCTATAAATCATCCTTTCTTAAAGAGGAATGATTAAAAATTCATTCATTCATGCTGTTGGGATACATATAATGTGGTTTCAAGGTGGGCTTTTCTTGCTCTATAGACAGTGTCTCTTTCTAGGAGATGTTCAGTTATTGGAAGATGGAACCTTCCCAGGAAATTGGCATTCTGAGGATGGAAATCATGGTGCAGCTTTGATCAGTACTATTTCAGCTTAAGACTACACTGGATTCATATTGCCCACACTTCTTTCTAGCTCATTGATTGAACATATTAACATCAAGTAATTAAATCTATAAAACCAGGATCAGTCATATTCTATTGTAATTAACCTATTGGTTTCCTTTCTGGCATCCACTTTTCTTGTTAGTTCTTACTTTGTTCCATATCCTCTCCTTCCTCACCTAGCAATTGCTACATGGAAAGTTTACACCACCCTGAGATCTAGGCTGGGCTTCAATGGTCTGAAAGCAGTCCTATTCCTGTTTGTGGTGATTGACTAAGGATGAGCATAATTTGAACATCAGATTAAAGCTATGTCTATTGGAGGATTTGGGGGAAAATTTCCTCTTTCTTAAAGAAACATGAAGATGAATTCTCTTTTCTTCTAAAGGATATTGTTTTGTCCAAATGTGATGCCTGGAATCATCTGAGATATCTCACTACTGGCTTAAAGATGAATCTGACAGAACTCCAGAGCAAAGGCATTTAAAAACTCTGGATCTTGAAACCAACACTCAATTACTTGATCAATCAATCCTGCAAGCTCCTTCTACCTCTGGACTCCAAGTGTTATGAGTCAATATAGTTTTCTTATTGATTAAAGTAGTGGAGGTTATATTATCTTTATTCTCTGTAGTTAAAAGCCTCCTAACATAAATGCTGTGCATGCTTTATCCTTTTTATTATCTTTTTGAGGTACATAATATTTTTACTGAAAGATATCATAGACCATAACATTCACCCTTTTAAAGTGTATAATTCATTTTTTAAACATATTCACAAGATTGTGTGACCACCACAAGGATCTAGTTTCAGAACCTATCCATCACCCCAGAAGAAATCCCATTTCACTTACCATTCATCTCCAATTCTCTTGCCACAACTCTTGACAACCATTAGTCCACTTTCCATCCCTGTAGATTTGTTTCTTCTAGTTATTTCATATATACAAATCATGCAACAGGTGATCTTTTTCATCTGCCTTCTTTTACTTAGCATAATGTTTCATTCATGTTGTAGCATCTATCAGTACTTTATTCCTTTTTATGGTTAAATAATAACCATTGTGTAGACAGACTGCATTTTGTTTATCCTTTCTTTTTTTAAAATATTTTTTTAGTTGGAGATGGACACAATGTCTTTATTTTATTGCTTTTTATGTGGTGCTGAGGATTGAACCCAGGGCCTCACGCATGCGAGGCAAGCGCTCTACCGCTGAGCTACAATCCCAGCCCTGTTTATCCTTTCTTTAGCTGGTGGACATTAGGGTTATTTCTGCTCTTTGACTCCTGCAAGTAATGCAGTGAAAAATCGTGTACGAGTTTTTGTATGGACATACTTTTCATTCTCAGGTACCCAGGAACAGAATTGTTGGGTCTTAAGGAAACTCTGTATAACTTTTGGAGGACCTGACAAACTGTTAGCTATAGTAGCTGTGCCATTTCACATTCCCAGTAGCAATTTTTAAGGATTCCACATTTTCCACATCCTTGCCAACTGTTTTTTTTTTTCTTTTGTTATAGCAATCATGGGAGATGTGCAGTAGTATCTCATTGTAAGTTTGATTTGCATTTCCCAAATGACAAATAATGTTAAGCATCTTTTCATGTGCATATTAGCCATTTGTATATCTTCTCTGGAGCAATACCTATTCAAATTCTTTGTCCATTTTTAAATTGGGTAATTTGTCTTTTTATTGGTAGAACTGTAAGCATTCCTTAAGTATTACGGATACTACACCTTTATTTTATATATGATTTGCAAATATTTTCTCCCATTCTGTGGGGTGTTTCTCCATTCCTTGAATGGTATCTTTTGAAGTACAAAAGTTTTTAATTTTGACAAAGTCCAATTTAGTTATTTTTTCCCTTTGTTGCTTGTGATTTTGGTGTCATAGTTAAGAACCCAATGATGTCTAATCCAGGGTCATGAAGATTAATATCTATGTTTCATCTGCATTTTATAGTTTTAGCTCTTTTTTAAAAAATATTTTTTAGTTGTAGATGGACACAATATCTTTATTTTATTTATTTATTTATATGTGGTGCTGAGGATCGAACCCAGTGACTCACGCATGCAAGGCAAGCGCTCTACCACTGAGCCACAACCCCAGCCCCTATAGTTTTAGCTCTTGTGTTTAGGTTTGTGATCCATTTGGACTTACTTTTTGTGTGAAGGAAGATCATTCTTTTTCATGCAGATGTTCAGTCCTTACAGTATCTTTGGTGGAAAAAGTTTCTTTTCTTGTTGGATGACATGGCCCCTTGTTGAAGTTCAATTGATCATAAATGTCAAGATTTGTTTCTGAATTCTCAATTCTGTTTTACCTTGTAGTCTTGATCACCATAGCTGTAAAGTAATTTGAAATTGGGAAATGTGAGTCCTCCACCTTTGCTCTTCCTGTTCAAGATTATGTAGGCTCTCCTGTGTCTCTTGGATTCACAAGAATTTTAGAATCCACATGTTGATTTTTGTTTAAAAAAAAAAGGCAGCTACAATTTCGATATGAAGTGCACTGATCACGTGAAATGATTTGGCCAGTATTGCCATCTTAACAAATTAAATCTTTCAGTCATGAACACAAATGTCTTTCTGTTTACTTAGATCCTCTTTAATTGCTTTCAGAGATGCTTTGCAGTTTTTAGTGCACAGGCTCTTCACTTCTTCTGTTATATTTATTTATTCTTACGTATTTTTATCTTTTCATTATAAATGGAATTGTTTTCTTTTTTAATATTTTTTTAGTTGTAGATGGACACAATATCTCTATTCCATTTATTTTTATGTGGTGCTGAGGATCGAACCCAGTGCCTCATGCATGCGAGGCAAGCGTTCTGCCACTGCGCCACAATCCCAGCCCTGGAATTGTTTTCTTAATTTTATTTTTGGACTCTTCACTGCTAGTATATAGAAATGCCAATGATTTTAATATATTGGTCTTGCATTCCATAGCCTTCCTGAATTCATTATTAGCTTGAATAGTTTTTATTTCCTTTTAAAAAAACCATTTTATTTTATTCTATTTATTTATTTTTGGTACTTGGGTTTGCACCCAGGGGCACTTTACCACTGAGTTATATCCTCAGCCCTTTTGTTTATTTTGAGACAGGGTCCCCCTAAATTGCCCAGGTTGAGCTCCAACTTGAGATCCTCCTGCTTCAGCCTCCTAAGTCACTGGAATTACAGGTTGTACAACCAATTCTTCCTTTCTTTGTTTTTTGGATTGCTTCGGATTTTCCATGTACAAAATAATGTCTTACACATTATAGTTTTCTTTCTTTCCAATTTGGATGCATTTTGTTGTTGTTTTCTTTTCTACTTTTTCTGATTTGAACCTATAGCAAAATATTGAAAAGAAGTGTTGAGAGCAGACACCTGGACTTGTTCATCAACTTGAGGGTAAAGGTTTGTCGTTTTTGTTGTTGTTTTGGTACAGGGGATTGAATTCAGGGGTACTTGACCACTGAGCCACATCCCCAGCTCTATTTTGTGTTTTATTTAGAGTCAGGTTCCCATTGAGTTGCTCAGCATCTCACGGTTGCTGAGGCTGGCTTTGAACTCGTGATTCTCCTATCTCAGCCTCCCAAAGTGCTGGGATTGCAGGTGTGTGCCACCGTGCCCGGTTAAGGTTTATCTTTTTTATCAACAAATATGCTGTTAGCTTTGATGTTTTCATAGATGCCCTGTGTTATGTTGAAGATGTTAATTTCTATTCTTTGTTGGGTTTTTTTTTATCATACAAGGATGTTTGGTTTTGTCCAAGTACTTTTTCTGCATCTATTGAGATAATTATGTGATTTTTGTTTTTATTCTATTGATAAGATATACTAGATCACTTGATTTTTAAATGTGGAACTAATGCTGCATTCCTAGGATAAATCTCACTTGGTTATTGTGTATAATCCTTTTCATGGGTTGTTTGATTCTGTTTATTAGTATTTTGTTGAAGATTTTGCATTTATATTCAGAAAGAATATTGTTAAGGCTGGTGTTTCAGTTATAAAACATCCCTATTTTATATTGTAGAGAACTGTTATTATGTAGCTTTGAAAGTATTCCAAACATTTACATAGTTTTATATGCAAGCAACTTGTTGTAGGGTGATAAGTTGGAATGTGTCTCCTTCCCATTGAGAATGTTTTCTTCTAGAAGTTTTAGAGATCCCATCTTACATTTATGTCTTTAATTCATTTTGCTTGATTTGGTGTATGGTATAGGGTCTAATTCATTCTTGTGAGTATAGATACTTAGTTATTACCAGCACCATTTATTGAAGAGACTATCTCTTCCGCATTGTGTGTTCTTGGCACCTTGGTCAAAAATCAGTTGACTGTGAATGCATGGTTTCTAAGCTCTCTGTTGTGTTCAGTGGATCTGTGTGTCTCATTTTTATGCCAGTACCATGCTGTTTTGATCACTACAGTTGGAAGCATATTTTGAAGTCAAGTAGTGTAACACCTCCTGCTTTATTCTTTTTGCTCAAGAGTATTTTGGCTATTCAGAGTCTTTTGTAGTTACACGGAAATTTGGAAATCATGCTGAGTCCAGTAGCACATTCCTGTAATACCAGTGACTTGGAAAGCTGAGGCAGGAGGATGGCAAATTTGAGGCCAGCTTGGGGAACTTAGCAAGACCATGTCTCTAAAAACAAATAATACATTCACATCTGTGAAAAATATCATTTGGAATAGTTTTGGGGAATTACACTGACTATTGATCATTTTGGATAGCAAGGACAGTTTAATAGTATTAAATTTTTTAATCCATGAGCACATGTGTCTTTCCATTTATCCATGTCTTGTTTAATCTCTTTCATAATTGTTTTTAGTATACTGGTCTTTCACCTTGATTAAATTTATTTCTATTTTATTTAATTTTGTAGCTATTAGAAATGGAATTTCTTCTTCAGATTGTTCATTGTTACTGTCAGAAAGACTACTAATTTTTACATGTTGATTTTATATCTTGTGACTATTGAATTCATTTACTCTAAAAGTTTTTGATGGAGTATTTAGGGTTTTTATGTATAAGATCATGTTATCTGAAAACAAGTATAATTTAACTTCTTTTCCAATTTGAATGTGATTATTTCTTTCCAATTTCTTTTGCCTGTTGATTTGTCTATGGCTTCCAGTACTGTGTTGAATAAAAGTGATTATAGTGGGCATCCTTGTTTTATTCCTGATGTTAAAGGAAAAGCTTTCAAATCTTCATGGTTAAGCATGCTGTACACTGTGGGTTTGTCATATACAGCCTTTGGTCTTTCACTATATTGTATTAGTCAGTTTTCTGTTAGCGTAACAAAATTCCTGAGATAATAAGCTTATGAAGAGAAAAACTTTATTTCAGCTCACAGTTTTGGAGGTTTCAGTCCAAGTTGAGTAGACCCATTGATTTTAGATCTGTACTAAAATAGCATATCATAGCAGAGAGCACATTATGGAGCAGAATGCTCTCCTCATGGTGACCAGGAAGCAAAAACGAGATGGAGGAAGGGCTTCATTCTCACTATCTCCTTCAAGGGCTCTCCTAGTGACCTAAGGCCTCCTAGTAGGCCCTACCTCCTAATAGCTACAAACTAGGGACCAAGCCATTCTGCCTTCTATGGTATCCTTTGCTCATTCATCCAACAAGTATTAGCTTTGTAGCCGACATGGTTGCTACCCTGCCATACCCTTCCCTGCCTGTTCCTTGCTGCATAGCCCAGCTTCCCACTGCCAATACCCACCTCTCCTTGCCTAAGACTTATTCCAGGTACCAGAGCTGACTATTCAGAGCCCATAGATTAGGAAAGAGTAGTGGGTAATTCAGCCCCACGAAGGAGTAACCTTCAACCCGTGGCTGATAGGAGTTGGTGGATAAAGAGCCCAGCTCCAATGCTCCTTCAGGTGGAATAACTCTGAGGTGTTGTACTGGCTCCTACTGTGCCCTCAGTGGTAATTCAATTAGCAAAGCAATTATTGGGTAGCTTTTCTTCCCTGTCTCAGCTGTACCTTGAAAACAATATTTGCACTGGTATCTTTGTCTTTCTCAGGGTCTGCTTCTGGGGTAACCAAGACAAACACTTGACATGTAGGAGACACTATTATAGGCACTGTTATTACCTCCATTTTACAGGTGAGGAAACTGAAGCATCAAGAAATGTCCCATGAGCTGGGTGCGGTGGCTCACGCTTGTAATCCCAGCACTTAGGGAGGCTGAGACAGGAGAGTTGTGAGTTCAAAGCCAGCCTCAGCAATGGCGAGGTGCTAAGCAACTCAGTGAGACCTTGTCTCTACATAAAACACAAAATAGGGCTGGGGATGTGGCTCAGTGGTCGAGTACCCCTGAGTTCAATCCCTGGTACCAAAACAAAACAAAATAAAAAAAAAAACCCACAAATGTCCCATGGTTACCATCTAGCAGAGCCAGGACTTGAGCTAGAGAATCTGGTTCCAGAGTTCCTGCTCTAAAATTAAATCAACAGCTTTTTCCTTAGCTATATTCTCTTATTTCAATATTTCAACATCTAATTTCAATATGAGAACCTGCTTGCAAAGGGTTATTTGGGATATGACACACAGTGGGAATTCAGTAAATGGCAGCTTAAGGTGACACCACCACCACCACTACCATTACTACTACTGGTACTACTAGTACAGATGATTGCTCAAATCCAATTCTTTTTTTTTTTTTTTAATATTTTTTAGTTGTAGATGGACACAATATCTTTATTTTTATTTATTTTATGTGGTGCTGAGGATCGAACCCAGTGCCTCACGCATGCAAGGCGAGCGCTCTACCACTGAGCCACAATCCCAGCCCCGCTCAAATCCAATTCTCAGGCCAGAGGCTGGATCAGTGGCCCGCCAGCTCAAGGGATACTGGTCACTCAGAGGGCAGAGCCATTATCCAAGATGGAATAAACAGCCCAACTAAGTGCAGGGGGTATTGTTACAGCAACTGGAGAGACCATTTTGTGTCCTTACAACCAAGTGGATTGTGGAGCTGGGGAGGAAGAAACTCCTTCCAGCCCTCAAAAGAAGCCAGCAGGAAGCTAGCGGAGTGAAAGACTTATGGGAAAACCCCTTACAACCAGAGAAACTCTATCTCCTTGCCCTATCTTGGCCCGGAAGCCATGATTTCCATACTCTGGGCTGGGACCAGCAAGGAGTCAGACAAGCAAGGACAAGAGAGGTGCTGAGAGGCCAGACATTGAGGGGAGCATGGGAGATTGTGACCCCTTACACTCTCAGCTCTGAGTAACTGCACTCAACTTTGTAGACCAAAGGATACACATCCTTCATGCTGGGTGGAATGAGTGCTCCAGAACCACAATTCCAAGCACAGAGTCTGGCAGCTCCATAAGGGATAGATTTGGCCCGTTGTTCTCCACAGAAAAGTTTGCTAATGGAATTTGGCATAACCACCCAGGCTAAGAAAACAAGTTACCTCTCTTCTAACCTTCTCTCTGCCTAGTATGATATTGATTCACATCTCTATGCATTGTCGTCCTCCATGAATGTTGAGTTCCTCATCCATCTGTTCATCCATCGATCCATCCATCCACCCATCTGCCCACCCATCTATCCACCCACTCAAAGATCAATCCATCTCTCTTTCCATTTGTCCATCCATCCATCTATCCCTCCATCCATATGTCCATTGAGTCATTCACCCAACCATCCATCCATCTATCCATCTGTCCATCCATTCATCCATCCACCTACCCACCCACATATCAAGCTCTGCTGTATGCCCCAAAGTGAACTAGGCATGTAGGATTACACTGTAAATGAGAATCATGATATCAGCCTAATCAAAATTGACAGTCTTATGGACAAGCAGACAGAGCAGGTAATGACCATGAAGGTAAAGAAGATTAACACCAAAATAAAAAACCCACCCCCAAATAACTCAATCAACAAATGTGCAAAAACTAAACAGACATTTCTCAAAAGAAGAAATACAAATGGCCAACAAATATATGAAAAAACTTTCAAAATCTCTAGTAATCAAGAAAATGCAAATCGCCGGGCGTGGTGGCTCAAGCCTGTAAGGCTGGGGGATGTGGCTCAGTGGTCGAGTGCCCCTGGGTTCAATCTCTAGTACCAAAAAAAAAAAAAAAAAAAAAAAAAAAAAAAAAAAA
>PVHX01001809.1:0-189171 GCA_004024805.1 Geosciurus inauris | reverse complement strand
ATATATATATATATATATATATATATTTATATATATTTTTTATCAACTATCTTTACTATACCCATTCCCCTTTCCTGCCCCCTGCCTCCCCCATGTCGCGTCCAGTATTTCTCACTGAGTTTTTTAGTGCCTCACTTTTGCTGAGGCTGGCTTTGAACTCGTGATTCTCCTGTCTCAGCCTCCCACATGAGCCACTGTGCCCAGCTCAATTTCTGCCTTTTAATTGGGGTGTTAGTTCATTCATATTAATGTAATGAACATTATGTTGATATGATTTAGTTTAAACCCACCATCTTGATATTTCTTTTATTTAGTCTTTGTCTTCTGTTTCTTCTTTTTTCCATTCCTCTTTTAATACCTCTTTGTTGTATGGTGACAGTCGCACTTTAATTTTAACTTATCATGGTCTTTATTAAATATTATGTACTTCACGTATTTAAGAATCTTCCATTTCTTCTCTCTTGCCCGTTATGGTATTGTTATCAAACATTTTATTTCTTCCTATTTATATATCACACATATATCATTATTATTTTTTGTTTTAAGTAGTGAGCTAACTTTTAATTTTTAAAGGTATTTTAAAAGCAAAAATGCTTTTTATACTTATTTATCTGTTTACCAACTTCTCTCTTTTAAAGATCTGAGTATCCACCTGGCATTATTTTATTTCACTTGATAAACTTCAACATTTCAGGTGGCACAGGTCTTCTGGTGAAGAATTTGTCCACTAAATTTTGTTTGTCTAAAAATTCTTAATTTCACTCTCATTTTTGAGGAATGTGTTTGCTGATTATTCTGGGCTGGCAGGTTTTAGAGCACTTCAAAGATGTCTTCCATTGTTTCTCTAAGACATTATATTTTCTCAAAAAAATCATTGATTACTGTCATCTTTTTCTCTTTTATGTAATGTGTTTCTTCTCTTTGGAAGCTTTTAAGATATTTATTTATTGCTGCTTTCCAGGGAGTTGATTATAATGATCTTCTTGTTTGTTCTGTTGGATTTTATTGAGCTTCTTGAATATGAGAGTTTATAGCTCTTATTACATTTGGAAAAACTCCAGCCATTAATTACTCAATTATCTTTCTCTGTCACTACCCTGTCATTTTATGGGACTCTCTTTACACATGTTATACTACTTGAGGTTGTCGCAGAGGTCACTTAGACTCAGTTCATTGTTATTAGTTTCTTTTTTCTTTTTTGTCTTCAGTTTAAATTGCTTGTGTTATGTTTTCAAGTTCACCAGTCTTTCATTTGACTCAATCTGCTATTGAACCCATTAATTAAAAATTAAAAAAAAATTTAGTTATAGAATTCCATTTGACTCTTTTTGTAGTTTCCATTCTACTTTTCATTATGTTTTTGATTTCCCTTAAATCCTGAATAATATTAATATATATATTAATTATGTGTATATAATTATTTTTTTCTTATCTGCCAGTTTCATTATCACTCTCATTTCTGGGTCTGCTTCTTTTGACTGAGTGTTTTGCTTATGAGTCACATATTCTTGCTTATTCACATGTCTAGTAATTTTGGATTAGATGGTAGATATTGTGAACTTCATGCTGTTGAATGTCTGGATTTTCTTGTCTTTTTTTAAAGAATGTTGAGTGTTGTTTTTGTAGTTATAGATATGACTGATCCTTTCAAGCTTTGTTTTTAAGTTTTGCTAGGGGGACTCCAGCACAGTGTCAATCTAGTTTAGCCCTATTATTAAACTGTGGCCCTTTGGGGGTCTCTGTTAAATGTACTGCATATTCAATAAGTTCTTTTCACTTTAGCTGATCAGAACTGAGATTTTTATCAGCTCTGTGGGCTCTGGGACTTTTTCAGCCTCTAGATTCCTGATAGCTATCCTTTGCTGAGTCTTGCAGAATTTTACCCAAGCATATTCATTTTGGTATTCAGCTAAAGACTCAAAGTGACTTTTATGCAGATTTCTGGAGTTTTTTTCTGTGTAGCCCTTCCTATCTGGCATTCTATTCTACAAAATCTAGCTGTCTCAAACTCCCTAATCTCTATCTCTGCAATTTAATCAGACCACTATGCTGTATTTCCCACACTGGTCTATGGTCCAAAATGTACCTCTAGGCAGAAAATTGGGGCAATTGTAGGGGTCACTTTTTTTCCTTTACCTCAAAGATCACAGTCCTCACCTTCTTGTTTTCAATGTATGAAAGTAGTTGTTTGATATAATTTGTCCAGTTTTTCTTTTTCTTTTTTTGTTTATGAAGAACAATTCCAATGCAGTTCCTCTTTTATGGCCTGAGGCATAAATTCTTCTTAGCTTTTTAAAATGGTAGAAAATATGTCATATGTTGCTCTTGCTCTTACATTTCAGTGCCTGACAGCTGCTTTACTTGTCAACATGGTGTTGTTGTGAACGGCAAAAATTAGAGTCAGCCTTGCTGAATCTAAATCTTGACTCTGCATGTAACAGCTTGTGACATGGGGTACAATATTTTATTTCTCTGAGCCTTAGTTTTTCCATTCATAAATACAGGAATTATAAATAATTATACCTATCAGTTAGGTTTGTGTCAGAGTTAAATTTTGCTTGGCACATGTGATATGGTAGTTATTGTTAATATTGTTATTACTAATCATCAAAAGGCCAGTTAGCTAGCTTATGTCTATATGCCTGAGTCTTCATTATGGAGGGGCCTCATGCAGATAATCAAAACAAATTAATCAACAAAATCACTCAATATTGTTTCACATAATATCATCACATAATACAGTTATTTAAAAAAATTCTCCACCCCATCTTTCCCAGACAATCATAAGTAGCAAGTAACTTTAAACTCCTAGGCTGATAACAAAAGAATTTTGACAAAACCACATCTTAATATCTAAGGGAATTATAAGCATGCCTTGTTCATTATCTTTCCATCCAGGTTAGCAATGAGAAAGCCTATGTGTAGTGAATTTCTAACAATGAGATTTTATTGGAATTGCACCAGTGGCCATAGATGGGTAAAGGAAGATGGTAGTGAATCTGCTTGTAAAGTGAAGTGTTCTTTTATAGAGCAAATGATTATCCACTAATTTATCTATGCCATAAATCTAGATTTGGATACATAGGGTCTATAAATGGGTTGTATGTAGGATGATGTTACTTTCAAAGACCATGCTTGGCCCCCTTATATGGTTGCCTTCAGCCATGTGAACTGTTCCTTTAGGGAAATTCTCCCTGGAGATTTGAAGAAGTTCTTGCAAAAGAGTTTTCTATATTTATATGTGTGAGGCACAGGTTTGTTAATCCCTTGTGTGTTTAATCAGCCTGGATATAGGTCATGCATCCAAGATGCAAATATGAAGTTTTAACATAAACATATACTTGGTATTTGCTCTGTAAACCACCCATGGGCTCTACCCAGTTCTTCTGTCGTGAGACTCGTCTTTCCTCATGTGCTCATAGGGTGCCTCCGTCTTGGTCCTGGACTAAAATGGCCAGCTGCCAGGTGACCTTGGTAGAAATATTGGCATGATCTGAAGTTTATGTCTTGTAAATGTTTAATGAGAGTCTTGGGAGGATAAACAGATAAAGAAGCAATTAAAACCAATATTTTTGACTGGATACTGTGATTAAATTGGATTCATACATAGTATTTTAGCTTTTGATGTAGTACCATGGTACAGGGGTTTGTATGCCATCACTGATCTAACATGAAAGAATTAATACCAAAGAATAACACACCACCATTATTTCTGAGTCATCTAACAGCATCCAATGTATGCATAATACTTGGAATTTTAGTAATCTTTCCTCCAGAAAGGATCAATGCTTTTGTTTTTGCATCTTCAGAATATTTCCATAAGAAAAGAAGGGACTCTGCATTTCTTTCTTTTTACTGCATGAGAAAGACCAGAGAGAGAGAGAGAGAGAGAGAGAGAGAATCATTTGCTTGAGATCATGCAGTGACACCTAACCTAAGAGGATCTTGGGCCTTGGAATAGCAGTCTTACAACCTTTCTGCTAGGTCAAGATCAGCAAGATGTTTTTATAAAGGACCATAAATTAAACATTTTAGTTTTGGTGGGTCATACAATCTCTGTTGCAAGGCAACTACTCAACTGTGCGGTTACAGCATGAACACAATCATGGACAACATGTAAATGTGGCTGAATAAGCATGGTTGGTCATAAGATTATATATTATTTACTTACATGTTATGCTATGTATATAAATAATATGCTATATATAATATATATATGTATGTTATATAAACAATAAATACGTACACATACTTTTTTTTTTTAAGCCAGAAAAAGACTGGCAAAAGGGTCATAGTTTATCAACTTAAGTACAAAATCATGACCCAAGCTAAATGCTCCCTTAAGCTGCATGGCCATTCTATGACATCAGGTTGTGACATCTGTATATACTTCCTACATTATCACTTGATCTTCACAAGAATCCTGCTAAGGAGGCTGTTAATGACTTTTCATTTGATATATGAAGAGACTAAGAAGCTAACACCCTTGTCCAAGGCCACGTGATTACAAATGAAGTGTGGAAATTACAGCACCAGTCTCCTGACTTGTGACATTTCTCCTCTGCGAGCTGTTTCATGGGAATTTCTTACCTAAGCTTTCATTTCCACTTGGGGAAATCAGATCAGTGGGGAGGTGAATGACTTGTGTGGGATCAGTGATCTGTGAGTGACTGAATCAGGACTAGGACCACCATCTGTTGGCCCCCAGACTGGCCTTCTGTCCCTTCACATTATTGTGAACATTTTCTAGGGAAAAAAGAGCTAGGACTAGATAAATTAGTAGTATGCCTATTTTACTTCTTTCTTTCAACTTCCTGAAGTAATACCATTTTATAAATAATTGTTTTGATTCACTAAAAGTATCCAAATACAAAATACATGATTTTTGTTTCATTTTGTCTTTTTGAATATCTAATTTTTATTTATTTTATTATTATTATTTTGATGCTTGGGATTGAACCTAAGGTCTTGCCTCTGCTAAGCACATGCTATACTGAACTATACCCCTATCCTCTTTGATTATCTAAATATCAAATCCCAATCTAGATTATAAAGTTCTTATTGGCACACTGCAGTACCCTTAGTTTAATTTTATTCTCTTATATAGTCTGAAGATAAAATCTTTAACCAGAGCACTTAATTATCTTCTTTGGTCCAGGGAATGTGCGAGTCACACGGAAAATACATTGACAAAGAGGACTCCTGGGTTTTAACCAGCACTTTAAAATGAGTGGGTGTGAATCATCATGATTCCTAGAGTCTCTTCTTGCTCTGCTAGAACAAGAATAGGACAGCATGACAAATTGTTCTGGTTTGGCTGTGATGGAAGAATGTCCTGGGACACAGAACACTGAACACTAAAACAAAAAATCCCAAGCAAACTGGGATGATTTGTTTACCTTAATTGTTGAATGAATTGACCACTACCCATAACTCCACTTCCCTGGAGGTGATGATCTTCTTCTGGAATAGGAACTAGGGAATTGGGGGAAAGATCCGGAGGGCTGTCTAGCTTCCTAACAACATTTGAGCACAAGAGGGTCTTATACAAAACCAGACCCAACTATATTAAAATATCACAGGGTATCTATAAGAGACTGGTCCAAAGACAAATATAAATCATTTTGGATAATTAGTGCTACACTCTCACTCACTGGCAAAAATTGTATTTTGCCACTTAACCTACAAAATACATAAACAGAGAGGGGATTTACCTCCAACCATAATAGAAGACACCTGAAAGGGCTTAGCTGAAGTCAGTCCTCCACCTGGAAAACTATGCCCCAATTCCTGGTGATTATGAATTTTTGGATTCAGGGGAGCATCCAGTTGCCAGCACGGGAGCCATAGCAAGTCCAGGAGGTAGTGTCAGGTTTCCAGACTCTGTATCTGAGCCCACAGGCCAAATGATACCCTCCTGAGATTTCTCTTAGGCCTCCTGTCATATCTACCTGCTTCTGATGAAACTGGTTGTGCAAACACAGGCTGGTCGAGGAGACTTGCTCTGCATTACTCAGCTTCAGGGGAAGGAAGGCATTTCTGTTATCCCATTAGAATCCTTCAAAAGTTCCTCTGTTATTGATAGAGTTAATGTTCTTGCCAAGGGACTTCATTTATATCACAGGTCAACCACCATCTCTGCCCAGCAGAATGCTAAAAGTAAATTCTACAAAAATTCACAGTCTAGCAATGGAATAGTTACTAATATACTATTGAAGCATTAAGAACTGCAAATGACCAAACATTCTGGAAAAAGCAGTGTGAAGGATTTTCAGACTTTTCCTATAGAAACACTATATAGGAAACACTGAAAACTCTATTCTGATTTTTTAGTTACATCTGGTGACTGTTTATTTAAGACCTTGGTTAGAAAAATTCCATTTACATATGCATCAGTGAATTCTGTTGCCATTACAGGCTGGCCAAACTCAGTAATGAGCCTGGCTGGTTCCTATTTCAGAGTATGAATTAGCATCTGCAGGGGACTCTGACTGTCAGACTGTCTTCAGGAATTCAGACATCTAGCTTTATTAGGGATATGTCCAGTCCCCCTCTACCTCTTCCTGGCCATGGATAGCCTGTAATTCTTCAGACCTAGATGTCTCTGACTTTTTTCCCTCCATAATTCTTGCTTTGGCCTTCACTTTTTCCATTTCTTTATTTGAACCCATTACTCAAGTCCATATCATTTCTTTTTCTGTCTCCTTTCTTCCCTTCTGCTTTTTCCTTGACCTTTTCTCCCTTTCCAATATATCACCTGTCAACTGCACCCATTTTTCTTTGCTATGTTACTCTCTCCTTTTAAATGTCCTTGTCTTTGTTACCTAATTTTTCTCTCTGTTTTGCGACTTGTGCTTTGAATTCCATTTGGAATTTCTTTAAGCATTGTAAAAGCCCATTGTAACCACGTTTTATTTTTAATAAACTCGATTTTTAAAGTAGAAACTCCATTTCCTTAGTGTGCTATGGCAAAGAGGTAAAGACATAAATTATCTAGAGCTGGCTGAGATAGGGAACCGAAAGCCAATCTGTAGCTCTGTGCCAGACTGAATATGAAGCAGGTGGTGATGAAGAGGAATATATACCTCCATCTAGCACAGCACACCCTGTCCCACCAGTAACACACAGCCTGTCCCTGCCCAGGGAAAAGCAATTTATCCTCCACTGAATGCCAAATGAAAGCTGTCTAAGATACTGATCAAGTATTTGTAGAAGCAATTGAAAACTGTCAGGGAGCTTTTTTGAAACTGCCATGAAGTCTAGTTTCAGCAACTTGTGGACCTGAATCAGCTGAAGATATTTCTACCGGGTAACTGATGTCTGTTTCTCGGCTGAGGGACTCTGGTGTATCCTCTGGATCTCCAAACATTATGCTAACATAAAATCTGAGCAACATGGGCCCCACTAGTAGGGTAAAATAGCTTCTGGTTGATAAGCCTTCAATAGCTTCTCTGAGTTTTCAGCAGGCTCAGACTCACACCTGCCGATATAGCTTTTGATTACAAAACACAACAGTTGGGCAGTGTAGGTAACAATAATTATCTCAGTAATTAGAATCTGTCATGCACTGTATAGTCGGGGCTCTGGGCTCTGTGCAAACAGAAGAGGCACCAGAAGTACCTTTACTGCACTTGGTCTTCTAGTGAGCAGGACGCTAACAAGCTCTTCCTGAAACAATGAGAAAGCAGATTGCCTCTGCTTTTATACCTCCTTCCTCCCCTTTCTGGTTCAGCAAATTTCAGTTGTGTTGCAGAACAAAAAAGAAAGGAGAAAGCTGTAAACAAGCACTGCAGATGGAAACTGTCCAGGAAGAAATCCAATTTCTGTCTTGTGCTCTGTGCATTTCAAAATGGAAATGCTACACTCATTAAACTGCCCATTAAGCAAACAATACAGGGAAACAAGATGGGGTTTAGGAAGCTGGGAGGAGGAGAAGAGGCAGGTCAGAGAGAGGAAATGAAATGAGGGCATCGTTTTTAAAGGAGACTGTAAAATGTTCAACCAGAGAAAGGAAAAATGCTTGCACAGATTTCACCAGAGGGCGAAGGAGTGCATCATTCCAACATTGACAACCGGGGGTAACATCTCTATTGCAGCCACTCACAACTCTGTGGGTGTCTGACAATACAGGGGTGAATCTAGGTAACAGTATGATTTTCTGGTAGTGTGTTTAGCACATTAGCATGAGAGATAATTAAATACTTGATATATTGACTTGACATCAAGAAATATGTTGGATCCATGAGAGCAAACATGGTTACCCTGTAGTCAAAACAGGGACACAGAATAGGGGGAAGTAAAACACCGAATTCTTACTACCGGTCTGGTACTTCTCCACATTATCTCATTTAATCCACAAAATACATTGTCAGGCTTGGTTCACAGAAGAGCAAAGGCTCAAGAAGGTACAAAAATAGCCCAAGTTCACAGACCTGCTCAAGGGTATAGCCATAATTTTAGGGCAAATCTTCTATGGCTCCTACCCTGCCATGCTGCCTTCGAGAACACAGTTCTGAAAGGAAAGGAAACCAGCAAGTATGGATCATCAATATGGGCCAACTACTTTGGAACAGACTCTCATGTTCTTCATCTCCTGTAATATCAGCTCTACCAACATACAGACAATTCAACAGACAAACAGCATGGAGCCCCTTCGAAGAACAATTCAAATCTCCATCATCACAGGTACAGAGATCTGGTACCTGGCTTGAGAGTATGATGAAACTCTCTGAATTTGGCATCCTTCTTGAACAGGGAAATCTCACTGGAAAACCAGAGGCAAGCTCTGGAAAGAAATAGGGTGGGAACCCAAAAGAGACCTCTCAGCTCTGTCTGCACTGCATCAACTTCGGGATGAATGCTCAGCTGCCTGTGCTGGAGCCATGTGACACAGACCCTAGTGTTTCTACAGGCAGCATAGGCCCAGCTCTTCAGAAAAGTCTGAGTTTGAATAATTTAAAAGTCAACAGCACAAGGTCATGGTCTTCAGCATCTTTAGCAGCCCAGATGAGAAGTCATTTGAAAAGTTCTTTTTCTCGATTTTAGGTTTCAGGAGATGATTAGAGCAGGCAGTGTTGAGGACTTGACTAATTGAGAAGTCAGTGCCATGATCTACACTTGGGTAGAGAGATTAGGTGATGTGCTCAAGATTTCTGTTTTAGTTGGCCTTTTGGTCTCTGTGACCAAAAGACCCAATAAGAACATAGAGGAGGAAAAGTTTATTTGGGCTCACGGTTTCAGAGGTCTCAGCCCATAGACAGCTGACTCCTAACTCTGGGCTATAGGTGAGACAGAACAAAATGGTGGAAGGGCATGGAAGAGGAAAGTAGCTCAGGACATGGCAACAGGAAGCAGAGAAAGCTTTTCTCCGCTCACCAAGGAAAAACAGAAATCCTAAAGGCACATTCCCAGTGACCTAGTTCCTCCTGTCACACCCTACCTGCCCACAGTTACTGCCCAGTTAATTTGTTTTAGTGGATTAAACCACTGATTAGGATCTATCTCTCATAATCTAATCATTTCACCTCTGAACCTTCTTGCATTATCTCACACATGAGCTTTTGGGAGACACCTCATATCTAAACCATAACAGTCTGCCTTGGTGGCGAATGGACCAGAATGGTTTGCTCCAAAATCTTCCCACCGTGCCAAGGCTACTACATGGAACTGAATTCTCCGAAGCTTTTGCAAATTGTGGGTTCAGCCCACTATTACAGAGTTATGCCATTATTGCACGTTTAAGTCAGTAAACATTGCACCTATATTCTCATTATTTGCTTTATATTCTACAGGTCCTTCTCAGCACAGATTTCATTCCTTCATTCTTTTACTTTATTCCAAAACACAGTGAAATCCTGTTTATGTTGTTCCCATCTTAAGGGAACCAATTTTTTACCTGATGCCCCTCATTAGTACAGCTCTTTCTCTATTTACAGGCAAATCTGTTGATCCGTCATTTGCTAGCTCCATTTCTTCACTGCCACCCATTCTTCAACCTACTTCCCTCTCACTATTCCCCAGAACTTGTATTTGTCAACCTCAGCCCCCTGATTGCTAAATCCAATGGGTATGAAAGTTTCTCTCTGGGACATGGGACCTCCGGGACCATCTGCCTTTCTTGAAAGATTCTTCTCTTAGCGCATGCCAGGGACTCCTCCTCTGGCTGCCCCACTTCTTGGCCACCTCTTTTCAGTCTTCTCTGTGGGTGTCTCAATATCTGAGTGTGCCTTAGTGTCCTCAGGCTCTCCTCTCCTCTCAGGCCATCTGATCCAATCCTGGGGCCACATTACTGTCAAAGTGCTGATGATTTATGACCCTACTAGTCCAGACCTCTTCTGAGGCCCGGATACGTAGAAACAGCCTAAAGGATGGTTTGGCCTTGCCCCCGACCCGAAGTCCCTTGTGTTCCCTACTTCTGTGCATTCACTTTGATTGTCCCAGAGGGCAGAGGCTGAAAGCTGAGATTTATCCTTTACCCTTTTCTCTCCTGTAACATTACAGCCCATCCATCTTCTCCTTTTGCACTACCACTTCCTCACCGAGGTCCCCATTTCCTGTCAGGCCTTCCTGCCTGTTCCAGCTTGCCACCCCCACTGGTGCTATCAATGACCCTGCCAGAGTGACCTTTCCAAACGCAGAAGGGTCCTCTCATTGACTCACTCCCCTTTGCTATGAGAGGTCCCCGCTCCTCAGAACTTTCATGAAAGCCTCATTATAGAAATACAGATGCTCCTCAACTTAAACGATGGGATTATGTCCCAAGAAACCCACGGTAAATTGGAAATGTCATAAGTGGAAGATGCGTTGACTGCAGCTAACCCATCAAACATCGTGGCTGAACAACACAGTGCACTGTGAAGTGTGGGTTGTTTGATCAGGTGATGGTGTGGCTGAATGGGAGCGGCTCGCCATGCTGCCCACGAGAAGGAAGGAGAGGGAGAGAGAGAGTGAGAGAAGGGAGATGGAGGGAGACAAGGAGAGAAAATATATCAGATTGCATATTGCTAGCCTGGGGAGAGACCAAAATTTGAAGTATAGTTTCTACTGAATATGTATCATCTTCCCACCACTGTAAAGTTGAAAATTCTCAAGTCAAGGGCCATCTGTACCCTCACTTGTCTTTTCAGCTTTATGGTCACCACTGTGTCTTGCATTCTGCTTTCTGAACACACCAAGGTACTTTCATTTCCTTACCGCATCACGTCCTCATGGTTTCTGGGTGTTCCCACGTGTGTCCTCTGTGTACAAGCCACCCCTTCCTTGAGGCCTCCCCAGGCCTCAGGAGCCTGGACTCTGCGTTCCTCTCTGGTGTTCCCACGCCGTGTACTTTTACTATGATGGCAGTGAGACACTGTTTTGTAGTTGCCACTTGGTGATGCCTAGACCTCCTAATTAAAATGTAGTCCCCAGAAGTAGCTCTGATTCTACTGTGGCTGCTATTGGACTTCCAACCCTACCACATAGGCTCGTGTGAAAAAAAAAAAAAAAAAAAAAAAAAGGAAGAAAGGAAGAAAGAAAGAAGGGAAATAAAGGGGTCCAGTATTCTTTAATGGACAAAAATACTTTGTAGGACTGGGAGGTTGGAAGTGAGTACAATATTATAACCAGAAGGGCAAAATAAGGAAGCAGGAGATGGCAGCATTTCTAGGTCCTCCAGCTCCCATTTTCCAAGGTTAAAGATACATTTTCTGGAGACAGTGGGAGTCGACAGACAGTGGGAATAATTCTGGGTTGTCTTTTAGGAAGACACTTGAGCAATCTGCCTAGAGCGCAGGAGGGGACACACAGGACACTGGTTTGTTTTGAGAGCATGAGAGAACGAGAGAAAAGAAAACAGGGTTCGTTGATCCCCTTTTATTCGTGATATTTGCCAAATTTAAAGCCCAGTTCCCATGTCTCCCTTGGAAAATGAGCAGCCTGTATGGCCAGCCAGCTGGAGCCCTGTTCCCCCAGGCCTTCCACACACCCAGAGGACTGAGCACTATAACATGTGCTCTTGAATTCTAGCAAGCTCTGCACCGACTGCTAAGTGATGAAACCTGGTCTGAAGCAATTTATTGCTTCAAGATCATGGTAGGAGGCAGACAGTGCTGGTCGGGAGTGCAGTGGCTCCTTTTGAGCAAGGGACATCAAAAGAGAGCCTGCATAGCAGCTGGCCCTCTGGGACGAGGCCACAGCATCTGGGGTACACTCATCATTTTGGGTGCTCTCTGTTGCCCTGGGATGCCTCTAATAATCTACAAGCCTGGGAAGCTAGTATGGGGCCTATTATCCCATCCTGGGAAGGTTATAATTGTCCAAAAGAGAGAACAGAACTGAAGGATCAATCAGCTGGACAAATGTCACAGGGACATCCATGTTTGTGCCTGGCCTTGAAGATTTAGCTTCTAAGAGGGAAAGAGGGAAGAGGTTATTCCAAGTACGAATTTCCCTATACTGTGGGAAAAGGCACGGAGGAGAATTGAGACAAGGTACGGCCAGGGAATGATGATTAGGCCATCCTGGCCGGAAAGGTGGGCTCTAGTCACAGAATATTAGAAGTTAAGACAGGACAAAAATATCCTGCAGTGTTCCTCAGGTAAGATGAATGGCTCATTTACCCCTCTTCAAAAGGCTGCAAATAGCCATTTTTTTATGTTGGAAAAGAAATCCAATAATTTGTATCACTTGCCGCTATGAATCTGATAAAAAGCCTTTCCTGAAGACTGTAACAAATGGCCACAGGAGCCCTGCATTCAAACTGCAATATTGTAATACACTGCCGGGTGAGTCAGGTCATATTGATTTCCTTAGGCCACTCCGTTGTCTGTACAGAATTCCCCAGCCTCTGGCTACTTCCCTGGGTTTCATTTTATTCTGTTTGGTGCAGATTTAGTGGGAGCAGGTCTAAGGAAGGCTAGATAGCAGGTGACACAGGCACCGCTGCAGCCCTTGGCAGCTCACATGGAGAGAGATGTCAAAGAAAGCTGTGAATGAGGACAAAAAAGTTAGAGGTGGATGTGAAGCAACTGGAACCCACACATGCTGCTGGAGGGGATATAGGGACGAAAACGGGTAAAAGCCACTTTGGAAAACAGCTTGGCACTTTTTGACAAAGTTAAACTCATATTTACCCTATGACTCAGCAATCCCACTCCTGGATATTTTCCCAAGGAGGAATAAAATAAAACAGGTCCACCAAAATCTTGCATCTGAATATACACAGTAACTTTATGTATTAATGCTAAAAACTGAAAAAGCAAAATGTGTATTTAACAGGAGACTGAATAAACACATTATATTGAGAGCTAGAATGTAATAGTTGTCAGCAATCAAAAAGAATAAACTACTGATACATGCAACCACATGGGTAAATCTGAAAAACAGAATGTGGTGCTGAAGAACAGGACATAATATCCAGGTGTGATTCCACTGGCAAGAAGTTCAAGCACAGGCAGAATGAATCCCTGGTGATAGAGGTGAAAACAGTGTTGTCTATGGTGTGTCGGGGGTGTTGACTGGAAGGTAGAATGAGGCAGGTGTTTGGGGTGTTGAACATGATATATCTTGACTTGGAAGGTGGTCACACAGGTTACATGATTATCAAGTTACCAAAATGGTACATTTACTATATGCCAATTATAGCTCAATAAAAAATGAAAGATAAAATACAAAGGAATTGTGTAAAAGGACAACCTGGCTGGGCAGAAGTGCTGCTTTCAGCAGGCCTCATGGAGTGTGACCCTTAACGAATCCTTGGGGAAAAGCAAACCAGAGGGATGCAACAGGGAGAGAAGGTAGGGAGCTAGGAAAGTGTATCTGGGGGTCTCAGGAAGGGTTACGAGGGAATGGGGGACAAGGCCAAAAAGGCAGACATTGTGGTGCCAGGTGGGTTATAGGAGCCAAAAGCACTACATACATACTCCATAGGATTTGCCAAGAAAGAGAAGGGAAACAGAAGAGCAATGTATGGATTACAAATCTAGGGAATTAAACCAAAACAGAAGAAAGGATTTTGACTGTTTCCACCATAGACAAATGATGTTTGAGGAGACAAATATGTTTACCCTGATTTGAACACAGGGCACAATCTATACAAGTATCGAAACATCACCTGGTACCCCCTCATATTTTTTTAAAAAAATTTAAAATGTAAAATAAAAACACATTTGTTTGTAGCATGGGCAGAATCACAGAGGAACGGGTTTGGAAGAAAGCAGGCCTCACAGAGCAAGGCCCTGGTGGGCCTGCATGGCTCATCGCTAGAGAAGGGAGGAAGGCCTGGTACCCCTGTCAGGAAGGAAGATGGAGGGCAGAGCAAAATGGCAAAGGGTGAGAGAGAAGATCATGGGTGCTTATGAGGAGAATTGTGATGGATGTCCTCTCCTATCCCAACACAGCAGGAGGAAAGGCCTTCTGTGAGAGTGACGAAGAGGTAGCCTCAGGTCTGAGGAGCATGAAGAGGACTCAGAACACGACACCACAGAGAATTGGAAGGTTGTATGCCTGAGATGGGCGGGAACATTCTGAGAGTTCCAATGTGTAGATGAAAAATGGAAGCTGGGGCCTGGACACACATGAGGAATGAAGGTTCACTGCGACTACTGAGAACCCATTGGGAAGAGGTTGTGGCAGAGGGACAAACAGGCAGGGCCAATAGAGAGGCGAAGGTCAATGGCGAGCTTTGTAGGCACAAAGAAGCAGGTAAGTATAAGCACTGTTGACCTGTGAAGGGAGTCCTAGTGCTTGAGACATCTGCAGGAGAGTTGCTGAGTGAGGATGAATTATGAGGTTTGCTGTAGGTAGGTTGAAAGGCAGTGACATTCAGCATGGGCAGCTGGAGTCATAAGGGTGATGGAAGAAGATGAGTAAGAAGGGAGATTGAGTCCCCAAGAAAATGTGGCAGTATTCCCACTTAACAAGTTTTTCTCTCTCCTCCATTATTGGCTACATGTAACCCTTTTAATTCTCTGAAGTTGAACATTCTTCAGGACATGTTACAAAGCTGATCTGCATGGAGTCTCCATGAGTAACATATAAGTGGTTTGCATTCACATTTCACAAATGAGGAGCCCTACTTCAGGACCTCATCTCTTCCTCACTGCCTCTTTTCCATTTGGGGTTGGATTTGGGGGCACAGAGGTAATTGCCGAAATTATTTGACTATTCAGAAAGTGATTGTGTAGATAAAGGACACCGACTATTATAGACTTCAGTATCCAAAAAGGAGTCTCATGCTTTGACACTTTAAAGATGCTATTAGTGAGAGTAAAGGTATTATTTCCTTCTTATCTTTCCAGATATTTTTTTTTTATTTCTTAAAATTGAAAGAAAATTCATTAAACTTTCAAAGATCAAAATTCTAATTTGGACACTCCCCGACTCCTTTATCAATAAATAAATTCAACAGGCCTGTGGCAGCTGCTTGGTAGGTCATGAGTTGGGAGGAAACAGCAGCAGAACTGTTTCTGCCAGCTCATGGCTGTGTAACTCTTGACAGATCATTGTCCTGTGCCTCAGTTTCTTCATGGAGAAACTGTGCAAGTGAAAGAGAGCTATACAACATGGAGCGTAAATTTTTAATATACTTAACAGTGAATTATGAGTGAGACAGAAATTAAATGGACTCCCCCCCAAAAAAATCAACTTGGCCCTGAAATGGCACTGTGGCAAGAAATTCTTAGTGAGAGACTTTGTGCAGATGAACACTGAAGAATGAGAACTTCCATGCCCTCCCCCACCACATCTACTTCTTCACCAGCACCCAGATGCTCTGCCTTCTCCTTGTTCCTGTAAGACCGCTCAAGTTTATATCCCAAACTGGTTTCCAAGCTTGTGCATGATGCCTCTTTCCTTCTGCCTACTACTCAGGTCATTGCTCTGGTCAGCCTTTTCTCTTCCATATCATCTTTTTTCTCTTGCTACTGGATTGTTCTCTTGAGCAAACAAACATGTTATTATGTTGCTTATTTTAAAAATCTTTCTTAAAAATTTTTAACCCTATTTCCCCATCAGCTTAGCTTGGAGAGCCACTAAGTAGGGCCTCTATTTGAGCCTGAGCCTAATAGGGCCATGTTCTGCCCCTTTCCAGATATCCACTGTCCTAGGGGTAAGCACCTGCTGAGCCAAGGAGAAGCGCTCACCCAGAGATGAGGCCCCTTGCTCTGTAGATCTTACTCTGGGCACTCTGCCCCCAAGAATCCTCTGCTTCAGTGGTCTTTAGCCCATCATTATCTGTGGATATTGAGCCCTTGAAATATAGCTAGCACAGCAAAGAACTGAATTTTAAATTTTAGTGAATTTTAATAAATTTATATTTAGATTTCAATTTAAATAGCCACATGTGGCTGGTGGCTACTGTGCCAGAACAGTTTTGGACTCTGAGTGGCATAAGAGCAGGGAACGTTGTTATATTCACCGAGGTATCCTAAGCCCCTGACAGAGTGCCTGATACAAAGCAGGTCCTCAATAAAAATGTGTTCATAAATGTCTTATCAAAATCCAAGGTCAATTATGGAAAATAGTTTTAGGTTCCTCAAAAAATTCAAAAGAGAACCACCTTATATTCCAGTTTAAAAAAAAGAAAATCTAAAATCAACCTTCCCAAAGTCTTAGAGCTTATCGAAGAGGTGGGGTCAGAAGCCTGGAACTCATCACTCAGGAAACCCATCTCCTTCCAAGTATGTCAAAGACAGATCCAGAGGCCTAGGCAGAGGCTGTCTGCCAGTGTGCCTATTAGTAAGCACAGGGCCTAGTTCTTAGTTTTATTGATCTTACAAACAAATTTACTTACACATATAAATTAGAGAAACAAAGGAAATGTCCTGCCCAGAATCCAAACCCTCTGATCTCTGCCAATGTGTAATCCATGAGGTTCATTAGTGGCCATTATAAGAATTCAAGGCAGACACTTCCCGCATTCACAGTTTTGCAGAGGGTGCTTATTATAAATCTAGAAAGTATGTTGTCGTCCTCATGATGAGGAACATGAAGGCACATTTCAGAATTCAGAGATAAAGAGGATGAGGTCCCAGAATATAATGTTTTATGTAACTACATCCTGAAATCCAAGCAGAAGTACCAAACAACAGTGGAAATTTATCTGATTTTTGCAGAATGAAAACATCATATAGAAAATTTAAGCAATTCAAATTTAAACAATACAGTGAATGATATTTTTAACAGCTCTTTTGGAGCTGAAATATAAAAATCAGTTTTATGATACCAAATCAAGACTTTCAAACTGTTTCCTTCTAAAATCTTATTTTAAAGATCCATAAGGCCAATGTTTTCAGTTGTAGTAAGGCACAGAAGAAGTTACAAGTGCTTCATAAACTGCAGTAACACGGAAGATGAGGCAATGTTCTGCTTATATTATTACCTAGTTTCTTAGGTTCCTAGTAAAAGCAACAGATTTCTATGTCTATAATTTACTTCAAATACTTCAGTATATATTTGTACACCAATGTTTATAGTGACATAATTTATAACAGCCAAAAGGAGGAAACAAATCAAATGTCTATTGACTAATAAAGAGATAAAATGTGGCATATACATAAAATAAAATAATATTGTCTTAAAAAGCAATGAAACTCTGACACATACTTTGGTAAGGATGAACCTTGAAGATGTTTTCACATAAGTGAAAGAAGCCAGTAACAGAAATGCAACTATTGGATAAGGTCACTTATTTGAGTATTAGTAGTTAAATTTATAAAGTTGGGAAGTAGAATGGAGGTTGCCAGGGCTGAGTGAACAGGGGAATGGAGAATTATGGATTTTTTATCCATTTAGAATTTCATTTGGGGAAGATGAAAAAGTTCCATGGATGGATGGTGGCTATGGATAACAGCATTAATGCCATAGAGCTATAGATGTAAAAATGGTGCAAGTGGTAAATTTTGTGTCACATATATTTTACCATAATTTAAAAAAAAAAAAAAAAAACTTCAGCGTGTGTGCAATACTATGTGCTCATTGCTAAGGTATAATCTGGATGCCATCTATAAGCATACAACACAGGCTGGTATCCTGATTATTTCCCACAGGCTTCTCTTCTATCTCAACCCATAAGCAATGCTTTGTGAATTAACATGCCAAAAGTCAGAAATGCATTTTTGTTGATGAAATTAGTAGTTTGTTATTTAGTCTGGTGAATGTTAGAAAAGGGTTCTCATTGGTGGAATGAAAAGTATTCATTATTTGTGAGTTTGAGGAAATATTTTAAAGACACTCTCATAGCTGCTTTCCAACAACATAAAAACCAATTAGTCCTGTGTCTTTTATTTTCAGGGGTGAAAGTAAAAGCTAAATCTTTAAATGGTCCTTTGTCCAGCCAGGAACACTGGGGAGGATCCTGGATCCCTGATGTTTTGGGCCATAAGAAAGGCAGAATCTTGTACCTAGAAACTTCATGATGGCCTTTAAATAATTTTTGCAAGATGGGGATCAGAACACTGTAAAATATAGTGTTGGATTATATTCAAGTTTACAAAACAGGTCATAAACTCTCTGTGTGTTCACTTTCTAATAAATATTACTCAATGGATGTTTTATAGTATTCAGTATGTTTTATAGTACTCAGACAGTATTTGTCTGAGATTTCTGTTCATTATAACCTCTTAGCAAAGTTGTAAGGAGAGTTGACAACCCTTACCTCAAAACTTCCTCAGATGCTGCCATGGTTAAGTAGTTCTAGCAATGAGAACCTAAGAGTCACATGTGGCCAAATCAGCCAAAGGTCAGTTTACAGTCACCAGCACAGAGGATAGAGGGAAATGCTAGTGTCAAAGGTTGTGAGTAATGAAACCATGAGAATCAGGTTATCAGTCCTATGAAAGCACACTGACATGGCTTAATTTACCCTTCTGTTTGATTTCAGAGATAAAAAACACACAAAAAAAACCAAAAAACAAAACTGGGTTTCAGAAATGCTGAGTTATCTTCCCAAGCACAAACTAAATTCACAAGCAGAAACTAAAGGGAAACCTTTGATATCACCATGACTTAAAGATACCAGTTATTGAGCAAGAATTATGTGCTAGGGATGCTATTAAGTGCTTTAATATGTGACTGATAATTTTCAAAAATATCCCTATAGAGTGAATACTGTTGTCCTCAGTTTTTAGACGAACTAAAATCAGAGAGACCAGTCAGCAGATGCTGGAAGGGCCCTATTCTTACCCTACTTAGGGCTCCTCACAAGACGCTGGTTGTACCATGGAAGTCCAGGCTTCTTGGCCTGCATGAGGGGCGCCTGCAAGTGTCGGAGATGGTGTCCTTTGTGAAAGCTTCCTCTCCAGTGGTGAGATACATCTGGGGCATGTTCTACACTCACTCCAGATGCCAGAGGTCACTCAGTGGCCCACACAGGCAACCTGTTTGCTAAGACATTTGAGTAGCTTCCCTTCATTTTCCCACTCATTTCCTTGCTCCCTGTTAGCACTTCCTGGGGTCACTTTTCAAGTGAACTACCTCAAATCCTTGTCTCAGGAAACATTTTTGGGGAATACAACCAGGAATACATCATCAAATTTTTCCAAGGGTGGATAGACAGAGGCAGCAACATACACAATGTCCCTGTTGAATACAAATAGCTCTGGCCCTCAGCCTTCTCCTCTCACAGACCCTCTTCCTTTTTCCTTTCTAAATTCTGGAAAAGGGCAGCTTAACCTGGACACAGATGCCTGGACAGAGATTATTTAGTAATTCAGTGTTTTGATTTCTAAAGTCTCCTTAGCTTCCAGCATTTATCAGGAATTGAGCCCACAAGAAATTCCCCCAGTAGTTTTCTTTGAAATCCAAAGTGGCTTTGCAAACCCAGAAAGAAACACATCCCTTTTACTTTGTTTAAGGTTTGAAGGCATTTTCATTTTTAAAACAAAGGAAAAGCTCAAGAGAGCACATTAATTTTACAATGGAGCAGGCTAGATCTTACCTCCCTAACTATACCACATTGTATATTCTTCCAGAGAAGCAAGTAGACCTTACATATCTATTTTCTCCTAACACCCAACATAAGATGAGTTATTGGGGGTGGGGATTGGTTCACTAGTCCAATGAATAAATAATGGAGGATTAAATGAATGAAGAAAGCAACATGTAAGAAGGAAGATTGAAACAGTATTTTCATATAAGTTTTATACTCTTGTCTTACCAATTATATGCACTTACACATTTGCAGGTCATTAACACTGATAAGTAGTTTCTTTTTTGAAACTGTATAGAGCCCTCCTTTATTCCTGCATAGTAAGTGGGTTTCACTTTGCCTGTACCAACTCTGATCTATTGATGTTGACTGCCCTGAGCTCTATATCTCAAATCAAGATTCAGTTGGGAAGAATGTGTGATTTACCAGTGATACCTGCTTAGTACCCAGAAGAGCGAGTTAATAGCTGCTATATATTTGCTGAAACTATCTATGCAATTTGACTGTGTGCAGGGCATACTGCCCAAATTTGTTGTAAGACAATGCCATCATCTCCAGAACCATCTCTACTCTGTGAATATGCAGTTTCTACTTCTGCTTCCTTAATGGTTTCTTTAACATGACAACAAGCAATTCTTACTTTATGCTTTTAGAGGTAGTCAGAAACACTGATTTTAATTTGAGAAGTATTTGAAAAGAGGTTTAAAGCAATGTCAAATTTCTCTGAAGATGAGGAATATTATATGTGCAAAGAATCATCAACAATAAAGCTTTATCTAACATTCCTTAGCAACACAAGTGTGGTTGAGCATTATTCTAATCAAGTTCCTTTGATGACTCAGTGCATGAATATATCTTTACTTCCCTTATTCTAACCTTGTGAAATGAACATATACAATTCATAATAATTTAAGTTGATCACATAAATTTAACAGAAACTCATTTCTAATATTTATCTAGGAATATGTAGTTGTTGTTTTGGTACCAGGGATTTAACCCAAAGACGATTAACCACTGAGTTATATCCTCAGCCCTTTTTTAATTTATTATTTTATTTTATTTTTTTGGTACTGGGGATTGAACTCAGGGACACTCGACCACTGAGCCACATCTCCAGCCCTATTTTGTATTTTATTTAGAGACAGGATCTCACTGAGTTGCTTAGCGCCTTGCTGTTGCTGAGGCTGGCTTTGAACTCATGACTCTCCTGTCTCGGTCTCCCTTTTTTAAAAATTTTTTTGAGACAGAGTCTCACCAAGTTGCTTATAGCCTCACTAAATTGCTGAGGCTGGCTTTAAATTTACGATTCTCCTGCCTCAGTCTCTGGATCTGCTGGGAATATAGGTGTTGACCACCATGCCTGGCTCATTTCTGATATTTACTTAGGAACCTTAAAAGAATTTTCCTACTTGTCCTATTTGGAAATTGTCCAATAAGCAATAAATCACTAGATTTTTTTCTTTCTTTCTTATTTACTTATTTTTTCTGAGACACACATCCTGGGGCCATTCTAAAACCATTTTCCCACTCCAAGAGAACCACAAGAATCAAAAAGGCCAATCAGAATATGATGAGTGCCATCAATAACAACAATAATAATACTATCTTTTAAATAGCTCTTCAAGTTGATAACTTTTCACTTTAGAATATCTTCCTGGTTTTATTTAACATATGTACTATGTATTATTCCCAATTTATAGATATTAAATAGGGGCTCTTTATCAGTTACTGAACAATGACACAGCCAGGACGCAAACCTAGATGGCATGTTCACGTTCATTCTCCATGCCTGACCGGCTGGTTTCTATTACTCCACCCGCCACGTGATTCCTCTGATCAGTCAAGTCCCCCTTCCTATCCAGTCAGGCTCAGTGCCTTCTCAGTTACTTCTCTCATCTTTTCTCCTTGCCTAGTCTTCCCACTCTTCTCCTCTGTAAGTCTTCATGGCTCTGATCAACTCCGCCCTCTTCCTGAAGGCTTCATTATTCTTACTAAGCGCCTTCTGTTCTCACACTTGAGAGTATACTGAGTGCTCTATGCAATATGATCCTCATTCATTCAACAAATAATTCTTGAGAATTCTATCATTTTCCAGCATATTCAAGGCACTAGGGATTTTGCAGTGAATAATCCTGCCTCTCATGGAGCTTACTGTCCAGCTGGGGTTCTAACTTCTAGTGTTCACATCTGGGTTTTAATCTCCTTGATAACAGTAGCCACACTCATGTTTTCTCCAGGAAAGACAATGTAATTGCATTGCTGTGCAGTTTATCCCTGAATCAATAAGTGGCGAGAGTGAACAGTTAGCTGATATCGGGGGCCCAGACACGTAAACACACTGGAAACACCAGCTCACTCCATTCTTCTATAGATTTATAACTCTAGGAAATCTACATTACTGTTCAGTAAGGTACTTTAGAAATTCTGTAGGAGGAAACTTGTAAAGGAATTAGAAGGAGGAACTTTCTGGAGACCAGTTTCCTGTTTATGCTAAAGCAAGATCTAAAATATCTATTTCTCAGAGATATTCCAGGAAAGTCCCACCATCATTGGGAATGACATTTTAAGAGGTTTTGAATTATTACACTCATTAATATATTTTTCTCTTCTTTGATCTTTTGCTTGAGGACAACTAGAGCTGCCCTTACAACATTTCAGGCGTGGTGGGAATTTAGCACTAGGAAAAACTTCTTACTCAGAAAAACATATTTTCAGAATTTTTACTCTAACCAAAATGAGCAAGTGTGGAGTTGAGCCCACCAAAACAAAACACCTGTCTCCTCCAAGTCTGGTAGGAAATTATCAGAGGAGGAATTGAGGAACTTCTTCCAAAAAATTAATCTTGGGAAATTTGGTGTCTGGAAGAAAAGCACCTCTTGGTTTTGTTAAATTAAACTTACATCTAACGGGCCTAAATCAGTCTCTCCCACAAAAGTCTTCTCTAAATTTAAATGTTATACACACACACCCCCTTGGATCATGGTGGAATTTAGCTTGTGTGTCTTTGAGGAATTATAGGATACCAATGGCTGTTGCTGGTGTCTTATTTGCATAAATCCTTTTCTTCCTTGTGGGAGACATGCGAAAGGGGATCTGAGGCTATTGCTCATATTCCTCATTACTGCAGAGTCTTCTTCCTCCACAGGTATGTGGATGGCCTGCCCAGTGATCCTTAAGACAATTAGGTTAATTTGTGTCATGCCTTAGAATACAATCTAAAAAGAACTTTAATAATATGAGCAAGGGTATGTTTCTGGGCTATGTTACTTAGACTGATCTCTCAAAATTAATTCTAGGGAGGTTTGCAGAAGGTTTTGGAAACAGTTTCTCTGGAGGAAACACTAGGGCTTCTGCCAAGGGTTGCTGTCTATAGCTGGTGTGGAAAGTGAAATGTCTTCTCTCTGAAGGGTTCAGAAGAAGCTCAAGAAGGAGAAAAGCAGAGGTGATATTAGGACATGCCATGGTAGAAGAGGCCCCACTAGAGAGGGCATCTGGGGTAAAGGGATGACAATGCACCTCAATGACTGTTCTTGAACTAAATTAAATGGGAAGCAGCTACAGAAAAATGATCAAGGAAAAAGTAGATGGTGTAAAGTTGGGAAGACCTGATCACCTCTGTGTCTCCAGTTTTCTCCACCAACTTATTATGAGACTCCCTAGACATCTGGGAGAGGAGAGGAAACTTAGAAACTTTAAAAGTAATCAGAATAACTAGAATAATAAAGACAGAACAAAGACTGTAATAGAGATAAGTGCTTACCAAGTCATTGGGTTTTTTTAAAATTTTTTCCTTGATGCCCTTCCTGGTTCCATTGAGCTTGGACGGAGCATGCAAATTTTTCTGGCCAATGGAATTTAGGCAGAGGTCATATGTGTTACTTTTAGGCCTGGTTCTGAAAAATCCTGCAAATTTCCACTTTCTCTCCCCCAGCTCTCCTGCTTGTGTGCTTGAACAGATGCAAATGGTCCAGTGGAGAACTTCAAGGCTGTGAGGCCTTACCACACAGAAATGCCAGTAGATGGAAGAAGTCTTGGTACTTGAATAGTTGTGAGGTAGATAATCCCTCCCCTAAAGCACTCCCTCAGATTGATCCCACTGCATTGTGAAATGGCCAAGGACTAAATGTTTTAAGCCACTGAGATGGGGCTGCTTGTCGCAGTTGTCAAGATTACTTACATTAATTAAATTTTGTTTTAGTTATAGGGACCTTGAAGTCTCTTAGTCCTGACAGAAAGTAGAACTAGAAAACAGGAGTTACAATCACAGGCATATTTACAACCATGTATACTGAATCAGAAGTGCAATTTATAAGCATCTTCCATATGCAAAGCATCAAAAAATTACATGCCAGGCACTTAAAAATGATTGTTTGTGTATTTATAAACTAAAAGAAGAGAGACTAAGGTTGACATATTCATCAAGAAGTCACATCAGAGTTGGCCATTATCAACTTCAAGTTGTTTATGACCATTAATTATTTTCCCTAAATAAATGTATCCATAAAATATTTCTCTACTTAAAAAATAAGGGAATAAATTCATCAAATAAAAGTATTTGCTGTCCTCTGAGAAGGAGAAGAAGGGTCAAGGGCACTGAGCTGCTTTCTGGGCAGGAGTCACACAACTCCGTAGTTTGAGAAAAGAGCTCTGACAACCCTTCCAGGACAAGAACTATCCTATGTTCAAACATGAAGCCCTAGGACAGTGCAGCCCTCTCCTGATCTGTTAAGTGACCATTCCAAAGGTTCAATGCATTGTCACAGAAGTGGCTGTGTTTGGAAGACACTGACTAATACAGGAATGGACTGAATTCTAGGAGGGAAGCCTATGTCCCTTTATACTTTCCTGGGTTTCACCTCCTTCCTGCCATAGATGCCCACACAGCAGCAAGCAAGAGATTCTGGGTCAAGAAGTACTATACTCTCTTCTTTCCTTCCCTGTAGGCAGAGGTTCTGCCAGGCTCATGCCTTTGTTTTACTCTTGCCACGAAGCAACGTTTTAAGAGGCTGTTGTTCGATTCCCTGAAAGCAGCGCTGAAACCTATGTAGTCTTCAGCCCTCTGCCACCCTCACCCACTGAGACTCCATTGCTCAGGCACACATCAGATGCTCCTTCCCCCTAAATGACATTCCTGAGCATTCCTTAATCTTCTCTATTTTCCAAGCCCTTGTTAAATTTTAGCATTTATAGTACTTTTCCTAGTTATTTGAGTATGTTCATATCTTATTTCCCTTTCTAGGAAGTCACTTGAGGGGAGAGTTCTATTTTACTGAAAGACTGAATTTAAAACAACAAAAAGTTGATTTAGAATGACTATGTAAATTTGACTTTCCAGGCTGTCTCTTATAAAGTAATAGGAATAAAGTTAGTGTCAGAATATGAATAATATTTTCCTGATTTTTTTTTTAAGTCTCTGGAGTACCATTCCATGTGCACAAATTCAGGATCTGCTCCACCAACTCAAAAGCTATGTGAATTGGCCAAGGTAAGTATCTCTCTCAGCTTTAGTTTCTTCACCCATTAAATGAGATTAGTAATAAGAATAATAATGGAAAATATGTAGGAAGTTCCTAGCACACAGAACTCAATAAATGTAGTTATCATCATCATCACCATTATTCTCACCACCACGATCATTTCACTGGAAAATTGTAGATAATTTTTGCTATTTTAAACAGAAACGAAAACTCAAACGCCTTAAGAGTTAAGAAAGGTAACATAAGTGAGAAAAGTAAAATTGAGAACTTGGTGGTAAGAAGAGCAAGTGGCCAATCACAGCACAATGTGATTAATGCTGCTCCAGGACTGCCCTGGAGACAGAGGTGGGGTCCAAGACACTGAAGGTAGGAGAAACAACAAAAACAGCAGCAATGATGATTGCTGACATTTTCTAAGTGATCTAGATATATTGAGAAGCTACTGGCGGGGCCTTTACAGATAAGTAGAAATTAGCCAGAGGGACCAGAAAGGAAGAATGTTAGAAGCAGAGGAGGCAGAATATAAAATGAGCTACTGTGAAATAACTGGCTATCTTTAAGAAACTTCCAGTAAGATGTTAGATGGCAAGAGTGAAGTCAACATGGGAAACTGGTAAAGGATCAGGCTGGAGAGTTTGGCAGATAGAGGCTGTGCTCAAGAGTTTGCTTTGGAACTGTTGGGGAGCCACATTTTAGAAAGACACCTAGCAGAGGTGAAACAGCACTTGTGAGTGCTATAACTAAGGCACCCACACAAGTGGTGTGTCTCAGGGACAGATTGAACGGAGAAGGCCAAATGAGGACTAGAGGTCTAAATAAGCACCAAGCTTCCGTTTTGAGGGACCAGGCAGTAATTCCTAGACATGGGGTGGAGAGGGGTGAGATAAAAGTTTGGCTTTGGGTATGTTGACTTTAAGAACCTACAGGATTTCCAAGTGGTAATAGCAGCTACTTGGGATATAATACTTGGAGATATAGATTTGAAAATCTGTAGAATGAGCTTCCAGGGACAGCTGAATAAGAAGAGTCCAAGGATGAGAACATACCAACACTGAGCAGTCAGGAATAAGGACAGGAACTCAAAAGGAATGGAGAAGGGGGGTTCAAAACCTAGGAAGGGGAGTGCACAGAAACTAAAAGTGTACAATGCTCCTTCACTTATGGTGGGGTTACCTCCTGATAAACCCTTTGTAGGTTGTCAAAATGCATTTAACACACCTACCTCCCTGACATTGCAGCCTAGCAACACTGTACACTATAGATATCATTTTCCCTCGAGATCCTCTGGCAGCTAGGGGCTGCTGCTAGGGGCTGCTGCTTGCTGCCAGGGCCCAGCACTGACAGCAAATTTGGGCTGCATATTCTTAGCTCAAGAAGAGGTCAAAGTTCAGAATTCAAAGTGTGATCTCTACTGAATGCTTATTACCCTCACACTATTGTAAAACGGAAAGAGCACACAAGTTGAAGGGTTGTAAGTCAGGGGAGCTCCGTGAAGGGTTTCAAGACGTAGGTGGTGGTCAGCTGTGTCAGTGCCTCAGAAAAACCAAGGAAGGAAAGTATGAGAGCAGGCCCATCTGTTTTGCCCCAAAGCAGGACCTTTGAGTTTATGCAAGGACTTTGAGGTCTGGAGTCTTATAGACTGCTCAGGTGTAATTCAGACTGCTGTGTGAGGAGGAATCAGTGAGAAGAGGAAAAGCTTAGCTGGAAGAGGAGCCAGAGGGTCATGGAGTCAAGTGAAGACATTTGTGTGTATTTTTACAGGAAAAGACCTGAAATAATTAATATTTTGAAGGAAAGACAAGTGAAGACAGAGAATTGAATAAGTAAGATAGAAATAAGTGCCAGTGTGAGGCACCTGAGGACATAGAGGAAATAGGATCTAGAACATGGTCCTGGATGAGAAGAGGGACACATGTCCTATTGCATCTGAAAGGAAGAGTGGGAACAGATGGTGGGATGGACTGAGCTGGGGCCGGTGGGGTGGATGATGCTCTGCAGTGTACTATGTCGTGAGGCTGGAAAGCAGGGGAATAACATCAGTGGTGACAGCTTGGGCAAGGAGCTGATTGGGGACACATGGCAGGATTATGAGGCCTCATTGAGGGTCCAAGTTAAAATCAGAGGCCATGACTTTGGAGTGGCACCAAGTAGTGTGTATGTGACTTTCCCAAGCAGTCCCTTGGCTGGCTGACGCGGACGGGCAGGGAAAGCAAATGAGTGAATTGGTCCAAGATATCCGGACCTCTGGGATAAAAGCTCGTGCCGGGAAGTGTTTAGTGATTTCCTCAGCCTGAGATTTCATTATAGGTCGGAACAATTTGCAAACCTGCAAATCATCTGAGATTCTCCCAAAGCTGTGTCGAATACTAATTCATCTAGATAGTGCAACCTGAGAGGGAATTGGAGCCTTTAAACTCAATTCTCTCTTGACACTTGAGAAATGAGTGGAGAATTATGTGTCCAATTCTTAGTCCTTGGGGAGTCAAGTACAAAAGTGTTTTATAAGAATTATCAGGGAAGAATTTTGCTTTCAAAATGCTCATTCTCAATAGACATAAAAAGAAAAAAGAGAAGCAAGGAGGTTTCACAGACCCTTGACAGGGGGCGGGGCCTGCCTGGGGTGTGCCCTACCTTTCTTCGCAGTGTGGCAGACCCAATGGGACTCCTACCCTGAACATCAGCTCAGTGGATTTAGGATACCACAAAACAGACTCTAGTCTCCCCATTCTGATGCCAGTGGTGCCAGAGACTGGCTTTTGGCTATGAAAGAACTTTTAAAAGTAGAAGGCAAAGAAATGACTGGCGGATAGTTTTCCATAAAGATTTTAGACTCTGGTGATTCACCCTCTCAGGAGGCCTCGTCCTTACAAAGGGCACAGGAAGGAAGGGGTCACGGTCCTTCCTGTCCAGGTACTAAACATCAAGCATGAGTTCAGTTTCCATGGCTACCTGTGCCACTCATGTCTCAGCTGGGTTCTCCCCACACCTCTGGAGGAAGGCTCCCTCTCACCGGGTGGTTCTGCAGAAGTGCCTTTTAGGAAATGAATGTGTCCCCTCAGACACTGACTCCATTCTGTGTTTATATGAAAATGAGCAAAATGCCTTTAAACCTTATGATTCTGAGAACAACACAGCTGACAGCAGATTTCTGGCAGATTTCAGAGGCAGTGGGTATTAAAACTAATCATCACACACAGTTTTGTACTGGAGTTTTCATCCCACATATTTTCCCCTTAGTTATATAGCAAAAAAAAAAAAAAATCCTTTTGAAACATTAGCTGGTCTTTAATGTTAGCAGCTCATGTTTTCAGTACTGTGTATCAAATGGGTGCAACAGGTAAGTACCTGAGTACATACATACAGACAGACATAAATAATGCCATGGAAGGAATCATGGGCTTCACTGGTGATTGCTTCTAGAGGTATTCAGGATAATTACAACTTCTCTAGGGATGGTAAGAAGTTCAGATGAGCCTGATATTTTCTTTCTGTAAAATACTTCTCAGCCCCCTCCCTTCCCACCATCTCTTGTGGACTTAGGCCATCATTTCTTTCCTTGTGCTCTTCGTTACAATTTCTCTGACCCGCTGCTTCATGGGGGAAGTCTTTCTTTGCTCTCACTGTTCCTAAATCCCCAAATGTTCCCAATGCATAGGTTCCTAAATGCTAAGGACATGTACCTTGAGAATAGATCAACAGCTCATAAATGAACAATGGCAAAGATGAAGATTAATTTTTAAAAATAGCAGCCACAAAGAGAACCTGAAATATTCACCATGAAAAATCACACTGCCCTGAAACCAATTTTACACTACAAAAGTATTTGATCTAAAAGAAGAAGAAAACAGCCCCTGGCATCTGGGACCTAGCTTGACATTTACAGGTAGATGTCAGTATTGCTAAAGAAGCCCTGCCAGACATACACCTAATCTTGTGGAACGCCAGCATCAGACAAGGTCACTCTGCAACTGTGACAGAGTGAGTCAAAGCAAGCCACTTCATAATTTTGTGTTAGCTTAGAAAAAACAAAGCCACTGTGCAAACCACCAAGTATTAAACATCCCCTTTCTGAGTAATACTAGTGACTGTTGCTTCTTTACCAAGTAGAGCATCAGTGTCTGATGTCCCTCCCTATACGTGCAATTTCTTAAGACACCTAGTCATAGAGTTGTCCCTGCTTCCTGACAGCACCACTATGGAGCAAATCTCTCTTTCCTTGGACTCTCCCCAAATCCTCCTTGAAGTGAAACCCACATCCTCTAGGTCTAACACCTTTTTACCGAGATGTCTCATGACTCCCTAGGGTATGTGTCCTCCCTCACTACATTGGGTAGTAAATCCAACTTGTTCAACCACAGGGGCATTCCCGGTCTTAGACAAAGCAAAGGTTAAGGGGGCATGGACTTTGGCTGCTCTGTTCTGATGTGAAGGAATACCAGAGCGTTTGGAGAGTTTGAGGTGGGCAAAACAATGAGCAAAGGTTCTTAGCAACGGTGAGCAAGGAAGTGTCCTTGCCCAAATTCTAATTCTGAAGAACTGCTTGAGAACTTTCCCCTACTCAGCTCCTTCTGCTCTCAGATGAGGTCTTGGCTATAAGCACCCACACACTGACTCATTACTAGGAGTGTTTTGTGCTTGAACCTGACTTTTTATCCCACACGATACCCCAGGCTAGCTCAGCAGCTGGTTGTTATTTTCAGCAAGTCAAACATGGTTGACCTCCAGGGTTCTGAGTATGGGAAATGTAATATTTCCAAGGACACCCGTTTAGAGGGTGGTTGAGGAAACACGGCACTTAATCTGCCATCTCTGTATCTTTATAGAAATGAATGGAGACAGGATGAAGGTAAAGGACACAGTTATGGGGAAAGTCTCAGAGGAAGTGGTTTCACAAGCCATCCTCTCAAATGGAGGGAAATGATTATAAAATATAAAGAAAGAAAAATGCTGGGTTTCCTATTTGTGTGTGGTTTCTGGAAATCTGTTACTTATATAACTACACCTCCATGTAGAAATTGGCTTATTTTTATAAGTTGTGCCTCAACATTTGTCAGAGCATTGGCATTACGTGGGTAGGAGGCGAAGATGATTATCTCCGCTCGCATGCTAGAAAAGTGAGTTGTGGTAATGAGTTGCACAACAGTGCTGGATCGTGAGCAATGGGGCTCTGGAAATCACTTTGTCTTCTGTTCCAGAAAGTGTAGGCATCCACCAAGCTGCAGTTCTCATGGAGTGGCCTCATTGCTTTCCTTGTGTCCTGAACCTGGTAACATTATTAAACTGGGAAAAACACTGCCTAGGTTGTGCAATTCATAAGTGGTTACAATATGTCATTTGCATGTGAAAAGAGATATAAGGTCCCAGCAACCATCCTGTTCCTCAAAGGATGGTATGCAGATGCCCTGCGTCTTCATTACCAGGGAAACATAGGGAAAATGAAGATTCTGAGGCCCATCCCAGACTTACTACATTAGTATTTGGGGTGTGGGACTCAGGAATCTGCACTTGTACCAAGCTTTACGAGAGACTTAACTGTATCATTTAAATACTACTGGTCCAAGGATAGGTAAGTATTTCCCAAAAGCCACTTCAAGTTAGAGAAGGGATCAATACTCCCTACTCCATCCATCCTAAGGTCAGTTCAGTACACATAAGGGGCAGAGCTGGTGATAAATGTTTACATTAAAAGTCACCAAGCAAAATTTCAGATGAGAGCCTTTGGAAAAACCAAATCAAACCAACCAAACAACAACCAAAAAACCCACAGATCTCAAGAAGAAAGAGATCCAGAGATTTTTTTTTTTTTTTCAGATTCTCTTGCAACAAAGCTACTGTTCTTATGCCCACGGGAGATAAAAATAAAACTGTGTCGTGTCCCAATGGTAAATGAAAAGGAATCAGCAGATTACTCTGAGGGCAGTAGAATTTGCAACCTGAGGTTTGGCCTTGATTGAAGGAGAGACTATGGACTATACCTGGTTCATGGGAATGCAGCTAGGCCTGTGCTTTTGGGAAAGACAGGCAGACACAGTAGGAGAAATAGAAGCTATACAATTTTCTTAATGTCAACATTTGCCTAGGCATTTAAAGAGGTAATACTATAATTAATTTCTTTCTTTCTAATAGAAGGGTCATCAATAAAAGTTATTTCAAGCATGGCTTTGACCTCCTATTTTACAGCTATAGTAGAGGCAGTTTATTTCTTTTCTTCCTGTGGTAGTTTTAATTGAGCTGTTCTTTCAAGCTACCTACAGCTAAAATTAATCAAGTTTGATAAAATAGTGCTATTAACCAATCTCTTCCCTTAATGTATCATTTTTTAAAATACCAGGCCACAGGTTTTTGAATACAAAAATCTTCCATGGACTCGTAAAGGTCCCATAAGGAAGTGAGGATCCCAAGTAGCAGAGATTCTAAGAGAGTCATTTGCTACCAGCCACTCTAGCATTTAAGTCTCAATTATTCTCATTTTTACTGTTGAAATGGGTTTCAGTTCTTCAACAACTGAATAACATTTGAAAACTCATAGTAAAATCACACATACTGGTTTTTAAAAAAAGCCATTCTAGGTTATGCAGTCTATAATAAGGTAAGTAATTTCTGTAAAATTTCTTTTTAGAAAAGCCTCACTTGGGACTTGAAAATGTAGTACACAGAACCAAACAACTTGCATTGAGTGAAGCCAACGGTCATCTTGAACACAGATGTTGAAATCTGCTACAGATGCACAAATCAAGGCATATAGCGATTTATAAAATTTAAAAATTCCATTGATCAAAGATGAAACATTTACCGTCTTACCCCACTGGAAGCTTCACAACTAGTTTGGTGAAAATTAACTATGCTTAGATGAAAGTTACTACCACTGTTTACATCACTACCATTTCTTCTTCACCATTAGTATTTTGAGGGTGCACAGAAAGTGTGAAATATGTTAAAGAGGTATTTTCTTTTTCAAAAACATATTATGAAGAAAGAGGGTGAAAAAATAGCTCATTCTTTCTCATTTCTTTTTGCTTTTAGCTTTGGCTTGGATGTAAAATGTTTAATAACTGGAAGTCAAATATTTTTTTGATAATCAAAAAATATTTCCAATATTATGAACTGTGCTTGTATATCACCAGAATAAATAACTTAGAAATACTGCAATTTGATCAGGTGCTCTAAATGTATAACTCCTTTTCAAACCAGATACTATAAATAGGTATTTTAAAACCATATACAGACTGTGAATATAAAATATCTCATGTTAGCAATAACCTTTTGTGTTTTTTTAGTGAGATCTTTTCAAATTAATCTTTCAACACTATTATTGAGAAATCCCAGTTCTTGTCAGTTCTCAGATTTAATGACAGCCTTTTGCATTTGTGATGTTAGGATTAGAACAAAGTAATGAATGCACAAACTTGGGCTAATTTAACTTACCTTCAGTCCATGAAATTAATGCAACTGGATTCCTAATGGAAAAACTTTTTAAATTTAAAATTCAGTTTTGGATCTCTTAATTTACTATTCAAGATGTAGTGTTAATTATCATGACAACAAAGATTCCAGTAAAGAGAGGCACTCACCCTTCTTTGGGGTGGTCATGACTGGCTGAGAGGTACTGCTTCTTAGGTGGGGAGACCCATGATCTCAGTAGCCACACCTGGGAGAGGTGGGAGAGGTGAGCAGGGGGACGGGAGGGGGGTGCTGCCTGCCTGAGCTAGGAGCCACGGGCTATCTTGATTCCCTTTTGGCTTTTCACCATGCAAGGCCATTCCTTGTGTCTCATGTAATTTACAGCCATTATCACAGATATTAGATGTGGAAAGACTTGGCAGGTCACCTAATTCCCCAGCCCTTCATACAGAATGCCCCTGTTGAATATTTATGAGGCAGTTGTTAGCAGGCACCTGTGGAAGCCAGCCTATTAGCCATCCTGGTCATTTATTATGACCTAGGGGTGCAAACAACATCAAAAGAACCTTAAAACGTAACTATAAGTGGAAAAATAAATAACAAAGGTATGGTGTATTCTAGATGTTTGACTAATTGTCAAATAAGGAGGTTCATTAAAAACTTTTAGGGAAACTAGACTCCTTTTATGGTGGATGAGTTGAAAGGACTCTGAAGATATGGAGAGGTAGCTTTCTTTCCTGTGTTTTGAAAAACCTCAAGATAGGCTCTTCCCACACCAGACACAGGTCACACCTCAAATGCCATCCTGAAGGGTTCTTGATTTAGGTATCCTCAATTTAATTACTATGAGACACTCAGCACAGCACATATTTGATTAACATAAGACAAAATGCTTAGTATTCTTGTGGGACATTGTGATTTTTGAGACATTTTAAGCTGGCGACAAAGCAGAAACTGGAGAGAAGAGTCAGCATTATTTGATACATGGGATAATTTAGAAACAACTCCAGATAAATCAGCTCCCAGGTGGATTTCTGTGGTGAGTTTGGGTGAGTGTCTTTGATGAGTCAGACTGCACTCATTGCAAAGAAGTGGCCACTCTGCTGTTTTCAACATAATCTCAGGGATGTAAAGACAGCCAAGTAGGAAAAAACAGCAGGTTTCAGCTCTGACCACCTCATACTACTTAGGTGACTGCTCCCAGCAATCTTAGCCCCAGTCTCCTCATCCAGAAAACACAGACAGCAATACATACTCATATGGATGTTAAGAGGAGTGGATTAAATAATGCATGGTCATGCATATGGCACATTGTAGGTCTTCCATAAACCTGAGCTTCCATTTCCCTTCCATCTTTACTTAGGTGTTCACTTCTAGAGGATAGATTTCTTCAGTGTTCAGCAAAAATGTTATTATAGGTAAATATGTGTGGCCCTAAATGCAATCAAATTTTCCAAACATTTCTAACTCATTGAACAGTAGAGTAGGCTTTTTAAGTGCTAAGCAATTAAAATTGCTTCCTTCACATATCCTTGAGTTTAATAGCAAATGGATGCTAAATTTAATGCTGGAGAAGAGACACACTCAGGCATCCTGTTTTTCCATTTGAAGGACAAGGCAGCCTAAAATTTAACAATTTCCCCTCTTCTGTAGAATCTTCAAAGCCCCAAGATGGTCCTTTTCAGTAAACAATAAAGAATTTGTAGGTCACTTCCACTTTTCTCCAATATGCTGGTAATTCATTTAGATATGAAGGATAATTAAGCATTACAACACACTTGATATTTAAAGTTTAAGAAACATCATTAACCACCATGGATGAAACCACCATTATCTTTAACCTCAGTCTCAACTTCTTTTTCTCCTAGTTATTTTTTCAGCCATTAAATAACTTCTTCAGGTAGTTCTTCTACTAGAGTTCATTTGACTATGCGTAATATTAATAAGAGGTCCTCACAATGTCAAAAAGCAGCGTTTCTCTCTTAAAATGAAAAAAATTAACATTCTTATGGTCATGTACACCTAATATTAAACATATGGATGAAAATGGGGAACAAATGGTCAGTACTGTCAAATATCCCAGGTATTAAGATTAGAGACATGAAATACTTGGATAGATGACTTGAAGATTCAGTTCTACTTTTCCAGGTATTAGATACTCCTGAATAATATGGCTTAGGGGATGAAATGTTATATGCTTACTAGTCAGGAAAAGATTTTTAAAAGGGCATAGCTCCAGAGAGGGTACCAACAACATCATATTAAGAAATCATATTAAGAAATCTGGCCTGAGGGGCTGGGGTTGTGGCTCAGTGGCAGAGCACTTGCCTTGCACGTGTGAGGCACTGGGTTCCATCCTTAGCACTATATAAAAATAAATAAGCAAAATAAAGATACTGTGTCCACCTGTAAATAAAAAATATTTTTTAAAAAAGAAATCTGGCCTGAACCTTGACTAAAGAATATGAAGGTACGAAATCAGAACTAAATTCAAAGAAGAGAAAAGTCCAAGAGAAGCCAAGAAATATACTACTATTACTGCTAACAACAACAACAACAAAATAAATCAATAGGTAGATAAATAAAAGCAGCAACTTCCAAGAAAGGTTTGAGAGCAAGTAGAAGAAACTTTTTATGCCCATTACCTGCATGGTTCCTCTTTGGACACACACACACACACACACACACACACACACACACACACACACGATAATAAGGGAAAACAAAAGGAATAACTAGCTCCTTTACAAGGCACATAAACACATTCTCAGGCAAAATTAAACTCTTGAGTTCCAGGACAGTTAAAGAGCACACACTTTGTAAATGACCCTGAGGGCCTGTGAACTGAGGCCCAAGGAGACATATGCCACGGACATGAATGGCATTGCTGTGCCTCTGTAATCGTCACCAGATGTGGTGTGCCAGGAGATGGGAAACACAGCTTCCACTTAACACAGGCGTTCTGGTGACTGACAGGATTAGAGTCTTAGAAAAATGAAGGTTTGATGAATAAGGCATCCTGCTTAATTGTGCTAAACCATTTAGTTCAAATTTTCATAAATAGATTCAATAGTTGAGAAACAGGAAACCTTTTCCTGATTCTCTCAAGAATAAAAAAAAATTGGAGGGGGATAGGAAGGAAATGAAAGAAGAAAAAGATTATGTTGCCATGGGATACATAAACGGTATAAATCACACATTTACGTGCTATATTAGCAGAAATTGAAATAAAATTGGTTCCAAAACTAGATGTTAAAAAAAAATTAAGAAAACATTCCTTCATTTCTGAGATATTCTCATCAATTTGTTCCCTGTATTTTAGTGATGTCAAAGTGCCAATCTTTTGACTATATAAAATCTCTGGCTGACCTTTATTTATTCATGTTTACTTGATATAGGCATTTTTGAGCTGTTTCATCTACTGTTCCTAAAAAGTAAGGTTTCTTGAGTAGAGTGGCTCCTTCCTTAAAAATGCTCCTTTTTCATGTGGAGAGTAATGGGCTTTTGATTAAAGAGTTTTAACATTAAGCTTAGAGAGGTAATTATCCCATTTATAAGCCAGAGAAGATACATCCTGTGTGCTTTTTTTTTTTTTTAAATACTATCTTAACATCATTATTTGGGGTGAGGCTCCCGGCCAACAGAGAATATCCAGTCAGTCCATAATGCGTAATTCAGAACTAGGAGTTGCCTATGAGAGCCAGTTAGAGTGCCAGCCTGTGTCCTTGGCCACGTGTTTTTATACATTCATTCAGATACTCTCCCCACTGACTCTTATTGACTCATAATCAATTTACTTTGGCTGAATGGAAACTATAAAGAGACTTCAAACTCCCCAGTGGCATCCTTTGACATAGAAGAGCTAGTAATGTTAGTAATAATTGCCTTTTTTTACTTGTTTGTCTCCTTCTCTGAAGTGTTGCACCGCATTATGGTGGCGTGAGTCAGGTTGCTTTCCTAAGAAAGGTCATGCTGAACCAGGATAGTAGTAGGTGACTGGGAGTGAATGCCAGCAACACCAGAACTCTGTTTACTAATCACAAAGTAAGTGGGTTAAAGGCCCAAAGGTCAGTGAATACCAATTCTTGAGCATCTTTTGAAATGTTTCATAGATTAGTCAAATACACACCCAATCATCCTCTCTACTGGGTCTAAGTACATGAGAGTATATTCACAACTAGTCCTTTTCAGTGAAAAACCTCAAACACTGAAAAACCACTTACTGAATATCATCCATGTACAGTATAATTGACTTCCAAATACATTATAACTTATCCAATACAGTCAATTCTTATATTAACCCTGAATATATTGCTCTCATTTACAGATCAGGTAAAGATCTCATTTACAGATCATCAAGCTCCAAGAAGTTAAATAACTTGTCAAAAGTGCCTTGCTAGAAAGTGACGCCTGTGATCCCAGTGACTCGGGAAGCTGTGGCAGGAAGATCACTAGTTTGAGGCAAGCCTCAGCATAAGCAACTCAGTGAGACCCTTTCTCAAAATAAAAAAAGAAAAAGGGCTGGGGATGTGGCTCAGTGGTTAAGTGCCCCTGGGCTTAATCCCTGGTACCAAAAAGAAAAAAAAAAAATAAGAAAGTCATAGATCCTATTCCTTTTTCATGACACTTGCTGCCTCTCCACTGCAAGTTTTAGGTGAGGGGTTAGGATAATTCAAATGCTAAAGGGTGTTTCTGTGCCAGTTGTCATTGTCCTTCCTCATTGCCTTACTCCTGGAGACCAGCCATACACAGTACAGTAGCATAGAGAATGTCTTCATAAACAAGTTTTCCCACCTGTCTGACTGGGGCGGGAACGAGGGGCAGAGAACACTTCAGGCACTGGTAATGCAGATTGCTGGGACCAAGGTAGGAACTGATCCAACTCCTCGTCTTCCTAGCAATCTGAGTGTCTCAGATAAACTCAACGAGAAAGACTAAGGAATGCTTTTGTTATCTTAAAACTCATGTAAGAGAATACTTATAATGCATGGGTCATGAAGAGAGGAGAGATTCGGTGTTTTAATTCTAGGGCATTCCTTGCTTGCTTCTGGGATCTTGTTGCTGTCCTTCCTTACCTGACAATAGACCCCAGGACAACAGAGATTTTAAGTGTTTTATGTATTTTGAATCAAGTATCAATAGTGAAATAAAGATGGCTATTGTGTAAATCTGCACGGTACCACTTCTTTCTACTTTGACTATTGCCTGACCACAGAGATAGACACAGCAGTCATGTTGGGTCACTCTGATTTTCCTAGCTGAATCGAATAGGATAAACTCCTTAGATCTTCTATACCTAAGAGGCTGTACAGATATGTCTTGAGTTGTCCATGGTCATAGGGTTAGGGTTAGGGTTAGGGTTAAGAAGGCAGATGGTCCAGAGAATGAAGGCACCATGACAAAAGAAGTTGGAATGGGAGAGAGAGAGGGAGAGGAGAGAGAAAGAGTGAGCATGTATCATAACATTCTTCAAATGCTGGAATTTGTGAAGTCACATCCAACTCCACTCTTCTTGTGGCTTATTTGAATTCCCAGTTTTGCTTTGGGTCATTTGAATTGGATTTCTGTCACTTAGGACTAAAAAGTCTAGACTAATATGGAAATTTTGTTTTAGTAACTAAAGTAATAACAGTGGCTTGTTCAATGTTAACTTTGTGCCAAGAATTTTACTTAGATTGTCCTTTAAAACATAATTTCATAAAGTATTACTACCTCTATTTAATTTTGTGAGAAATTGAGTTTCCAAGAAGTTGACTTCACTAAGTTTACACAGCTAGAAAGTAGTAGAGGGCCTGGCGCGGTGGCGCACACCTGTAATCCCAGCAGCTTGGGAGGCTGAGGCAGGAGGATCATGAGTTCAAAGCCAGCCTCAGCCAAAATGACCCACTAAGCGACTCACAATGGGGCTAGGGATGTGCCTCAATGGTCAAGTGCCCCTGAGAGTCCAATCCCTGGTAAAGAAAGAGAGAAAGAGAGAAAGAAAGAAAGAGAGAGAGTAAGAGAGAAAGAAAGAAAGAAAAAGAAAAGAAAGAAAGAAAGAAAGAAATAGAGTAAGATTCTGAGTCCATTTCAACATGGCTCCTTAATCGAGGCTCTTAATGTTGACACTATCCTATATACCAGAAGTTCTCAGTTTTGGCTGCACATCAGAATCACCTGGGGTGTTTCTGAAGCCAGGTGTGCTTGAGCCCTGTTTCTAAAGCCTCCAAGTTTGCAGACGTACAGGGGGAACCATTCACACAGAACAATGGAGCTGTGCTTCAGGAAGATGGAGGGCTGGGAGATGACTAGGTTCTCCATAAATGGCATTCCCTGGACTTCTACAACTGTTGTGATCCTGCAGCCAGACCAATTAAATCTGAATCTTTGGGAGTGGGGCCCCAGCACTGATACATTTTAAAAGCTCCCCAGGTGATTTTAAAGTATAGCAGAGTGTGAGCCACGACTATAACCAAACACATATCATAGGTTTATATGTCTGGGTTTACACTAACACAAAATGAAAAATTTAAGCTTATGGGGACCATTGAAATGATCATGCCACCTGACTACAATCATCATGTATGTCAGATACAGTTTGTGAGGAATAGAGTCTGGGTTCACTGAACCTTTTGAACAGTGGCTCTATTTTCTACTGCATTTTGCAGCACCATGCTAAGATACTAAAATGATACCTATTGCATAACCTCATCTGTAAATATGACATTAATAATTATAAACCATTTCTGCAAAAAAGTGGATTTTTTAAAAAGACATGCCAGCAAACATTTTTCACTTAGGTTTAAACCTCTAATAACTGGACAGTTTTGATTACTGATGGACTCAATGCATATTTATCCATAAGATTCTGTTCTCTCACCTGCCAGGAATAGAAGGAAGAAGGGAAGGCAGGAAGGCGGAGAGGGAAGATATAAGGGAGGGAGGGAGGGAGGAGAGGAAGAAAATACTAAGAATAATGAGAACACTTCTTATCTACATTATGGACTACAGATCATTCAGGTCTCAAGACATCTATAACTAATAGATTTCAGAGTTCAACCACATTTGACTTAGATATTATGCACTGGAAGGACAATTAAGACAGCAAATGTCATATAAGAAGAGAGAGTTTAGTTACCATTAATTACTTAATCTCATGCTTTTTTATAAAATGGGATAATAGGGAGATTTAATTTACTATATAAGAAATTCCCATGAGGGGTATATACAATAATATCATGTTAAGTGGTTATTTTTAAAAATTTCAATACTGAGCAAAGAGAAGATCTTAATTTATCGAAATTACCCAAACCAGAGAGTCTATTGTATATAATTAAAGTATAATTCATTTCTATACTAAAAAGTCCTTACCCAACATGAACTCAATTTTGCCAAAATCTCTTTCATTGAGATTTTTTCCTGTTGCTTCCATAATCATTAAAGTAATTAAATTGATAAGCATACTTTTAGCAGAGCTCTTTTAAGAAGCCCATGAAATGTCACATTACTCCAAGACTTATCTGACCCCAAGATTCAACAAGCAGGTTATGCCAAGTCATCAGACTTTGTTAATACCTGAGAATTTTAGTACAACCACTGATGATCACAAGTGCAATGCTTTGTGGGACTACTTCTAAAGGAAGGCTTAATTTGGCAAAACTTCTGGTAGCCAAACATCAAAGAAAATGCAAGTTTGCCAAGAAATTGCCAGTAGGCATGCAGCCAGTAATTGATTTATGTGGATCTGTGTAGCTGGGTCTTGTCTTGAGTCCCTTAAGGAGGAGGATCAGGGTTAGATGGAGCCTGTTGAGTGGCTGGGATCAAGTCCCACTGTGTCTCATTTCTGCTCAAAACCTTCCAAAGTCTCAAACTATCCTAAAGCCTCAGGAGATAGTCAGATTCCAACTGGGACTTCAGGCAACCTTTTTAGTTTTATCTTTGACTATTTCCCTACTCAGTCTAAACTTGGGCCAAACCAGATGACCTATTAGTTCGAGAACCTACTGCAATTTCTTACCTACAGGATTCTGCTTACCCCTGTTTATTGACATGGAATGCATTCCCTCTCCATCCAACTGAACCCAATTATTTCCTGGTAATCTGGTGAAATGTCACCTCTTTGTGTCCCAGCAGATCAATGCCTCTCTTGCCTGAACTATTGCACTTTGTTTTTCCTATATTAAACACTGCATTAACTCCTTAAGGACAGGGATGTTCATGGGGACATTGTCCATGTGAGCTAGTCCATGTGACACTGGAGTAAAATAGATCTTCTATGTTAATTCCTACCTCTCCATTTCCTGTCTTTGTGACTTTGGACAAAGGAAACTCCCTGTGCCCTGATTTTCAGTTTTATCTGAAAATTGGTTGCAAAATAATACAATGTACTTCAAAAGTATGTAAGTTTTCCTGAAATTAAATTATATGGTGTATGGAAAGCATCTAGCATAATATTTGGCACAGAATAGACTCTCTCAATTCTTATTTCTTTCTATCTCTCTCTCTCTCTATGCATAGAATATATGTAAATAGAATATATATAGAATATATATATAATCTGTGTGTATGTGTATATATATAAATTAGGTATTTCTTGGACAAATAAATGAAAACATGAAATTGTCCGAGTCAAGTCTAAGAAGAAAGAACAGGTAATACAGGAAATAGTATCCTGGGAATAAAACTATGACTATCTAAGGTAATAATAAATCCCATGATGATTCTTTTTTATAATCTCTTTTTCACTTTAAAAAGGAAAATTAGAAATAACCATGTAAACAGTTTAGAAATCAGCAATTTCCAAAAATAATCCAAAAATCCACAAAGATAGAAATGAGATCACACACAGGTTAACGAAAGTTTATACATCTCTTGTAAAATATATATACTAAAAACAAACAAAACCAAATTGTTTTCACTAATCATACTGCTGGTGATTCTGGGTTTTGTTTTTTTTTTTTTTTTTGAGACTATTGTATGTGTATTTTTGGGACAAAGCAAACAAGTGATTATGTTGTTCTATTGGAAACAAAGATTTCTGGCATGGGATAAAGGAGATTCACACCTAACATCAGTGAAGTTATGTACAACATTATAATCCTGAACTTGAACTGGAAATATAAAATACCAATATAATTTCTCTTTAGAAAGAAATCCCATATTTTCTATTTTGGGCTGCTGAAAAGACTTAGAAACAATGACCAGACCACATAGCAATAAGTATGCTCAGAGAGTATCCTTTATAGACCATGTCCTAGTAAAAGAAATTGGGCTTTTTGGAGTAATAGCCAATTCCAGATTTGCTGTAAGAAGTGTACAAGATGGCCTGTAACAATTGTCTTGTCATAAAACTAAGAGGCTCCCAACATCTGTGAAGGGTTTCTGTGGTTTAGATCTGGAATGCACTCCAGTGCTCATGTGTTGAAAGCTTAGTCCACAATGCAGCAATGTTCAGAAGTGGGACTCTTGGATCACCTGGGCTCTGACCTCATTAATGGATTAATCCATTGGTGGGTTCAAAGCATATGACAATATTAGAAGGTGGTAGAAATTTTAGAAAGTGGGGCTTAGTTGGAAGAAGTAGATCATGGGGAACATATTTTGTGTATCTTATCTCCAGCCTCTCTTTGGCTCCTGGCTTCCATGAGGTGAGTAGCTTTCCTCTGCCATACTTTCCACCATGATGTTTCTGCCTTTGGGCCAGCTGAATATGGAAGGGAACCTTTAAAACGGAGCCAAAAATCAATCTTTCCTCCTTTAAGGTGATGTTCTCAGTTATCTTGTCACAGTGACAGAAAGATACCATAAGAATCACATGAAAAGCACTCAGGAAACAGCTACTTGACTTTCACTGGCCAAAGATGGGACAGTTGGAATGGCCAAAAAATTATTACTGCAACAAAATGAAAAACATCAAGTATTTTTAAGTCAATCAGCTAATAATGATACAAAAATCAATCAATTAATCATTTTTGGAGGATGCTAGGGAACCAACTGATGAGTTTTAAAATTGGTAAATAAAGGGAAAAATAAAACAGTTTTCCTACCTTTCTTATATAAAAGTATCTCAAGGTAAAATTGGTAAATAAAGGGAAAAATAAAACAGTTTTCCTACCTTTCTTATATAAAAGTATCTCAAGGTAACTCAATGGTTGATAAGGGGCAAGTTCTTTTTTATAGAATTGTTTCAACTAATAAAGAATAAATGAGAGAATTGAAATACATCATTTAGAATATACTGTAATGAAATAATGAATCTAGGCAATAGTCTTCAGCAGCTGCTAACATTTGAGAGAGAGAGAGAGAGAGAGAGAGAGAGAGAGAGAGAGAGAGAGAAAATGAACTAGACATTATTTCTGATGAGAATAAAATGAAATACCTAGAAAGTATTCTTGCCCTTGCCCTCCTCTACCATCCACAATCAGACTCAAATCAGAGCAAGCCACTAAATTTAACCAGCAATCCACAATAAAGATGAGGAATAGAGAAATATTTCCAATGATGCCATGGAAATGGAATCAGGACAAATTACTTGGTTTCTATAATAAATGAGTGGCAAGGAAAAAAAGATGAAGGTAGAATCGATGAATTATAAGAGACTTAAGAGACATATCAGCCACTTGCATTGCTTGGAACTTACTGAAATCCTGGTTTAAAGTAGAAAACTTTTTTTTTTTAATGAGAATAATTTAATCGGAAACACTTGAAAACTGGTCACATATTGGATATAACTTTAAGAAATTACTGTCTGGGGAATGAAAATAATCAAATTATATTATGTACATGTATGAATATGTCACAATGAATCCCACTATTATGTATAATTATTATGTACAAATAAAGTTGTTTTAAAAATTATTGTAAAGCATCTTAAGTATTGCAGTTGTACACATAAAAATGACTTCTTACCTTTTAGAGACACATATTAAAGTATTTTCCAATAAAATGATTGCTATAAAATAATCTGGGTTTAGTAAAGGGGTAGGGCATGGATGAAATAAGACTATTTATAATTTAAAAATTCCTTAAGCTTAGTTATGGGTGGTGCATGGGGATTCAAAACAAATCAGTGAGTTTTCAATTGTGAGCTCTTGGAGAGAAGGGGTCATATTTTATTTTTGTATGCTCCATAATTTATGTATCATGTAGCTACCTATTAAACAAGAATTACATTCTTGTTTGGTGGGTTAGGTGCATTATACATTTCTACTCAACATTCTCAACTTACAATGGTTTTATCAGGATATAACCTCCACTGTAAGTTGAGGAACATTTGTATGGTATTTGCCAAGTATCATAGTCAAATGCATAAGAAGGGAAACTCAGGAAAGCCAACCTTGGGACCCATAAAGGAGCAGATAGGTAAAACCTGTCCAGGCTACATTATCAGAAGGCAATGCAAATGGCAGAGAGAGTCTCTCAGGTCAGAGTGTTTGAGGGTCATTACTGTGCGCACAACAGAGCATACTCCAGTACCTAAAGCAATGCTTCTCCTCCTTTGTTACTTCCTTGGGCTTCCATTTTACTTCAGAGCTCTCACTTTGAGCCTCCTACTGGAGTAGGATCTGGACACTCCCTGGCATCCTAAAACACTGCTGTCAACTTTCTTCTCCTGCTGAAGATTTCTGACCACTCTGCTAAATCTGTAAGAGTTTTCAACCTGAAATTTATGGCTTTTCACCTGGCCCAGAGTTACTCAACTGTTCTCACTGCCCCTGGCCCTCTGCAATGAACCACCCAGCGAGGCAGTTCTAACCATTCCCCACAGGACACTTGCCTTGCTGCTATTCTTTCTCTAACCAGGAAGGTCCTTCTCTACCCTTTCTGTCCATTCTGATATGAGCAGTGTTCAATACCAGCTAGAGCTCTCCTCTGGCTGCTGTCTTGTCTTCTGTCCCGGGAGCTCCTGCAGCTATTCTGCATGCTGTTCCAAAAACTGCCTTTTACTGTTACTTAACTTTTCTTGTGTTTATCTTCAAGTCAATATGTGTAATCAGTAAACTTTTATGTGCCAGGTGGTAATAGGCATTGTGGGTATATAAAAAACAGTAAAATACTCTCTCACTCCTCTATCCAGTTAAGGAGATAAAATGCAAAGTACATTAACTTCAAAGTGAAAGTGTGTGCTTTCAACAACTGTTGGAGGCAACCCTTGAAGAAACTTCATAAGGCACTGCATGACTAACTGCCCAGTGGTATAAACAGTGCCCTGCTCACCTACTCTGTTATCATCCTGAAGGCTTGAGCCAGCTGTGCTGTGGGCATGATGCCCAGTGGCTTCTGTTAGAGCTGACGCAGATCTGCTGCAAGGGCGGACAAAGTGAGGACCTTTAGTTCTTCCAATGTGCAATTCTAGGGTGCAGTATTGATGGGCTGCTCTCCACACCCCCATCTGGAATAAAGGGGTCAAGGAGTAGTAAAGCAAGAGCTCCGCCCCACATGAGGTGAAGAGGCAAGAGGGAGCCACTTACTGGCATTCTCTGTGTGACCTCCATCAGTCTCCAAGATTTTTCTCCATTCTTGATTCCTTTGTTCCAGTCTACTTCCTCACACTGTCCCAGTGTCTTCTCCTACAATGGATATTGCCCAAGAGCTGAGATCTGGTAAGTCTTTTCTGTGCTCTATCCTCAGTGTCCAAACAGCACCTGGTTTGTGGTAGGCACTCGAGACACACTTGTTGATTGAGCAGAACTTGCCCAGTTATTTACATGAGGGTTTCAGGGCTACAGCCACAAAATGGAGAGGGACCTTTCCATGTTTCCAGTGGGGTGAGGCCTCCTCACCATAGAGCAATGGGCTCTTTAAACACCACTGCACAGAGTGTTTTCACCATCAGGGAGGTGTCTTTTAATTAAGGACAGCAGGAAACATAGACCTGCTGTGTTGCCCTCTTCCCTCTGGTGACTGGAAATCACATGTGACATCCAGAGGCTGAACCTTCAGTTTGCTTTACACATCCATGCCTGCTTGTGTCCTCATTGTCCCTTTTCTTGGAACATTTTAGAAGAAAGGCCTTTGGGAATGTCAAAATGGAAAGTTTTAATTTAATTCTGCTTATAATGCCATATAAAGTATTGGACAGAAATGAGGAATATGAAAAATATGTGAAATTCTGAGTAATCTGTGTAGTTGGTATTTCAATATGGAGTCTGAACTATTACACAAAAGATGAAAAAAGTCAAAATATGATGTTTAAAAAAACCCAGTTCAGCACATAATGAAAGAGAACAGGTCAGTGAGACAATGTTATTACTGAAGTAATCCTAACCTGCGGTTGGGTCGTGCATTGTAGTTAACCAAGCATGCTCATAGATCTCTACTCCTCCTATAAACCTGGAACCTACTTATTCAGTCCTTGACTGATAGACTTTTGTTGAGGGCCAGACATTACTTCTCAGGCACTGGGAATTCTGAGGAGTTTATGGTGGATCACAGTTGTAAGGGCAGTGTGAATGCTTAAGGAGAGGTGAGCTCAGAGCATCACAGAGGCACACTCCAGGGATGCTTACCAGTGCTATAGATTAGAGAAGCCTTAAAAAGGAGAACAGAGAGATGAAGCATGGAATTGCCTGGTGAGGAAAGATGAAATAGGGCAGGTCCAAAGGCAGAAGGTAGAATGAGAAAGGTGCGCAGTCCATGCAAGGTAGACACTTACATAATGCGTAATGCTCTGGAGACAATGGGGGAAGGCAGTGAAGGGTCTCAAACAAAAAGGAGAGATGATCTGACGTTGCAGCTACTTTTAATTTTTTGCCCATTGGAAATCTTTGTCTTCTTTCTAAAGAAAATTTCTTATCCATCAGGAAACTATTTTCAGTGGATATTGGGCTCTACTCTATGCCGAGGAAGTAGAATTTGATCACTATGGGCCAACCTGGGTAGTTCTACTCGATTAGCACAATGCTACTGAGTCACAGACATGTGTCACAATTTCGGCCAATGAGATTGAGGAGAAACCTGTTTTAGGGCTTCTTGAAAACAGTTCCTCACTCTTAAAAAGGGCTAATACAGACAGACACTCCATTTTCCACTAATTGTCCAACATGTGGAAACGTATTGCTTGGAACAAATGCAGCCACCATGGGACCATGAGGTGACAAGGCTAAAAATAAAAGTCAACATACCAAGGAGGACAAGGTGAAAGAGGTAAAGAACTAAGGTCCTTGCTGTGGCTGAAGGACTAACTTAACCACTGTTCTTTTAAAGAAAATTTAAAAATCCCCTTCCTGCCATTCTGAGCTGAGTCTTCTGTTTTATTTCATAGACAAAAGCATCCCAACGGATACACTGATTTTCAATGTAGGCAGTTTACTCTGGAAGCAGTGAGCCCATGAGGTTGAAGGAGACTGGGAATGAGGGTCAGCATAAACCTAGGAGGCTGCTGTAGGAATCAGTGAGTGGTGATGAGACAAGGTCTGTGGGGTGGAGAGGAGGGAGTGCATTGAAGAAATAGGAGGGACTGAAAGGAAACAGGACTTGAAGCCTGGTTTCATGTCCTGGATTATGTTGAGGTTTTGAGATTGTGGTAACAGTCAACGAGACAGGACAGAGGTGGAGGAAAACATATGAGGATGCTTGGTGGAAATAACGACTTGCAAGTTACCATATGCACTTTGCAGATGAGACAACCAAGTGTCACACATGAGGCTGTGTCATCTGTGAGGATATGGATCTCTACCATCCTCTTTACCACTGATTCCCCGGTGCCATACAGTAGATGACTAGTAAAGATGCTCAATTACAAATGAATGAGGCTTGAAAAGAAAAATTACATAATTTGAACATATAGTTAGAAGTTGCAAAGCTAGAACACTCAAAGTCTCTAATTTTTTCCATCACATTCTACCACAAGCCAACAAATGAGAAAAAGGTTAAATCACAGATTTTGAAGCAGAGGAGGAAACTTTTACTGGCATATATGGAATAAAAGTGGGATCATTCTCTTAGGTCGTATTAAGAGGGCACCTAAGTTTTCCATTGGTGTATACTTTGTGAAAGAGTTTCTAAAGAAAGATGTTCAAGAAGGATGCATTTAGGGACATCTGAGAACCATATATTATACCTCAGTACTGAAATATTCAAACTGAAAGAGGTTCCTCTCTTTCAGCTCATATTGAGAGAATCATCATGTCCACCAAACATCCTCATGTGGTCCTCCTCCTCCTCTATCCCATGTCTCATTGACTGGTACCACAATCCAAAAGCCGCAACATAATTTGGGATATGCAACCAAATGTTCTCCAAGTCCTGTTTACTTTAAATTCCTCCTATTTCTAAATTTGCACTTAGAGAATCAGGCAAAACTTTTAAATTTATAGTCTGTTCACTCTCTGGAGTGAATAGAGACTAACTTAAATCCCTCTGAGATCACTTGTTGCAAGTGATCTTTGAAATTATCTGAAAGACTCAGCTAACAGCTGCTCACCATTTTATGCAGGAGAATCATTAAAGTACTAGAATATATTTCTCAGCATCTTCTCAAATTTTGCTCCTTTAAGAGAAATAATTGTAATTGCTCTGGACTTCCTAACATATATCATGCTTCCAATATTTTAAAGCCTTTTTGACTTTTTCCACAGCATCCTTTATTTTTCCTACACTTTTTTTTTTGGTCTTTTCTTTTTTGGAAATGGGAATCAGACTCAGAGCTTTGCATGTGAGGCAAGTGCTTTGCCACTTAGTTACATCCCAGACCTTTTATTTATGATTTTAATGTCAGGGACCAAAAACTCATCAAACATTATTTTCAATGCTTTTGTTTCTTCTCTCAAGTCAGAATTGCAAGAACTTAAATATTTCCCAGAATTAAACTAAAAGCTATGTGAAAGGCAAGGCAGTAGAAAATACTGACCTTAGGCTCAAAGAACTGATTGCTAAAGACTGGAGGCAGGATGCACCAAACTTCTAATAATCCAAGAGCAATGTTGTTGTGTGGAGTCAAGGGCCAGATTGTGGAATAAGGACTAGGAGTGCTTTGGAAATTCAGAAAATTTCCAAAGCAATAGAGCACCATGGGCCAAGGAAGGATAATGAATGGTACATGTAGAATGTGTCTTAAGGAGTATCTAGAATTTGGCGAGAAGAGCTGAAGGACAGGAGGTTCGAGTAGCAAGATCTAGAACAGAGCATTTATGCAGAAATCACATCCAAGATACTCATTTTTAAAAGATTTTTTCCCCAAAGCCTTTACCTTGATATGGATTTCATCTAGATGGGTGAAGGACATCATCTCTCCTCTCCCAAAGATGACCCTTTCATAAATTGATCTATTTGTCTTCTATAACTAGTGAAAATCATGTTGAATTTTAATTCTATCTGTGTTCTCAATTAGTATTTTGGTATTCAGCATTACAAAACAAGGACCCAAGCATCAAACAAATTTGATAGGATTAAACACAGTAGGGGCTCAATCAATATTCATTGAATTTATGGAGAAATGAAAGAAAAAAAATGGATGGAATTTGGAAACATTGCTTCTCATTAATCTTCCAAAAGTTAGGTAAGTAGTTATTTAAATGATAACTTAAATAGTATTTTGAATCTTGTCCTTAGGTTTGAATATTTTACTTGCCAGGTCTTTAAGAACACAGAGTAGAGAACTGGTATATTTTTCTTTTCTAGATCAATTATGCTTCTTTGGTTTCTTTTTTTTTTCTAAAGTTCTTGAAATTTTCAATAGGCAACAAAAGTTCTAATGTGAGCAGTTCCATTGTTTCTTCCAGGAACACCCAAACCTGAAATGTTGAAAGACAGCTCGACAGAATTCAGGGGAAGGCTGCAATAATTTCGTTTATCCTTTCAATACTCTAAAGAAAATTAAAAAAAAAAAAGTTCCGGGAAACATTCATAGTCATCTCAAAGAATTATTGCCTTTCTGATCTCCAGAGGCAGAGAAGGGAGTGGAACCCAGAATGTGAGAAAAAACAAGTACAGACTCCTCTCTCCCAGAGGTAAATTATTTTGGAGCAGCAGTGAACTGAAATCCTTTGCATAAGCAAGAGCCAGGTAAGATAAACATTTTAGACGCTGCCAGATATCTGGAGGACCATCTCAGCATTCTGACATCCCTGTGTTGTTACACGCTGTGCAAAATGTCCACCAGCCTGGACACCCATGTGGCTCATTCTCAGGGTGACTTTGGCCCTGAGAGCAGTGCCACCTTGTGTGAGTCATTGAACCCTTCTGAATCTGTTTCTTCACAAAATAGAGCCAGTCACCTACTTCATGGGATGGTCGTAGGATTCAAAGATGGTGTCTGCACATACTGTATGATTCCAATTGTATGAAATACCCAGAACAGGCAAATCTACAGAGGTAAAAAGTAGATTAATTACCATTTAGGGATAGGGGACTTGGTGGGATAATAGAAAGTCTGCTAATGGGTACAGAATTTCTTTTTGAGGTGATGAAAGTGTTTTAAAATTGACTGTGTTAACCCAATCAATAAATGGGCCAAAGAGCTGAACACAAACTTCACAGAAGAAGATATACAATCCATCAATAGACATATGAAAAAATGTTCAACATCTCTAGCAATCAGAGAAATGCAAATCAAAACTACCCTAAGAGTTCATCTCACGCCAGTCAGAATGGCAACTATCAAGAATACAAACAACGATAAATGTTGGCGAGGTTGTGGGGGAAAAGGCACGCTCATACATTGCTGGTGGAACTGCAAATTGGTACAACCACTCTGGAAAGCAGTATGGAGATTCCTTAGAAAACTTGGAATGGAACCACCATTTGAACCTGCTATCCCACTCCTCGGTCTATACCCAGAAGACTTAAAAACAGCATACTACAGTGCTGCAGCCACTTCAATGTTTATAGCAGCTCAATTCACAGTAGCTAAACTGTGGAACCAACTTAGATGCCCTTCGATAGATGAATGGATAAAGAAACTGTGGTATATATACACAATGGAATATTACTCAGCAATAAAAGAGAATAAAATTATGGCATTTGCAGGTAAATGGATAGAGTTGGAGAATATCATGTTAAGTGAAGTAAGCCAATCTCAGAAAACCAAATGCCAAATGTACTCATTGATAAGTGGATGCTGATCCATAATGTGGGGAAGGACATGGGAACAATGGAGGAACTCTGTTCACAAGGATGTAAGGGGGGAGGGAGCATGGGGATAGTAAAGGTGGTGGAATATGATGGTCATCATAGCCCTAACTTTATGTATGACTGCATATATGTTGTGATTCTATACAACTTACAACTAGAGAATTGAAATGTTATCCTCTACCTATGTACAATGAATCAAATTGCACTCTGTTATCATGTAAGCCTAAATAGAACAAATAAATAAAATACGGAAAAAAAAAAAACAACCAAAGATGGCGTCTGCAAAAATAGCACCCCATAAATAGCAAGAGCTCAACACATTGCAAGTTAATTCTTAAGCAACCAAAATGGGCTCAAATTCCCCACTCCACTTCAGCAGGTGGATATCAAATATGACCTCATCATGGCTGAGAGGGACCAGGCCTCTTTCTCTTGGGGGAGGACGACCAAATCTACTTGTGCTTTCAACACAGAGCCTTGCGCCAGGATCAGGTGGAAATGAAGGAATACAGCCAGAGCCAGTGCCACCTCACTGTCACACACAACAAAGCAAGGAACAGCACAAGGTTTTGTGCCCTGATTCTGTTGTAGGTTCTAGTTTCTTCTCATTTTCCATGACCACCCCTAGAGGGTCTCCAGGCCAGTTCACCCTCATCTAGCAGTCTGCTCTTCCTCACAGTTGCCACCTGCAGCTTCCTTGGGGGTTCTCAAATTTCAATAATTTCCTTTTGTAAAGTTTAGGCTCAGTAAAACTTCAAAATTTCAAGCAAATGATTCTATACAATGTACAGGGCAAACTCTCTTCCCTAAACTTTGATCAAGTTTATCCATGACATATATGTAAATATATGGATCTGTCCAGGGATTACACTGTCATTGTAAATGACAATTCTGCTTCTGGAGAATGTAAAACATAACAGAACAAATGTAGAGAATTTGGGTCCATGTATTAGTCTCTCTTTTCCATGCTGGGACAGAACTGAAGACCTAGTACATACCGGGTGGGTGTTCCACCACCGAGCTACAGGTTCTTATTTTAGAATCAAGGAAAATTCCTTCTATTTCTAGTTATGAAAGATTAATATAAACCTTAAAACCTAAAATGTGCTTTAAAACCTACAATATCTCAATAATAAGCTTTTATAAATCTTAAATCTATGTAATGTGCTGTTGATCAAATCTACTTAGCCGACAAGAGAAAAAAGAAAAAGGAAAACTGGAGTGGGGTGGGCCTAGAGACACTGTTTTTGTATCTTTGAAATGTTTAGTAGCCACAGACAGGGTTCTGGAAACAATAATGTTAAAATGTTCAAAGTCTGGCCTTCCTATTTGTGGAATACAGATACAGACTAATTTGCAGATGGCTCCTTGAACAAGTTTTGGATGATGTGTATAACGGTGCTGGGGGAACTACATGAGTCTATGAACATTTTAAGGGTGCTTTTCCATGCCTGGGCTTGGGCACATTTGTGAAGTTGTACAAGTTTGTCTTCTCGAGACTGTTCCTGCCTCTATTTCTGTCACCTCCCCAGGTCTACTCACACTTCATAATTCCATCCTGGTCCCCAGAGGCTTAGGGCTTCTCTTCAGGTTATGCATATGATAAATCACTAATCAGGGCAAGTCAGTTTATGTCCACCTCTTAACAGAAGTCTTTGCATTAAGGAAAAAACATCATTAACAGAAGCATCACATCCTCAAAGAATGAATCTCTAATGGTAAAGTTTTAGATGCCACATTATTTGGGTAGAGAATTTAGATCAGTGAAGGTTTCCTAGCACAGCTCTAGAAGCAGAAGGATATTAGTGGTAATAATTGCCTTCTACACTATTTTTCAAACTTTTGGTTGTGAGATCACTGTAGTACAGTCACCAGAGATACCTCTTTAAAAAACAAAACAAAACAAAACAACAAGTGATTTCTAGGCAAAATCCTAGAGTCATTAAATCAGAATCTCTGGGGGGAAGAGAAGCTTATCATTTAGAAAGAAAAGACAGATGGGTAACAAATGCAAACTGCATACCATTATCCTGATTTTAGAATCATCAAATTATACCTGATAGACAAAAGCTTGGGGTTTCCACGCATTACTTGGCCTACCAGCAACCACTGTGCCATGCTAAATAGAGATTTTATTTTAAGTTGGTGGCAGTATGTAAGGACCATCAACTTCATCTTTTTTGTCTTACCAGGCACTCCAGCTTGGATCCAGAAGTTAATGTCTGTCCCTTCTCCATCACTGAAGACCCGGGTGATGTTGAGGGGCTGCAGCAGGCGCATCACCTCCTCCATGATGGCCCTGGCTTTATCACTGCCAGTGAATTGCAGCCCCATGGGTAAGAAGGTTCCTGAGTCAGACTCCATCACCAGACTGTAGTTGGAAATATTTACCTAAATGAAAGAAAAAAAAAATGTTTGGTTCCTATCTGCCACTTCCGTGCTTTCTCCTTGGGAACCATCACACAACAGTACTAGCCATAGCCAGGACCTCCTTCCTTGTTGCCAGAACAAATGTGGCTCTGCCTGACCTAGGGTCTGGGCTGCACATTACCTAATGGTTCTGAGATGCATGGTTACTCATCCTGGGATTTGCCAAACTCAAGCCTTGACTTGGAAGGATCTGAAAAAATACAACGCAGGGAAATGTATTAAAGTTGCTCAATTATTTCTATTAGCAATAATATTCTTTCAATTAGTTTTATTCAATGTCTCCTGTGTGCCAGCATACAGTCCCTCCTATGTGGCAGGGATCTCCAGGGAGCATTTGACGTGCTCAGACAGAAGGCAGTGGGTTCTGTGGACTCTTTTCTGCACCTCTTCCCTCCACAGAGATATTCTGTCTTAAATTTTAATTGTGAGTTCTGCTGAAGCTAAAAGGCATCAAACTGACAGGTTTGTCTTAGGTTTCTGGTTCTGTTGTTGTTCCATCTGTTGAATCCCTGGGGATGGCACTAATAGAACAAGACATGAAACACTGCTCTCCCTGGTGTAAAACCACAGCACTCTAATCCCAGGCAACTCTGCCAGGCTGCCAGTTTGTAAACTCTTCCCAAATAAAGTCTGGTAAGAAAGCACACAGTGATTTCATGTAGCCAATATTGTCACTGCAAGAGCTTAGACTATAACAGGCTCTCGACAGGCTGCACAGCTAAATTGCTACCCAGCCCTAACTTCCAAGTTTCAGGCCCTTTAAGCTGGTCAGGCCCTGTGTTTCCCAGGAACCATCCCATTCTCCAAGAATGATCAACTATTCGGTTGTTATTCTCAAGCTATCTTTGAATAGCACTATTACTAATTCCTCATTACTCATGTAGTACAAATCATGTTTGTATATTGCTTCCAGAGAATTGCCACCTTTGTAATCTCTTTTGGTCTTTGTTGGCAACCCATAAAATTGACAAAGAGGCTTTATTATTGATGCAGTTTTGTAGGAAAGAATCTGAGGATCAGAGAGGTCAAGTGATTCGCTCAGTTACACAGCAGGCAAATGGCTGTGAAATCCTTTGTGGCTCTGAAATCCTTTGTTTTCTGAAGCTCCACATGTCACTGCTTGCATGGAACTGGAGTGGTGACACTTGTTCTGCACCAAGATGACTTTTCACTTACGTAACAATTTGAAAGTTGCAGAAGTATCTTTTCTCCTGAAGCAGATTCCATTTTATAGTGATTTCTTAACATTTGCTGTGGAAACATACTGAAGCCCCAAAAGGCAAGGGTGGAGGCAGGCTCCAAGGGAGGGGGCTGCCAGCATTTATAGGCCTGAACATGAGGCCCTGAGACACCTGCATTTTTGTTGTTGTTGTTAATGATGAGAAGGTTAACAAAGAAGAAGCTGCTCGTATTTCCACTCTCATTTCTAAGGAATGTTCTGTATTCATGGTGATTTTCATTGAAAGACCCAAGTCATTTGTAATAGAAAAAGCCACCTCAGCTTTCAGCTGTGGCTACAGCATTATGGTAGCATCATTAGAATTAATACTATGCAAAATATTTGCATTCGTGGCCTGTATTCAGGGCTCATTTAACTGTACATTGCTGCTAGGTCAGCAGGTGGATGTGTGATTTGGCAGTACTAATTCTTTCCCCTTGAAGGACCTCCAATACTTGTCACCCCAACCTCTCTGCCTCTCTTGCAAACAGGAGGAAAAAAAATCACAGTATATTTTACAAACGAAAACAGAACGGGGTAATCTTATATGTGAGGATTCCCATATTGCAGGCATATTCTATGTTTCCAACAAGAAAGTCAGGCAAAGTGCTGCTAATTAGGTACTATCTAGGTTAAAAGTGGAGCTAGTGAGCAGTTTAGCTGTCAGATCCAACACTAACAAGGACCAGGCTTTGGATCTACTCTGTTCTATTCCGGATATAGCAACTGCCGCTCTGGGATACTAGGGTGGGGAGACTGGCCTCCTCCTTCTCCCCAGTCACCTCACCTTGGCTCTTGCCTTCTCATCTTTAGGTTGGGATAAATGCTCTTTCCTAAGCTTGAACAATGAACCTGTGCACATGGAGCTTCTGGCACCTTTAAAGAAATGACCTTTGGGGGCTGGGGTTGTGGCTCAGTGGTAGAGCACTTGGCTAGCATGTGTGAGGCACTGGGTTCGATTCTCAGCACTACACATAAACAAATAAAATCCATTGACAACTAAAAAAATATTACAAAAAAAAAAAGAAAGAAAGAAATGACCTTTGTAGACCAAGGTGAAAGCGTTGCATGAACTGAACTTAAATGGTTTCTAACAACGTGTTCATTGAGTGTTTCCTGGCTTTCTTTAATTGAAAACAAATAAATGTGGTAAGGACAGGGGACTTCACAGTTTGGGAATGCCACTGTGCAATGTCACAGGATGTGGGTAGAAGTATAGAGAATAATGTAAACAAAGAACATTTCAAAGGTAGCATGAGCTATCTATGTGAGAGCCATTTTCATAGACAGATCAAAAGCAGGGGCTTTGGAGTTTGCCTGATTAGGTTGGAATCTCTTATTAACCAATCTTTAGCGGTGTGACTTCGGGTGCTCCAGTAACTTCGCAGCTGCTTCTGCCATGAAATGGGGATGATAATGCCTCACCCCATCTCCAGCTCAGGGAGCTGTGAGAAACTGCATTGCAAAGCCTGGTGCCCAGTTAGCACTTGATAAACAGCAGCACTATTGTGTTACTGTTCTTAGTCCTGGGCATCAATACCTCTTAGATTGCCAGGATGGTGCCAATATCAACTATCCTGCTAGCTGATTATGGTGATGACAGGTTAGCATTTTTTTTCAGTGCTTCCTACAAGCCAGACAGTGCGGAATGCTTTGCAGCTCATCCCATGTGCTGTAAGATAACTGCTGTTATGTTTATTTCGCAGACGAGCCACTGAGGTTCAGTCAGTTTGCCCAACTTTCCCACAGTTACCTGCTTGTAAGTGGTGCAGTCAGAACTCGAATGCAGAGGTCTGCCTCTCCCAGCGTGGGTTCTCAACCCTACTGCCCTGTCTCCTGAGGTCACCTCTAATTTTCTAGCCAGCAGTCCTCACTTTTAAGTCAGGAATAGAGACTGTAGCTAAACAAATGTATAGATTTTTTTTTTTTTTTAAATTTCATGATCTCAATATAAGGTCTGCTTGGATAGAATTTATCATACCAGCTAATAAGCAACTTAATTAGCAAAGAAAGGGGAGAAAACAAAAACTCTTGCTCCAGAGTTTCTTCCAACTAGGAATAAAAAAGCTTAATTTAATAAAACATTTTTTTTAATGGCCCAGTAACACAGGATGTGTAGGTATCAGTAAGCCAGAATTCTGGCGTAGGTAGAGAGGTTTGATTTACATTCATGTACAGTTGTATTAGCTGCTAACATGACGGCAGCTTTCTATTGTTTTCTATTTATGTATAAATATCTCCATATGTTTTCAATAAAGAACTAAGAAAACAAACCACCCACCGTCCACGACACTGCCTTTGCTCCACATTTATGGAGTCATTATCTAATTGGTAGCACATGGCAAAGGATTTGGGGAAACAAAATGTCTCTGCTCAGAGAAGCTGAGATGGATAGGTGGGTCCCCGGGTTGCTAGAACCGCTGCTTCTCAGGACCCCGAAGTCACAAACATCCAGATTCCTTATATGCCCTGAGCTTTTGGAGACACATTCAGGATGGATGTGAAAACCTGATTATTGCTACGGACAAGGAGCAGGGCCATGCCCATTTTACTCAACTCATTCTAGCACATACACCAAGACAGTCTTCCTTTGGTTTACAGGGTGTCAGAAAAACCCTGCTTCAAGAGACTGAATGCTTTATTGCTGAGATAACCAGCACTGATTGGGACAAGCTGGAGCAGACAGATCAGGAGGTCATGCTGTTCAATGATAAACTCAGTTATCACCTGCAAACCCCTCACTTTGCTCTCTTAATAAAGGAATCTCTCTATTAGGAGCCAGGGAAACTGTCATTCATTACCATGTAATGTACATAATATAATGTAGAGAAATGCCCTTGGGGAACCTCATTGGTTTGGATCATTGGATTAATTAATATCTGCTCAGAGTTGAGGACTCATGACTTTGTCATGCGCTACAATCACATCCTATAACACATCTTTTTTTCCCCCGTTTAAAAGTCAAGCAAATCTGCCAAAATCCAATTTGGTAACCATTCACATTCTTTGGGTGCAACGCAAGATTAAAAAGAAGAAAACTGTTTAAAATACATATTGCATGTTTTAAAATGCTTACTTCCTAATATAAACACAAGGATGATGTTTGTGTTCTTTGCTTTTATAAAAGTCCAGGCAATTCTTCTTCAGAAATAAAGACCCAAATTCAATAACATCTCTTCTCCCCCCAAAATTTGGCTGCTTCTTTGTTTAAAAGCTTTTTATTTTCTCATAATCTACAGAAAATAACCAATGAAAAAACCAGGAGAAAATAAACTTGTTTTTCTCATATTTCTCAAAATGTCTTTGGTTTTGACCTAAAGCAACACTGAAATCCCAAAATCAAATGAGAAGAAAAAGAGCCTCCTCATTATCTGAATCAATGATGTAGCCTCATTTCAATCATTAGAGAAATAAAATCCACACTGACACAGGGCCATCAGCCTCAGTATGATTTTCTTGCCTCACTGAATGTTCACAATTTATAGACATGGTGGTGCTTTTACCTTTTACACGGCTAACAAGCAGCTCATTCCCAAATGTGTGTGCTGAGCTGCTGCATTCGTCTCTTAGAGCCTGCCAGTGGCCCTGGAGTCCCCTGTTTCCAGGGTGGAGGTGGAGGTGGTGGTGGCCAATCTTTATGAAGCAGCAGCTCAGACCACCACCATGATCACCCAGCGGTAGCTGAAAAGTCTTTCCCTGAAAGTCACAAATAGGTTTCACTTTCTGGTCAAGTCTACTCTGAAGTTCAGGCTTTTATTTCTAACCAGTCTTCAGCATTCAGTTTTGAACAGCCTCGAGTACCCGAGGGAGATCTAGAAGAAAGATGACAAGGTGTAGTGCCATAAGTTATTTTCATTTGGCAGCTAAACTGGCTGCAGCATGTGGAAATGGGCAGTCTCGGGGAAGTTGCATTAATACAAAAATTGCAGACACCTTTTGTGGGTTAGACCCCATCCTGCCTGGAGACAGGAACAGAATGCATAGCTTCCAGGGACCCCTTTCCAGCACAATTACATAGCCGTGTGTGGAGGTATTTTGCTGTGAGACAAACCTGTGTTTTTGGGCAATCCCATTTTTACAATGTCATTTGAAGCCCTCTAGATCTCAGTGAATTCTCCTCTTGGGGCAGTCAAGGCTGCAGATAGCCCTTAAACTTACTAAAGCATATGATCCCTCTCTAAATGTCACTATGGCAATGGCAGTAAGTCACGAGGATAAAAATATGGCATGAACATTGGTTAGAAGATGTATTTTACTTATACTACATAGGAAATAGGATTGTATTCGCTTTGTTTTTAGAAATAAAAGAATGCGAGACAGAGTCTCACTGAGTTGCTTAGCATCTTGCTTTTGCTGAGGCTGGCTTTGAACTCGTGATCCTCCTGCCTCAGCCTCCCAAGTCGCTGGGATTACAGGTGTGTGCCACCACACCTGGCCTGAACCGTTTTGATTATACAAAATACATATAATTTTACGAAGTGTTCCAAGGAATTTTTTTGCTGTCTGTATTTGGAAGGAAGTATCCGTGTATTCACGGTAAACTGGTTTTTTCTGTAAATTCCTCTAATTCTGGTTAAGCTTTGTTCACTGTACAGCAAAAATAGATACATGAAAACTTCTGTATTTATGGTAAATCTGAAAACAGAAAGCAAAACTCTACAATCACCTGTTTAAAAATACTTGGAATTTATTTTTGATTACAAAAGAATATATGTGCATTATCTAAAATTGAGAAAATACAACCAAAAAAATTAAAATTAAAATTAAATCCAAAAAATTTAAAGTCTCCATAATCCCATCATCTAAATACACCTACTGCCAATATTTTTCAGAGGGACCTTTTCATTCTTTTGTCATATGTAATTGTCTGTATGTACCTACCTAAACATTTTTCTTCAAATTTTCTTTTGGAATAAAAATTAGAAAGACAAAAAAATAAATAAATAAAAGAATGCGAGATCCAGAGTATTGGTAGATAGACATTAAAAAGGCTTAAATTGATGTCAATCACAGTGTCTAATTGTTTTCCCAATGTTGTAGCAACTTATTTGATCATAGGTAGTGGACCTCAAAATCAATCTGTGTGTGTGTGTGTATTTGTATGTATGTGTGTGTACGTGTGTATGTGTGTGTGTGTGTGTATGTGTGTATGTGTGTGTGTGTGTGTGTATGTGTGTATGTGTATGTGTGTGTATGTATATGTGTGTGTGTATGTGTGTGTATGTGTGTGCCGCGCATGTGTGCACGTTGACTTATTGCTCAGCGCAGCAGACACAGTGAGGCCCAGTAAGGACTGAATCCAGGGTCTCACCCATGCTAGGCAAGTGCTCTACCACTGAGCTTCATCCCAGCCCTTTTTATTTTATTTTGAGACAAGGTCTTGCTATGCTGGCCAAGCTGGCTTTGAACTTGACATTCTCCTGCCTCAGCCTCCTGAGCAGCTGGGATTACAGGTGCGTGCCACCATGACTGACGAAGATCTCACGATTACACTGTGATTCTTTCAATGCCACACTTTGGCCAAATGATTCATGTTACTGGCTCCATGCTTATTTCCATTTTCAGTTGTAGCAGCCTTCTCGATCTTTGCATTCTCTGTCCTCTCCATTCCCTTCCTCCTAGGTTATTCCCTGTCAGTCTCTCCTAATCCCCACTAACTCCCATCCTTCTCCATGTATAGGAGGTACAAACTGAATTGCCAAAAGGAAGAACTCATCCTTCCATTGACCCACTTCCTCTAACACTGATGTGCTGCACGGATATAAAGATGTGCTTCTTACATTGGACGGTGTTGGTCTGCCCCTGGAGAGTCTTTCTGGTTGACTTTTGCTGCCCTTCTCTTGGCTGAGAAGGCTACACCAGCTTCTTTCTTTAGTCTCTTCCTAAGGTTATAACTGACAACTGAGTTCATCCTCTTATAAGTAGACAGATTATTTCTTTTTTTTTTTTGTACTGGGGATTGAACTCAGGGGCACTTGGCCACTGAGCCACATCCTCACCCCTTTTTGTATTTTATTTAGACACAGGGTCTCACTGAGTTGCTTAGGGCCTTGCTAAGTTGCTGAGGCTAGTTTTGAACTTGAGATCCTCCTGCCTCAGCCTCCCCAGATGCTGGGATTAAAGGTGTGCACCACTGCACCTGGCTCAGACTATTTCTTTTTGTAATTACATTATTCATAATTTTCACATCCTATGAAATAAATTATCTCATACCTGAGAACCCAAATATCACTCAATCCTAGAGCGAACCATATTAAAACCCAGTTCATAAAGTCTTTTTCTATACATACAAGCACTTCTAGTGTTTTTGAATTATGACAATATCCTCATATGCTTTACTTGATCAAGCACTCTTTAGTAATATTAGTAAAGATGCTAAACATAGCTTTAGAAATAATTATATTTTCTTAAACATTCTTTCCATCATCATCTTTCAAAAACACAGTAGTGAGTGTGAAACTTCCTTAAAAAAGTAGTACCCAAATATGAGCTTCAGGGCTCTTGGTTCTCTCAAATGTTGTCATGTCTTACAACTGCCCAAGCCTTTCCTGACTAGCATGCCCCTACCTAATATGCTGGTCAGTTCCATTTTATACAATTTTTGTTTTATACTTGCCTTGCTCCTGAAAGAAGTCAAAGCTTCTGCAAAGAAAAGATCCTAATGACGTATTAGAAGAGTAGGTAAAAGCTCAAGGACCAAGAAGATACCAGGAAGTCAAGAGAGAAATCTGATGGATCTCTGCTGAATCTCCTTATTAAACAACAGAGCTCAGCACATAGAAGGTGTTTACCAGATACTCAAGGAAAAAGAAAAGTCACAACTGGGAAAATTTTGACATTGACCACAGAAGCAACTTGAGGGTACAATCAAGCTCTAGCTTGTGACTGCCAGTGTAAGAGGGAAGACTGACGGATTACTGAGCTCGCAATATCTAGGAACAGAATGCATGATGCCACCAACTCCTCAGAAGAGGCAACACATTCCCCAGCATTCACGTCTAAGAGGAATTATTCCATGGCTCTTCATATGAGGAACATTGAACAAAATAACAGAGTCTCCAATAATGATTTTACAAAAGATAATAGAATTACTTGCCTTTCTCAACTCTGTTTCCTACATATTGATCCTCAATGAAAGCTAAAAGCAAAATATTAACCCATATTTCAGTAAAGGTATAAGATATTTTTTTTCAGGGAGCAAATGCATTTATTCAATAGTTATTGAGAAATAAACCAAAGAGTAGGATAGCCACAGATCCCTGTTTGCTCTGGTCAATCCCAGTTTATATCCCTAACCTCAGTATGTTATTAAGAGACTCCTTTCTCTGGCAAAGATTTCCTGATTTAACAATAAATCATATTACAAACCTACCTATGAATAAATGAATGAATGACACCATTCAGAACATCGAAATAATGTTGCCAGATCTGTAGCTTTTCCAGAGAGGAGCAGAGCCTAGACAATCTCCAAAAGAATAACTATTAGCATGTTCTATAAAGTACCCCTCTCTCAACTATCAATTGTCCTTCCCAGAAATTTTAGAGGAGTTAGCAAAACGTTCAACACTAAGACTACATCTGGGCGTTAAACTGCAAATATCTGACAGAGCTCCACTTGACACCTGCTTACTCCAGGAAACACATTCTTCCCTTGGCCTCAAAATCTTGGCTCTTTTCATGCCTCCCTGGATGCTCCTTCTTATTTTTCTTGGCTGGTTTTCTCACCCCCCATGACCTTTAGATGTTGGGGTGGTCAGAAACAGTCTAAAAGCCTCTTCTTTTCTCTATCCCCACTCTGCTGGAATTCTCAACCAGGCGTTGGGTTTTAAGGATGTCTATTTGGTGATAAGTCCAAGCTCCTATTTCCTCCCTCCTAAATTTAGACTCCTCTAACAGCCACCCAGCATCTCCACTTAAACATCTCATTGTGTATTCGTTTTTCATGCTGCTGTAACAAATTCCCATACATTTAATGACTGTGCCAATGCAAATTTATTGTTTTAATAGTTATGAAGGTTGTGAGTCTGAAAGGAGTCTCACAGGCAAAAGTCAGGGGGTTAGTAGGGCTTGTTCCTTCTCTAGGTTCTGGTATGGCCTCTTCCAGCTCCTTGAAGCTGCCCTTGTTCCTTGGCTCATGGTTCCTCATCACATGGCCTTTTCTCCTGCTGTCCTCGCACTGTCCTGTCTCTCCTTAGGTCATCTTTTCTCCCTCTTCTAAGAAGGGTGAAACTTAGAAAACAGCAAAAACATCCTTTTGGTCACAGAGTCTAAGAATGTTGATAGTCATTCTTTTTTATTTTTTAAAATTTTATTTATTTATTCTACTTAGGTATACACAATAGCAGAATGCATATTGATTCATGGTACACAGATGGAGCACAACTTTTCATTTCTCTGGTTGTACGTGATGTAGAATCACAACATATATGCAGTCATACATGAAGCTAGGGCTATGATGTCCATCTTATTCTACCATCTTTACCATCCCCATGCCCCCTCCCCCCTCTCACCCCTTTGACCAAAGTTCCTCCATTCTTCCTGTGTCCTTGCCCATGTTATGATTGGCATCCACTTATCAGAGAAACATTCAGCATTTGGTTTCTTGGGATTGGCTTACTTCACTTAGCATGATATTCTTGATTCCTGTCTTTCTTTTGTATCCCAAATGCAATCCTGTCAGCTCTGTTTTCAATACAGACCAATTCTTCAACAACTTCTCCCTGGCTCTGCTGTTCTCATGGAGAACTGCAGTAGCTTCCCAACTGTCCCCCCTGCTTCAAGCCTTTTCATCCTTCAGCCTGTTCTCTATGAACAGTGGTCCTATTTTTTAAAAAAAATCCATGCCAGATGATCCTATTCCTCGTCTCCAAACCTCCATATGGCTTCCATCTCAGAGTAAAAAGCACAGCTTCTGTATTGATTCCTAAGGCCTTAGAGCCAAATCTCTCTCCAAATCTGCTGAAATGCCCAAACACTTAATTGAATTCTCAGAATTCTTGACCAAAAGAAAAGAAGAATTGATCTTGGTCATGAAGAATCTGGAGGCAAGAGTTCCTAGCTCTTTGTTGTTATGATTAAAGAAGCCTCAGGTTGTCTATAGAATATTGAATTGAGCCTCTAAGATGGCGATGAGTCAGCCACAAAACCATCTCTATTTAACTAAATCAGTCAGCTTGTTGAATGGGAAATGGGAATCCGGGGGCCTTTAGGGGTTGGTGGCTATAATGGTCCTGGGGGAAGGAAAGGAGAAAATAGAGATCCAGACATCAGGTAGTGGGAGAAATCTGCTCAGAGATAGTGATTCACTGAGAGGCTCATGAGGATGGGATGGAAGAGACCTGTGGAGAAGTCTCACCCAAGGGACCAGAGAGTCTTGAAGATGAAGAGACTCTAAGACAACTATGTTTTCTGGAGAGCAAAAAACCCACCATAGTGTGGAAAGCATAGAAGCTGAGCTTCCACTGGAAGTGAGCCTGAGAGAGTGTAAGAATTATTGTTGATGCAGATGGAGCATTTATACAGAGAGAAAACTACATGCTCATGGCTAGCTGGTGACTTCTTTCCTGAATTCTACAAAACTTCCTCCTTGAGCTCTTCATGTGCATGTCTGATACCTCTAATTCATCATGTCTAAAGCTGAATTCCTGATCTGTACCTTACCTTCCTCTCTCCAACTCCTCTATTTTAGTTGTACAGCTCCCAAACTGTGGGGTCACATCATCCCCCCCTCTCACTCTCCATATATGATCCACTATCATAGCCAATTGGCTTTTCCAATTGGCTGGAGCCTGATGACTTGTCACCCCTCCACTGCTACCATCCATGTCCCAATTACCCTCAGCTCTGGGCTGGATTATTGCCTCGCTTCAGTTCTAGTCCCCTTCAGTGTATTCTCACCCAGCAGCAGATTAATCATGTTAGACTACTAATTCAGTTCATGATACTCCTCTGCTCAAGAGACTTCAATAGTTCCAATCTCACTCAGAAGAAATGCCCTGGAGGCCCGACTCCAGGTGGACTCCTTTACAGTCGTGACCGCATTTCCTATTACTTTCTTCCCTCAGCTCCACTTCAAGAACATTGGCTTCCTCCCTGTCCCCTGCATGTTGAGCAGCTCCCCATCAGCATCTTTGCAACAACTCTTCACTTTCCCTAGAAAGTTCCCTCCAAGATACCCAGGCAGCCCTCTTCTTCATCTTCTTCAGGTCTTTACTCAAATCACCTCCATGGTCCCTATAAAAAACTAAACATCTCCCTTCTCACATCCCTATCTTTGCTCCTTATCCTATTTCTTCCCTAGTAGTTATCTTCACCTAACATACTATGTTACCCATTTATCCAGTTTACTAATAAGTCTTGATCCACCAGAATGAAAGCAAGATGAATGTGTTAGTCAGCTTTTTATCACTGTGACCAGAATACCTGACAGGAACAAATTAGAGGAGGAAAAGTTTATTTTGGCTCATAATTTCAGAAGGTGAATCCATGGATTAACCAAGTCTACTACTCTGGGCCCAAGGTAAGGCAGTAAATCATGGAGGAAGGGTGTGGTGGAGAAGTATTGTTCCACTCATGGTGGCCAAGCAGCAGAGAGAGCCAGGGGAAGACGAATCCTTCCAGGGCAGGTCCCCGGTGCCCCACCTCCTCCAGTCACACCCCACCCACTCCATTCAAACTCATATGGATCGATTATATCACAGCTATCTAATCTTATCATTTCACCTCTGAATATACCGGTATCAACACAGAGGGATACCTCATACTCAAACCATAATATTCTATTCCTCACCTCCAAAAGCTCATGTCTATCTCATGATGCAAAATGCATTTAGTTGTCTCTAAGAGTCTCCATAGTTTTAACAGTTCCAGAATTGCCCAAAAGTCCAAGTCCAAAGTCTCTTCTGAGACTCAAGGCAAACTCTTGGCTGTGGGACCCTGTAAGGATCAAAAGCAATTTATATATATCCAACGTACAGCAGAACAGAGTAGGCATTCCCATTCCAAAAGAGAGGAATAGGGGCAGAGAAACAAGGGGTGGGACTAAAGCAAGACCAAAACCCAGCTGGGCAGATATTAGGTCCTATAGATCCACATCCAGCATCTGGGACACATGGTGGCAAGACGGTCAGTCCCACCCCTTTGACCTTGCCAGTTGCAGCCCACATGGCCTCTCTTTCAGCCTGGCTTTCTCCACAACCAGAAGCTTTCCTTGGCAGACAGACCACATCACTGATATTTCTTAATTCCTGGAGTCTCCATTCCAGCTTTGGTTGCATCTTGACAGCTTCACACATCACCCTCTCAGGGCAGCCTGCAGAGATTCTTCTTTTGGTGGGGGGCAGGCACTGAGGATTGAACGCAGGAGCACTCAACCACTGAGCCACATCCCCAACCCTTTTTTTTGTATTTTATTTAATAAAATAGAGACAGGGTCTCACTGAGTTGCTCAGCACTTTGCTGTTGCTGAGGCTGGCTTTGAACTTGAGATCCCCCTGCCTCAGCCTCTTGAGCCACTGGGATTACAGGCATGTGCCACCACGTCCAGCAGCCTGCAGGGATTCTGATCCTGTTATATTTTGCCTGGCCTTCCATGCTATCCTTTGAAATATCCGTGGAAGCCTCCATGACCCCATAGCTCCAGCATTCTGCAGTGATGCAGAACCAGCACCATGTGGATGATACCAAGGTCTGCTGCCAGGTTGCGCAGTAGCTGGGTCCCCTGGGATCACAACATTAACACAGAAGATTTTGGGGGACACCTCATATCCAAACCACACCAAAGAGAGAACTTAGAACACTTTCTGGCACTTTGAAGGCTGTCAGTAAACATGTGCCTGGACAAAGAATAAATAGATATATGTGTGCATGTATGTGGGCACACATACGTGTATATGTGCACAAGTGTGTGTATATTTATATATGTAAGCCCCTGAGATATGGTCACTAGTGTTGGTGAAAATGCAACATTAGTTTTTCAGAATCTGTTGTTGTTGTTGCTGTTTAATTTTCTCAAGCAAGGATAAGGTTCAACAACTAAAGTTATAAGCTGATTTTTGCTGTATATTTTATAAAGCTCTAAAAATATAGAGGTTTTGATGACATCTACAGAGGAGCAGAGGGAAGGGATGGAGGGAGGGGAAAGGCTGGTCAGTTGGGTACTAAGCTACAGTTAGGGGCTATTGTACAGTAGGGTAACTGCAGATATACTGTACATTTCAAGAATTCAGATGAAAGGGTTTTGAAAGTTTTCACCATAAATGATAAATGTTTGAGGAGATACACATTTAACCTGATTTAAACATTGTAACAATGCACACACGTGCCAAACTACTGCATTAATATGTCTGATTTTAAAATTTTTATGTATCAGTTTAACACAAATTTAATTTAACAATATAAGAAAAATAAAGCAAAATAAAAGAGATAGAATGAATAAATGAAAGAAAGAGAGAGAAAGAAAGAAGAAATGTGGGAGGGAAGTGGATGTGGCTACAAAAAAGTAGCCTGACGGATCTGTTGGGATGAGATGCCTTGTGTCTTACTTGCATTAACTCACCACCCAGACTGTCATATTTCACCATAGCTTTGCAAGATGTTGCTACAGGTCGAAACTGGGTAAAAGACACATGAGATCTATTATTTCTTATAACTGCATGAGTACCTATAATTTTCTTACAATAAACAATTTAATAATAATTTTTAAAAAATCATTAAACAAATACTTTCTAGAAAGCTATGTAGAGTAAAAGTGATTTTTAAAAATATGTCCTAAATTATAAAACTACAAGGGAAACTTCTAAGGTTATTTCCATAATGGTATAATAAGGTGCTCTTATTTGGAGGCTGTGTGGAAATCATTCTCCCCTTCTCAGATGAAAACAGGGCTGGATATATTCTTGGCAGACCCTATTTCCCCACCCAAGGGGACAGCATGTAATGTGTTACACTTCCCAAAATAAAATGACCACTGTGCACAGGAGGAGAAGGGAGTGAATGATAATTACTGAACTGCCAAGTAAAAATTTATGGAATTTAAAAGATATTAAGCATATATTTAAAAAATCTTAAGGTTTGTTATACTAAAGTTAGTGCAACATGAGGCTAATAATACATGGTATAATCAGTAAGACTCAATTAGAGAAACCAATAAATGTATTCTGGGACTACTTTAACAAGATTTAACAATCACTTCACATCTTCCTAAGTTTGAAAGTATTCAGGCAAAATGAAGGGAAATAATAAATAGATGAGGCAATTCAGCTTTGAGAAGAGTTAAGATAATTTAATAGGTATAGTTTAGATAAAAGGAGGCCAAGGAATTATAGTGATTACAGAAAAAAAACCTCAGTAGGCATCTGTATTGAGTTAAGGGAGGTGAAGAAACACAATTTCCCTCTTCTGAGAATAGTAATAAGCAGCAACAATAATTACCTAAAAGGAGAAGGGGGAAAATAACTATGGTAGAAAAACAGCATCGAATATGCTGGAAATAACGATCATTCTGGGAAGCCACCCGAGGATTACTGAGGGGAGACTGAGCACTAGAAATGTTCAGGGCAAGTTAAGTAAAAGCACTCAGGCAGTCCCGCAGCCCTCCCTTCCACTTCCTTTGGATTCCCGCACTGTTCATTAGGGGCATCACATCACTGGGGAACACGGGAGCAACCTAGGAGGCTGTGATCCTGGGAGCGATTCCCACCTCCCTCGTGACTGCCAGTTGGGGGCAAGAAGAGGCCATACGCAGAGGCTACCGTCATTTGACACATGTCTTGGCCAGTCAGTAAAAATAATAGGCAAGGAACTTAACTACTCTGGGCCTCCATTTACTCATTTGCAAAATGAGGATAACAATAAATTATTTGCAGGTTTATTCCAAGGCAGGAGTTCTCAATCTGGGGTCCCCTGGGGGTTCAGATTTGGAGCAAGCTGGTGCACTCGGATTGGAAAAAAATTATATCTGTATTTCCATTAACCTCTAACTGAAATTCAGAATTTCCTTCTATTATGAACTCAACACAGAAGTGAAACAGAACCTGTCACTTTTTCACCAACAGAAATCATAGATATTTTTATACCATATTAGAATTGTCACAGAAATCTCAAAATAATCTTTTTTCATCACTACTTTGAAATTATAGTAATAAATAATACTCCAAGATCTTATTTGATGTATTTTAAAACCGTATACATTTAGGTTCAAAATTTAGATAACAGTTTTTAATAAAATTCACATCCTTGTACTACTATTCATATTATTTTATGCATTCAAAGATGTTATTTGAGAAGAAATGCAGAGGTTTCACCAGACTTGTGGCACAAACTTGTGGTGTGTGGCACAAGCATTGGTGGGGGACCTCTGTTGGGCAAAAGGTTAGTAAGGTAAGATGATATTATTAGTAAGGTAAGATGATATTATTCCTGTTGTAATTACTATACTCACTAGAGGTTGTTTCCTCTGGACATCTGGGTGGAGTCACATAATAGTTAAATGACCTTGACAACCATTTACTCTCTCTGAGTTTCATCCTCTTCAACAGAGGAAACGCCTACATTTAATAGGATTGTTTTGAGGATTCCATGGATCCAGTATATGTATTCAAAGGTATGTCATATATCACACTATTCCATTCTCTTGAGATTTACAATCATTATCAACAAGAGTGACTAATGAGCAGAGCACTGATCTAAGATATCATCCAAGCCAGGGCACCTGTGAAAGTGAAAGGGAGGGCCAGCAATGATTTTGCGGGAGGATGATCCTTAAAGAAATGGAAAACTGGATACCTTCTAACCAGGCTCACTGTCACTCTTCAGTGACATGCTTCTCCCCCAGGCTCCACTATCTTCTAGTATGAATTCGAGAAGACAATATTTGCTATTCTGTTGCTCTTTTACCTTCAAAACAGGTAACACAGCCGCTTAATGGTTGTATATTTTAAAAAGGAAAAGCAGATTCTTTCACCGCTATTAAGTTGACTGCTTCAACCTTGTGTAAAGGGAAGGATGGAGATGGAGCCACGGTAGCAGCTGGCACCAGGTCCCTTGACATTCCTACGGTTTTCCTGTCAGGGTACCGACCATCTCAGGCAAATCAGGAACCAAAAGGCTGCTACTTTTCTGATTCTCCTGTATCATCTGTTTCTGCCACTACAAAATTTAACAAATAAACATCAGGTTTTCTTGATTCTAAGTATCTCATTTTCCACCTATCAAAACACTTTGGAAACTGGAATGTATCTTGTTGACGCATTCCATAAGAAACTTGCCAAACACCAAAGAAATGAACTATGCCATAAGTCAGTTGTCACTGTTCCTTTTACACCTCACTTAAGGTATCTGCACTGTATCATACAGACCATCAAAATTTGAGTCTAATTATTTATTAAAATTCTTCATAAAGTTTTGATGTATGCATAAGGTTGATTTTCCTATGTGAGGCAGAACAATGAATTGCAGTGGAAATCACTAAATCTTCAGCATAGATCATAGAGTGTTCAAGGTGAGCAAAGGCTAGTGTCATCAAACATGTATCATGGAGGCCTCTCACTCTGGTCTTGAACAAATTTATCAAAAGCTCCCTAAGTCTTTCAAGAGAACCTATATGGCTTTTAGAAATATTAAAATTAAAAAAAAAAACTAGAAAAGAACTTAGCCACATTGAAGATACAGGAAAAAGCTGTATTCAATATGCCTCATGATCAGACCGTCAACCTCAAAGGCGTACCTTGAACACATTGTCAAACATGGAGTACAGGTCACCCCAAGTGGCCTGGCACCCTGATGCTGAGGCTTCACTGCTAATGACCAAATGGTGTTCAAAGCAATGTGTAGCCTCTGAGTTCAAGGTATTTTAGACATAAGTTGATTCTAAAGACAAAAGTGTTAGTTTAGGTATTACCAGTTTAAAAAAAAACTGTAAATTTAATGTAGCTTAAGTTTTACTGAAAATCTGTCTTAACCATTTTTGTATCTGACAACTAATGATCTTTAAAGAAATGGAAAATTGGATACCTTCTAACCAGGCTCACTGTCACTCTTCAGTGACACTTTTCTCCCCCAGGCTCCACATCTAGTATGAATTCGAGAAGACAATATTTGCTATTCTGTTGCTCTATTACCTTCAAAACAGGTAACACAGCCACTTAGTGGTTGCATATTTTAAAAAGGAAAAGCAGATTCTTTCACTACTATTAAGTTGACTGCTTCAACCATGTGTAAGGGGAGGGATGGAGATGGAGCCATGGTAGCAGCTGGCACCAGGTCCCTTGACATCCCTAGGGTTTTCCCACCAATCATAGTTAACCTACATAAATATCACTAACCTGTTTTAATGGTAAAATATCTGCTAAAAGAAGAAGATGTGTTACACACATAAGCATAGAAGGCACTTTCACCTAGTCATGAGAAAAAATGCACTTTATTCCACTTGAAAATTTCAAATTAAAATCCACAATTGCCAGCTCTCATTGAAGACAATGTTAATTTATTACTTCACATGTGTCACTTCCATATAATGAAATAATTAGCTGAGAAGTTATATTTGCATTCTCAACATTTTTGTACAATAGGAATGTCAGTCTAATTAGGCATTAGCTACAATATTCAAGAATTGAAGGTAGCAGCTTTGTGTACAAGGGAACATTTTTTTCTTCCTCCTCATTTGCTCTATTCTTTTCTTAGTGATTAGAAAAAGATTTTAAATAGAGACTTTCCACAGAAGCCATCACTACAGTGTGCCCTGTGAAGGTAATTAATTACCCCAAAGATGAGAAGATCAAAATCACACTGGTAGTCAAAGTCTTTCTACCAAATTCTTTGGGAGCTGAGGCCTGATACCTTAAGTGCCAATACTATTATACTCTGGAATCCTGTCCATCATTCTCCTTTCTACTTCTACTGTATTAGACCCTGGCTGAACCATCCAAGAGGATGCTCTCCATCCCAACACCCTCCACTAAGGAAGAGCAAGTATCAAGGGCAGGTGCAATTTTCCAACAGATTCAGAAAATGGTTTGCTAGACAAGGCACTAAAACACTGAGCTCTCGATTACAAAGAAAAAGAAGTGTTAAAGATTGCACATTATTTTATCTTCTAACCAAGGAAAGAAGAAAAAGACTCCAATTTCTTAAAAACAATGACAACAAAACCAAATAAGTATTAAGTCATTTGCGCTTTGAGTTGAGTTTACAAATAATGTTTAAATTTCTCTTTTAAAAGTCACAATTCACCCTCAAGCCCCCCAGTTCACTTACCCTCCCTTAATCTTTCCACACAGGAACTACTAAGTCAGGTAGGATGAGGGATATTAACTTTTGGAGAGTGCAACTACCTTCTTTTATAATTGTGCTTCCTGTCTTCTAATTTGCATGTTTAGATTAAGACATTACTAAGTAGACCTGGCCAGGGACGGGTATGCTCATTGTCTGAAAATGTTAGAAAATACTGACACAATGAAATCTCTGTCCTTAGAAATCCTTCAAAACAGCACAGGCAGGGATCCATCCTGGTATATTCCTGCCCTTGGTATTCAGGCACAGTTACTCTGAAAGAAGAAGGCCAGACTTGATTGTGGAGGGTTTATACACACACACACTTCCATCTCTCAAGAGTTGAGTTTCTGCCCTAATTTTCCTGTGTCTTAAGGCTAAGGCAGTGGGGGAATGTCCTGAGATGGTATCCTGGGGTGCTTTTGATCTGAAGACAGACCTTTTAAAAAGTGGAAGGATTTTAACATTTATTAGTGTGAGAAAGTTTTATATCATGAAAAGTTCTCTTTGGCTGGTTTCTTTTTTTAAAAAAATCTATTGTTTAGTTATAACTTTACTTAAAAAATGCTGTAAACTAACACAAAATTTTATTGGAAATCAAAGTGGTGCTTTTAAAAAGAAAATCATTATAGCAGGATTCAGAGAGTTAACTTCAATAATATAGATATTTGTTTTTATACTCTCCAAAGAAAGTGCAAATTCAGAGCATTGGGAATGACTAGTGGCAACCAACATCTGCATGGTTACACACTATTCCTTGGCTTTTTACCTCAAAATTGTACAGAATTGATTCTGTGCTATGTTTTTCAAGCCAAGCACCTTGAAGTGATTTTTCTACTCATCCATTCATGTACTACTAATTCAGCATTCCTGAATATATTAATGTGTATTTCCTTTAGGATATGACAAGCTGATAGATATCTGTATTTAAGATAGGTGAAAGAAATACATAGTCATAGATGTCATTATGGTTGAAGTCTGGAGACTTAAAAAAGCTAGATGCAAGTTCAGGCCCTAAACCTCAGAGACTAGGCTGTGCAGACTTGGGTATATTATTTACTTCTCTGAACCTCTGTTTCATCACGTGTGAAGTAAGGAAAACAGTGCATAGTTTGGCTACTACCTGAGTCATTACTATTAGCAGAGATGATGTCTATGAAAGAGTACTTTAATTTATAAATGATCACATAGACACAAGAGGTTACAAGGCCATCTTGTAAACTGTAAGAACTTGATACATGATTTGTTTGGGGGATGAAATCTTTCAAAATTTTTGATGGTTTCTTTTCTTTTTATATGCCTATCCAAAAAATCTCTACCATTGGATTTTCAGATCGAATAAAAGGAGCAAATTACTTTTCCTTACATGGAAAAATGGATGATTTTCACAAACTACTTTTCCCTCTGTCTACTATTACATTCTCTTCCCTTTGACCTTTCCTAATTCAAATGACAAAACAGCCTGATTGCCTCCCAATGGGTATAATAAAGTATTTCCCAGAGCTTTGGAGGGGGAAAACGTCATCTAGCTATGGCAGTGAGAGGGGACAGATGCATGCCATACATTCTCCCAGCCCTGGGTTAATACATGGACAGTTGCCTGAAACACATTTACAGGTATTGACCACAGTGCTGCCTTCTATTTCAGGGGGTGGTGCACCTCATTGGATGAGTTTTATTAAATGAAACTATATAAGAATCTATAAAAGCAAATTACACTCCTGTTTTAACTAGCAACAGAAATTCTGTTTAATCTCAAAATAACTCAGGTTATGAAACCACTCTGAGTCTTTGTTGAAAGGCCTCGTTAAGCTCTCTGAATTTGAATTGTTGTTGATGTATGTTTTGCTATGTGGGGCATAAAAGCTCTTTAGAAATTGATTTTGAGAAACTCTCCTTTAAGAGAACCCTGAAACCAATGCAGTTTAGACAAACTGCTGGTTGCTAGGGGCAACCTCAGCTTCTAGAAGGAGTAATTGCAAATGCAGGACAAGCATTTAATAAGAGCTTGCAAGAGGGAGGTCTTCTGAAAGAAAATAAGGAATGAAAGTTCTAGTCTTTGGTTTAGGGGTTAAAAAATATGTCTTTGTATTTTTTCACACAAATAGGTATGTTAACATGGATGACAAGCTGGGGATACGGCTCAGTAGCAGAGCATTTGCCTTGTGTGTCTAGAACCCTTGGTTCCATTCCCAGCACTGGCAGGAGAGGGGGCAAGATGTGGTCTAATTGATAAGGAAGTTAGAAAACCAGACCCAGATCGACTCTATCAGAGGACAGGTGGCCCTTAAGACACCACAGGACTTCAGGGCTAATGCCCGTAGAAATGACCATTAGGAAGAGTTCCAGAAGACAAAGGACTCTGACAAGTCCTCAGGTTGCAACTGTGCCTGGTGGTTCTGCAGCTCAGTTCTGTGTCTGATCTTCAGCACTTAGAACAACACAGTTTATATACTACCCAACGTGACTGCTGGACACAGTGAGTACAAAGTGACTTCACCTCCTAATAGCTGTGTTTTAGCACTGACTCTGCAGGCTGCCTGCCAGTCTCAATCTGCCTGTTCTCTCCTTAAGCTATCTTGGGAGAATCCTTCTCTGATGTTTATGTATTCGTGTAGCAAAATCACAGAGAAACCACAGGAGCCAGGAGAGGATCAACTTCCGGAACGGCTATTGATTAACCAAAGAGCTTATTTCTTTGGATCTCTGAGAAAAAATCTCGCTCTCAGATAACAGTTTAGGTTTAAAAAACAAAATACGGGTTGGAAAGCCTGTGGATAAAACCAGGATGTGGTTAAACAATGAATGACAGTTGTTCAGGATTAGTAGGAAAGCTGCTGTACCAAAACGTACTGGAATTTCATTTCTTTAAGAGCTGTTTCTAGACATGTGAATTTTTTTAAAAGATGCCCTTTAATATCTTCCAGTATTATTACATTTAGCCAATACATTTTTTTTTTTATACCAGGAATTGAACTTAGGGGCAATTAATTACTGAGCTACATCCTCAGTCATTTTTATTTTTATTTTGTATTTTGAAACAGTATCTTGCTAAATTGCTTAGGGCTTCACTAAGTTGATCAGGCTTTGAACTTGAGATCCTCCTGCCTCAGCCTCCCAAATTGATGGGATTAAAGATGTATACCACAGTGCCTAGCACATTTAGCTATCTTAATATTCTTTTCTTGCTCCAAGAAATGAGAGGGAAGTGTGTTAACCCTGGCATCCACATTGGGTGGCTCACTGGGCTATAACTAAGGCTGTACACTGAACTGTTGATGGTGTTTCCATTGGCAAAATACCTAAGGAGAGCATCTGCACTCTCTGAGTGCTGGCCTTACCAACAAGTCACATGATTAGCCTACCAAGACACAACCTTTAAATTTCAGAACTGCACTGTGTGCCTTAAACCTCTTTCACCAAAAACTGTGGCTGAGATTGCAATGGCTTCAGGAGAAAAGTTTTCTAAACTTCTGTACAATAAGGACTTAGAATAGGGGTCAGCAAAATATCTGTATCTGATCTCCTTTTCTTTTTTTTCCTTCTTTTCTTTTTGGTAAATAAGGTTTTACTGGAACATAGCCATGCTCATTCTTCTGGCGTTGTTTATGACTGTACTACGATAGCAGACCCAAGTAGAGACCATATGTCTTGCAGGCCTAAACTCTTTACTATCTCATCTTTTAAAAGTTTGCCAACTTCTGGTTTAGACAACAGAGGGTGGAAGACAGCTCCAGGCACATTAAAATAGTGTTGGTGATTCAAAAGTGGTTTGCTGACTCTAACATTGTGAGGCCCAAACACATGTAATAGGATAATTTAGTCTCAAAGGCTGTGACCCATATAGGTCACTTGTGAGCCCAAGGCATGACACCTCGGTTCAGATTTGTGTTTCCTGGTGTGTCAACCTGATTTCCTGAGGAAGTTCATGCAGTACATGTGCTATGGGTCCTTCCAGGTCAGATCATGACCTGGTTAAACATAGGGAGGCACTGGAGCAGAAACTATTTGTGCCTTGTAGACAACCTTTGGCAAGCTGGTAAAACGGACTGGATGTAAGCTGAGGCCCTTCATGGCTTCAGGAGTGGAGAAAAAGTGAGATAAGATGCTAGCCGCAATAATTCACAATAAGCCTCAGTGTTTGGACCCAATGTTTTAAAACCAAGTTTAAAAGGCTGTTGCCTTATTTGGGTTAGTTATGGTAGCAGAGAAGTCAGGATCTTATTTTATTTTATTTTATTTTATTTTATTACATGTACTGGGATAAAACCAACACTCAAGTCAAACTTCACTATGATATGAAACCACAAGTTGTTATAGGATGAATCTTACTCCAGAACAGCAGGTAAGGTCTTGCCACCCAAGGACATGGAGAAATTCTATTTTAGTGTCACAGCCTTTCTTTTCACTTATATAGAAAAATAATAATAAAAGCCAGTTAAGAAGCATACCCCCTTAAGTGAGAAAAAATAAAGCAGATGTGTTGATGCCTATTCAGGTTCCTTCACTCAGTGGCATATGATTCTCTTGATAGCAAAGGGAATATTTTGATAGTTCTGCCCAGACCAACATACAGCTATATATAGTTACCATATGTACATAAGATTGGGAAATCCTATAGTCATAATGGAATTCTACACAGGAGAATGCAAACAAATGCAAATGACTGTCTCTCCCTTTTATTTTTTAATAATATCCACAAATTCTAAGAAGACCTCTAAGAGCTCCCAGGTGTGCTATAAAAATTAGGTGAATATTGTAACTACAAGAGCTCTAGACCAAGAACACACAGAGATAAATGAAATTTAAACCAATTTTGTGATGTGCTTCACAGATGAATGCAAATATCCAGACGTTGAAAGAAATACAGTGTGCATAAAAGCCTAGCAGTAATGATTGCACCTATAACCTCTGATTAGCACGCCTATCCTGCACGGAATGTTAAAGAGGTGAGAAAAGCTGAGCTGGAGACACGGTCCAGGCACCATGATGCTGAATGAGTATCTCAGTTCTATGATTTTTATAACCAGAGTTGAACATGAGCACAACACAGTCACTCTCCAGCAGGGTCATCCTGGCTATGACAACATTACAGGGTGGCAAGAGGGTTGCAAAATAAAAACACATTTGCCCAAATCACAAGTATTTCTAACATTATCTGTATTTTAGAGGGTAATGAGAAATGTGGGTGGGAAGGTTGGCAAGAACTTCACTACTAAAAGTCGCTAAAAAGATGTTTTTGATATATTCATATAAGTAAAGAGGAAATTTGTTCCTCAGCACTGGCAATACAGGAAATGCTAACAAAATACTACACAAAATCATTTTAGGTTCTTCTGTTTTCAAGTTGGCCAGAGTTCAAATAAACTGATGTGTTTAGAATGATCATACATCCCATCCTTCATTTAATAAAACCTATTTAAAATATTGCCCTCATTAATGACTAGCAGAACACAGCAGTGTTCATTATCCTTGTAATTCAATTGCCAGAAGTTTGTGCAATAAATCAGGAAAAGGTTAAAATATTTTTCATGCCAGAATAGAACATATCAATCTATTTTATTTGATTACCTTGTGTAATGAGGCTTTCTCAGGGCCGGATTACCTTACTCATTATAATTATGCCAGATCATATTTTTACTTAAAATGGAAAAGATTAAAAAATGCCAGAAATCCATTGGAAACTAATTTAGGGATTCTCCACCCCCTTTATACATTTGAGGACATGAGAAATGACATCCTGCTCTCCTACCACAAGAAGAAAAGAGAGTAACATTGTTCCCATAAAATTAGATTGGGCAAATGGCATCTGGACAGCCCTCATTCTATTCACTGATTTGAAAATTCAATAAAATCATCTATAATGTTTTTAAATTCCAAAGTTAAATTCTACTCCTATAATTGAACTCTTATTTGTCCTAATATGCTTCTCTGTGTGGTGACATTTTCTTCTAGATGAATGCAAGCTGATTTCAACCAATAAAGGAGTTCATATTTTTTAAATAATATTTTTATCAATAAAGAATAACTTGAAGGCATTTTATGCAGTCTTTCCTCCCCTACCTAGAATAACCTCCTTTCTGTGTGCCAGAGGAATGGCCCTTCCCAAGCCCTGTGGGAATTGTCCCCTTCCCAAGCTCTGCTGTTGCAACAGCCCCAGGTAGTGTTCCTGGCCACGAGCTGTGGTTCCAGCAGGACAGCATTTCCTCGTCTTACTCTCACCAAGGAGTTCCTCCAAGTTGACACAGGGTCACTCTAAACCAGAACAGCTCCTGAAAAACTCACAGGGTAAAAGGTCTTTGGTCCCCCTTTAATCATAAGCTGAATACCAGAATCAAGATGGTCTCAAGTTAAGGCATCAGAGGAGAAGGGAGAATAGTGACTATCAGAGGCAGAGGCAGAACTTTTTCTTGTTACTCTTCAGAACTGTACCTTGAAAAATATAAAAATATGACACCCACAGGAACAACCTAAACTAAAGGACCATGAATAATACCATGTATGGTGAAGGATAGGGAGCAATTAGGAGTCTCATATATTGCTGGCAGGAATGTAAAATGGTAAAATCTCCCATCTCTTTGGCAGTTTCTAATAAAGTTAAACATCACAGATCATAAGATCCAGCAATTCCACTACAAAAGAAAATAAATGCCTATGTCCACCAAAAGATCCGTACAGAAATATTCATAGCAGGTCTCTGTATAATGGGTAAAACTGGAAACAACCAAATGTCCATCAAAAGAACATCATGTTGCATTTTTCCAGGAAAATAAAGAAATTGTGTCTTACTTAGGTAACAGAGGACCACTCAGCAATAGAAAGGGACAGACTAGTCAGTCCAACAACATGAATAAATCCCCAGACCACACTGTTAGGAAAAGAAGCCAGACTCAAGATTGCATTCTGTATGAGTCCATTTGTAAGAGGCTCAAGAACAGACATAACCAATCTGTAGTGATAAAGAGCAACACAGTAGTCGCCTTTGGTGGATCTGGATATCAACCTGAAGGAAATCTTCTAAAGCAATGGGAATGCTCTCTTCATGATCTGCATGGTGTCACACAGGAATTTCCATTCTCCAAGTGTATGGGTTCTCTACTCAAGATCTGGGCATTCATCAAATGCTAGTTAAACCTCCCTAAAACACAATTAGCATGAAGAATGATGAGCTATCTTGAAAAGAATCAATAAACATAAAGAGTGAACAGTATACCTCTAAATAGCTCTCAAGTTCATGGTAACGTGAAGACAGACAGTGGAAAGAACTTTAAAATCAGGAAAGAACATCTTACAACCTATCAAAATATGTGAGCTAGCATATTTTGAATAAGAAAATAATATGTACATAGATGCTTTATGTTACTTTCTGTTGATGGACCTCAGGAATCATCCCTATTCTAGTTGATGCCAAAATATAGTGCAACACTGAATAGTTGTCATTTGAATCATTTCACTTAGTAACTATCATCAAAATGCTTATGGACTTTTTTGAGGCAAAGTTTGTTTCCTTACAAAGTACATTTTAGATAATATAATCAAGTTGCATGTGAGTTTTAAAATTTGTATACAAAGTGCAAATAGCTTCACATATTTCATAACAATTTAATGAATTGTTTAGTAAATTTAGTAAATTCTAACAGTTATTATAATAATTGAGGTAATATTTCACAAGACAGCATAATTATGAAGTAAAGGTAGTTATTAATCTGAATAAAATTTTGAAAATTAGTTTGGCAATAAATTTTACTATATAATTTCAAATCACTTTGATTTATATTTTCATTTACATATATTAACAAAAGCATACTGTAAACAAAGATACATTTTCTAAGGATAATGAATAATATTAATTTTATTTCCATAAATTTTACCTAAATATGTCCATTAAAATAATTATTGTAGTAATTTCACTGTTAAATTGATTCTTCATAGGGAAAGAAAGTGTACATTCAGAGCAATGAAAAGAAAAATAATTTTCTACATGCTGTTTTGCTCCATAGCTGGTGCAATGTAAGCTTAGCCAACTTTACTATTAAACTCAATCAAAAAAATATTGTGCATATACCTTTATATTATCATAATAATATCCTCCAGAAAAATACTTACATTGAAAAATAAAATTTACAAAATTCCCCTTTAGGTCACTCAAAATCATAAATCATATTGTTGCAGAAATAATATAAAATGTTTTATGATTTTTTTAATCATATAGGCCAGGAATCTGTAAACTTTTTTTGTCAAGATCCTGCTAGTAAATATTTCAAGTTTATGGGGCACATTCAGTCTCTGTTCCATAACCAGCTAAAGACATAGAAAATTCTTAGTTTGAAATCTGTACCTAAACAGGTGGCAGGCTAGATTTGGTTTGCAAGGCTCCACTAACTGATTCCTGATACTAATCTCTAATAACCATAACTATACTGAGAAAATGTTGGCAGGGCCATTTACAAATCTTTTATTCTTACAATTACCAAAATAGGTTTCCCCTAAAGGGAAGTTCTCTTCCTGTTTGATATTGTCCCCACTGAGGAAAGGCACACCTTGAGACTCAGTTATCATTGACATGATGGGGAGTGGCTGTCCCTCTCTCCTCTCCTCATCACTCATTCAGATCCATTTACTCTGCAAGGATGAGGCCTAGAATCCTCCCCCATGACGAACATGTCATGTTCATTTTTCCTGTTTCTAACTCCTTCATATTTATTGCACTAAGCCTTTATACTATCAGCACTGTTAATGATTGAATCCTTGGCAAAAACCAAACTGCTTTAGTAAACAATTTAGAAACACATTCTACATTGTTTTTTTCCCTAAATTTCTTATATGTGAGTTTAAGTTATTGTTAAATTTTGCAAGCTCGTTATGGGCCAAGACTGTGATTTCTTTTCTTTTTGTGTACTGACTGGCAACACTGGTGGTGGTGATAAGCACTTTTATCTAAAAGGCAGCTCAGAGAGCTGATCTTGCTTTGAGCACGATCAAGGTGAGGTGAGGACTCTGTGGCAATTGGTCTCTTTGGCAGCTGGAATTGTTTGAGAATCCAGAACAAAGTGAGAGGAAGACCTCTGCACAGGCTAGCTTTGCACCAGAACTGCATGCTCTCCTTCAGTAGTGTACGCAGGGTTGTGGCTAGGAAGTGACTGCCCAGCCAGGCTTGTGTCTCCTAACACCCAAGCAGTCCCATTACATGACTACTTCTTGCCAATAGAATGTGAGTCGAAACCATGTGACCCACTTCCAGAACTGTCCTATCAAAACCTCTCATGATCTCCTTACCTGGATGTTGCTGCTCAGGGCATACAAAAGCCACATTGCTGAAATCTCTCAGCCTGGAACTCTGAATAAATACATGGAACAGAACTCTACCATATGTACATTGGGTGTTAAGTGAGCAAGGAAGAAACTTCTATTATGCTAAGTCATTGAAATTGGAGGACTTATTTGTTTCAGCACTTGCTATTACCTTACCTAGAACAGAGGATTTCTGTTGTGACTACCCTGAACAGGATGCTGTTGGCACTTAAAGATTGTCAGAGAAGACAATCTGCTTTATTCCCTGCCTTCCAGTTTGTGACTTGCTTATGTATTTATTTTTAGGTTAAATTCAGTCCCGCCCCCTAGACCCCGGCAAAATGGTTATGTTTTTGGCAATGCTTCTATGTAAAACATGCAGAATGTCTTTTAAAATGTAAGATAAAGAGCTATTCTAAAACAAAAAGCTGATATTTTCCCTTTCTGGAATTTCTTCTTTCCATCCCTGAAAATACAATGCAGACTTAGCCACCAGCATGTCAAAGCATTTGTGTGAAGGTAACAGAGACAAGTCAAGACACACTAGGTCTGTTCATGCAATTATGCATCATTTGATGGGTGTGTATGTGTGTGTGTGTCCCTGCCAACTTCTTAAAAATTTTAAAATCAAATCATTTCTGATTTCCTCCATGCACTTTAGTAGGCTATGGCAAAAACTCAAAACTTTATAGAGAAATAAATCTTTTTATCAGATCCCAGGAATTTTAGTGGTGAGAAAATTTTAAGCTGATCCATTGTGGATTAAATCCAATTTTTTCCCCTTGGGGTAGAGTATATTATAGAGAATAAAAGAGTTTTAAGAACCGTTCTTTCAAATATTCTGTTTTCTATGAAATCCAAAATGCATAGAATTTTAAAGTTCCTCCTTAAAAATAGTTCAGTTACCCTTTTTGCCCTGAGGATAAAGTATAAACTTCTAAGCAGGATTCATATGTTCTTGTTCAGGCTCCTGTTTACCTATCTACTCTATGCTCCCACTACAATGCACAGGGCATTCTGCACACCAGCTACTCTGAACTCCTGTTTCTCTCAAATCTGTGTCCTCCCTTCTCACCAGCCTTTGTGCACACAGTCCCCTCTGCCAAGCTCTTGTCCTTCCCTCCTCCCTCTCACTCTCTTTCCTTCTGTTACTTCTACTCAGTCTTCAGGTATCAGCTTAGATGGCATTTCTTATTCCAAATGCCCTTCAAAGCCCAGTTGGGTCAACTTCCTGTGTCTGTCATTAACACTTTATTCTTTATCAGAAGACTTAACACCATATAATTGAAGTTCAGTGGTTAGTTTCCTTTACATTGCAGTCTCTGTAAGGTCAGCGTGCATCTTTTTAATGATGTTAAACCACATATCTAACATAGTGCATGGGTCATGGGAGGTGCTCAGAAAATGTTAACGGAATGCTACTGAATCAATCCTCATCTGATTTTGAGGTCACTCATGACATATAGAATATGATGTTACTGACCCACCAACGAAAGGACAATTGTCTTCATTTTCCCTATCTCCAGGATTACTTGAGGCCAAAGGAACCAAAGTGGTAAAAGAATTAGGCATAAATCACAAGTACTTTGTATAGTAAATAATTATATTCAGTGATCAAATTCATGACCCCAAATTCATGCTCTAACTAATGAAATAGGGCAATAGAAACGCTGTAAACAGTGACCAACAAATGGTATCAATATAATTCAAGAACCAAACTCCTTCTGACTTGGATAATTTAAATTTTGTTTCTTCCAATCTGGAAATCTGGAGGAATGATCCGGCGGCAGCAGCAGTAGCAGCAGAGCAAACCCTCCTCTCCCTGCCCATAGAACCCTGCCCAGCGGCACGCCCACCACTTTGGGAGTTCCTTTGAACTAACATTTGGCTTGATCCAGACTACTTCTGACCTCAGTGTTTTGCTCTCTCAAAGTTTGTTCTTGATGCTAATTTCCATATCCCCAAATGGTCTTGGGTTTCTAATCACGTTCTTCCACATTCCCTTCTTGATTCAGGCTCCACTCTTGCCCAATGAGAGTGTCAAGCCAAGCTGTCCTCCACATTCCCAGATATGAAAACCTTGGCTGCCATATCCCAACCACCATGATGGCAATGCTGTTGGCTGATTCAAGGCCTCATGACTGGGTCCTCAAATACCAGGGCTTCCAGAAGGATTTAGCACACAGAGGTAAGGGAGGGGTGCTCAGTGAGGAGAGGGCCTGTTTGTATCTCTGGAATACACAATTACAAAAGAACTAGAGAGACTGTAGAAAATGGCAGCATGAAGGTGGGACTTTTCTAAGGCTGCAGACCATGAAATAGAAATAGAAAAGCCCTTAGCTCCACAGCAGAGCATCCGCAGCTCACCAGCATGTTCCCATCACAGGGCTGGATGAAGAAAGCTTATTCAAGGAGTGTTTGCCAGGGTTAGCTGATCATAAAATATTATTGAGAATCCTAAATGGGACAATTAGCGAGAATTTTTAAACCCAAAGCATCAGTCCATGCTTTTGGCTTGCACTGATATTATATGTACAAATACTCAGCAATCCATGGCTGGTTTTTACCTTGTGTGACTGATAGTACTGGGAGGCACCGATTCCACCTTGCTCCTCTGCAGTCCACAGAACCAGGCGCAGAGTCCTCTTTGGACGAAGCCCTGGGAAAAATAAAGGAAGAAGCCGTGCTTCAGTTGATTATGACTTTTTAAAAATGGTGTTGTGGAGGCAGTGGGGGGAGTCAGAGGCACTTCTCCCTTGCTGGTATGGCTGCCCGCTTCCAGGTATGGCTGACACAGCAAAGGAGCAACTTTGGGACTGATCTCCAGGACGGGTTAATGGCAAAAGGTGTTGTGACAATTGCAGTCTTGCAGGCCAAGAAGAGCCTCTAATCACAGCCTTAACTAGATGTCTCGCCCTCCAGGGCCAAACAGGTGTTCAAGTTCAGTGAGATATTAAGTCATATTTAGAAGGTGCAGTTAGGAGGAGCCTAGTAGATCTTGGGACCTTCCAGAAATCTTAATTAAAACCAGACTTCCGCTATTTCAAGATAAGATGTGTTGGAGATTACTTCTTGGTTTAAGTCTACAAGTATAGCTAGCTTCTACTGCTAGCCCCAGTAATGTAATAACTGAGAAGCAGATACAACATTTATGTTTACTCATGACCAATTTTTTTTTCTACTTGGAAATATAAGGTCATTCTCTTAAGGTCAATGAAAATTAATTGAATGAAGATGACATTTATTCGCCTTATTGCTTTACTAACAGCTTGGTGGCAATTACATTGACTTCTGATAAACAAATTTATATAGACAGTCCCTGACTTATGATGGCTCTACTTACTAGTTTTAGACCTTAGAATAGCACAACAGCAGCACACATTCAGTAGAAAATGAACTTTGATTGTAGAATTTGATCTTTGTTCAGGCTACAATACAAAGCGTGATTCTTTCTTGTGATGCTGGGCAGCTGAAGAAAGCCAGTCAGCCACAAAATCACCAGGGGAACAACTGAGTCTCTGAAGTGTGCTGTGTTGCTGAGCTTGGGTGTATAGGTACGAAAAGGTATGTTAAATGCATTTTTGACTTGTGATGTTTTCAGTTTCTGATGAGTTTATCAGGATGTAACCCCATCATAAGGCAAGGAGCCTTTGTACCTTGAAGTTATTTTTTTCTTTTTCTTTTTTAAAACAGCAGAATGCATTTCAAATCACAGTACACATATGGAGCACAATTTTTTATTTGTCTGGTTGTAAACATGGTAGAGTCACACCATTTGTGTCTTCATACATGTACCTAGGGTAGTGATGTCCATCTCATTCCACCATCTTTCCTATCCCCATGCCCCCTCCCTCCCTCTCCCTCCACTTTGCCGTATCCAAAGTTTCTCCATTTCTCCAATGCTCCCCACCCCCACTAATTATGTATCAGCATCCACTAATCAGAGAAAACTTTCAGCCTGGTTTTTTGAGATTGGCTTATTTTACTTAGCATAATATTCTCCAACTCCATCCTTTTACCTGCAAATGCCACGCTTTTATTCTCTTTTAATGCTGAGTAATATTCCATTGTATATATACACCACAGTTTCTTTATCCATTCATCTATTTAAGGGCATCTAGGTTGCTTCCACAGTTTACCTTTTGTGAATTGTGCTGCTATAAATATTGAAGTGGCTGTGTTACTGTAGTATGCTGTTTTTAAGTCTTTAGGGTATAGACTGAGGAGTGGGATAGCTGGGTCAAATGGTGGTTCCATTCCAAGTTTTCTAAGGAATCTCCATACTGCTTTCTGTATCTTGAAGTTATTAAGGCTAGTGGCAGATTTGCTGTGTTTAGAACCATTTTTGAGTGACTGTCTATTCAGTAAAATTTAACTACAAGAAAGCTCTTTTCCAAACTTAAAAACATAGGATAAAATGGTATGCTAAAAGTACCACTTTTGTCAGTAAGAATTAAAATCTGTCCTGATTCATGCCTGATAATGTCATTCCTGAGAAATAGGAAAGGCAGAGCAAGTAAAGCAGGACTTAAATCTTAACTAAGAGGATTCATCTTCCCGCCTGTTCACAGGAAGAGCCTTTGGGAAAGATTGAAATGTACTTTGAGTGGCTCTGAGATGGTCACGCTACAAATCTCAGGTATAATCACGTATGTGCACTACCTGGGGGGACAGCCTTTGAAAGAAGGAAGCAGCTGAGCAATCGCAGCCTGGATGACAAATGCTCCTGAGACTGGGAACACCATCCTGCCTCTGCCAGGCATTGACAAGCATTCTCCTTTCATAAACCTAACACCAAGGAACTGAGAGGGGAAGGAGCTACATTCTTCACTGGAACACAGTGTGAAGTCACTTTTCATTCAAGCATTTTAACATCATTATAAGAGCACAGGTTGAGGACGTAGGCTGACCTGAGTCGCAGGTAAAATCTGGACAAGTAATTTCCACATCCAGTTTCTCAACAAATTCCACTGGCATTGCCATCTAAGTCCATCTGGACCCCAACTTCTCACCTCCACTATGCTCTGCTCCACGCCCTCACCTCCTGCTGCCTGGATGGTTGCACTGCCTCCCCACAGGTCTTCCCTCTCTGCATGTAATGCTGCACACTGTGGTCAGAGGTCCTTTGTAAAACCTAAGCAATGTCACTTCATTTCTCTACTCAGAACCTCCCATAACCAAAATGTGAGCTTCTGGAAGGCTGAGGTTCATGTTTTTTAATTCACTGAAATGTCCCTGGCCCCCATATTGTTTGGCACACATTAAGTATCCATTAAATGGTGCTGAAGAATAAATGAGTGCGAACTTAAAGTCCTGATTAGAATAAAACTCAAAGCCACTCTTCCAGTCTCGTTTAAAATGCTTCTGCTAGTGCATATCTAGGCAAGGCATTATATTTGAAAAAGGTGGACAGATCTGGTGAACCCTGCTATCATTAGGTGATAACTGGATAACTATTGGTAAATTGACCTGCCTGAACCTAGTATCCTTATCTGACAAGTGGAGAGAATAAATGCCTATACCATAACTCTTACTTGGGGTGGTTTTGAGGGTTAAATGAGTTGGGATGTCATATATAAGACAACGCTGCAGCTGGCATGTAATCAACATTTACTAATGAACCACAAAACAATGTAATGAGTATCCAGGCACACTTTCATCTCCACAGAAAAGAAGGGACCTGAACATGCCCACAGAGGAAATTCCTCCAAAGGTTTTCAAGTGCATGGGGAAGACGATTCCCGAAGTGCTCACTGCCTGCTCCATGGGATCCAAACACCTGTTCAGATTCATGCACAAGCTTAAACTCTTGTCTGAGAAAGAAACCTAATTGGCCTTGTTAAAGATATCAACCTTTGGTTTCTCTGAAAGAAAATATGCTTAGAGTTAATTTGAACCAAATGACATTTTGCTTTCAACATGGGAAAAAAATAAGAAAGGATAAAGTGATATTGTTTATATGCTGCAAGTGAAAATTCTAAACATTTTCAAATCTATAAGAGAAGGGAAAAATGTGTGCTTTCTTTTTACATCTCTCTGCATATCCCAACAAAACAGTATCAAATTATTAATATGGCCAGGTGCTATGGCACATATCTGTAATCCCAGTTATTCAGGAGGCTGAGGCTGAGGCAGGACAGCCCAGACAACTTAGCAAGGCCCTGTCTCAAAATAAAAAATAACAAGGGCTGAGGATATAGCTCAGTGGTAAAGCACCCCTGGATTCAACCCCCAGTACAAGAAAAAATTATTAAAATGATGGAGTTCTCTAAGGATAAACAGCATTGTCTGCAGAGAATTCACTTTTAAAAGCAAATGCTTTGACTCACCCTGTAGATTCTGTGTGCCACTCAGAGTCATTACAAAACAGGATTAGTCTCCTTCACACTTCAAATTAACCAGATGGCCAATGATATCACATTAAGATAATAAAGAAGCAATCAGTATGAAGTGAGAGATGCTAAGGCCTCAAAAAGAAGCATAGCTGGCCCAAAAATGATCAAGAGCCTTTTTTGAGTTCTTTTCATATTCATATTAGTCCTCTGTAGGAAGAGTAGCTGTCTCCCATTCTGTAGGTGCTTTTTGCCCTCTTTTCCTTTGCTATACAGAAGTGTTTTAGTGTAATGCCATCCCATTTATTGATTCTTGGCATCATTATTTCCTAAACTGCTGAGGAAGTCACTGCCTAGGTGTCTGTTGGAATGCTGCCCCTGTGTTCTCTCCATCAAGTCCTGGTGAAGGCCAGTTCCCATCAGCACGGAATATTAGCACCTATTCACAAAGTGAAGGGATCCACAAGAGAGGTGAGGAAGCCAGTGGTTATCAAACACCTGACTGAATCCAATGTCTCTTTTCACTCTGATATCAGATGGTCCTTAAACCTAAGAGAAATGATGGGATTTCATTCAATGAATGACTAGACTCTGAACCTAGTGTGGCATTTGGGTCCCCAGGCCACCTAAGACCCTCAAAACATCTTTGAGTATACGGAATGCAGTGCCCTGCAAAAAATAAAAACAAAAAGCAAAAAACAAAAACACAGATCTCACCCACCCTACAGGAAAATGCATGACTGTTTTCAGTGTGAAATGCTCCCTCAACCCAACATCAAGCATGTTTGAATCCAAATAAACAGAAGCAGCCTCCACACATTTAAAGTGAGGGCCAGCCAGAATTGTTATTTTCTGGATGAGGTCAAAGGCTAAATACATCTGGAAAACTATATATATGTGTGTGTGTGTGTGTGTGTGTGTGTGTATAATTTTTTTCTTTCCACATTTTTATTAGTGCATTATAGTTGTACACATTAATGGGATTTGTTGTTACATATTCATATATGCACACAATATAACAATATAATTTGACCAATATATTCATCATTTTTAAGTGATAGAACTTACTGTGTGTCTCACATCCAAACTAGTTTTAAAAGCCATGAACTTGAAGTATATAAAATAACAGCAACAACAATTACAGGAATGAAGAAGAGCAGGAGACGCAACATGGCGAAGTGCTATGAGATCAAGTGCAGGGAATGCATTTTGTGGTGGAATGCAGGTACAAGTGAACAGCTCCGTAATGATCCTTGTCTCCAGCTCTGGCCCTGGCATGGGAGGATGCAGCTGCAGTCCAAAGTAAGCACATGAAAGAAAGTTCTAGAACTGGAAGTGAGTGGGAATTACTGGCTAGGAGTCAAGTCCTACTGAGCTTACAGCAGAGGATAGGCAATTTGTTTTCCTATAGATTTACAGAAACTGCTCAGAGATCCCCTGACCTCCTAGAATTTCAATTAAGACTTCCAGATAGTGCAAAAACAGTGAACAACATCACAGTTGTTCTCTAAAAGAACAAAAACTATCAGTATGTGTCTGAAGTTTATTTTGGTTTATGAAATATGACATACATGCATTTCATTTTCATTTCATTGCAGAGGATAATAATGCTAAGGGGAAAAGAGTGCTTATTAGAATAGATGAAATACATTGTTTTGACTTTTTTTCCATTATTTGCAAATTTAAAGACAAGAAGGCTGAGAGATGATGATCATTAAGCTAATCAATTGAAAAGGTCAGTTGACTGTCTTATATTTGCACCAGGAGAAGGGCAAAGCAAAATAAACTTGACTTTCAGCAGAAGAACTCAGATTAATCCAACCTTGTAAATGACTTCCCAAATCATGACCTCTAAGGCACACTATTTGTTAGCAGTGTCTTGACCTCAGTACCCACCCACTATTTAGTTTCAAGTCCTGTAGAACTACAAATAAGTTCCCCCTTCTGCAACCTAACTTTGTAGAGAAAGCACAATTGTTATAAAAATCTACACACACAAATTCACAAATACATTAGCTCAAACTCTCCTTTAGCAAGAGTTTGGAAGAGAGTGCTTACACTTGAAAAGAGTTCTCTTCCTGAAATAGCTTGATTAATATGAGCACAGTATCTGAGTTACAGAAGTAATGATAAGGAAGCATACAGATTGAATAAGAAGAGATAACAAAAGCTTAGTAGTTAAATGCATGAGGGTTGAGACTTATTTCCACTTTGCACAAGTAAGACAATTTTTCATATAATATGTAAGCACATTAACATCACTTTTTTAAAAATAGAGGTTGTGGTTAGATAAAGAGGAATAGTTTTAGGAAGTAAGTTGTAACTACTCTTTAAAGGCAGGAACAGAACAATCCCCTTGAAGATCTTTGTTCTTGGAAGAAATGCTTTGTATCTTTCTTAGATATGTATTCATAAGCAATTAGGCATTTTGTGGGGTGGGGCACTGGGCAGAGCAATCGATTTTTTTTTTTTAAATCCATCTTGCAAGCTGACAGGTCTTGAGCTACCTGTAGGAATAATCTGGACACTGGTAGCAAGAGAATTGGTGTGAAAAAGGAGCCTTCTGGAAGAGAAACCTCTGTGTTCTCACCCCTGTTTCCTTGGATTAAGGGATGGGGATGAGAGTCTTGTTGATTGAGGTGCTGAGACAGGGAGGGTCCTAGAAGCTATATAAATAAAGTGACCCTGATAAAAGGAGTCTGAGCCATCTTCCTGGGTTCAACACAGTGGCTGGCCTGAGGTTTGAGGGCAAGGACCAGTTCTAGCCTGGCGTGAAGCCAACTCCAAAAATGCCTCCAGATCTAGCCACCCTGGTGCAGTGGTTATGATTTGTGGAACAGTGGCTGAGGATGGAAATGTAAACAAAGGGAATTGTAACCCTGGTGCTCCAAATCAACACCCCTGTGTCATGAGTGCATGATGGCACCATGCAGCAGCCAGAGGGAGCAGCTGGCCCAGGAAGATTCAGCTGTGGGTTTCTGGAGGAGCACTGACTTGTTAGCCTGACCCAGGATTCACAGCCACCTCAGGGGTAGCGGGAGGGACCTCGGGAGGATATGACAGACCTCCTGCTAACAAGCCCTGTGGAGGCTTAGATGACTAACCTCAACAGAGATGGGAGCAATGTGACAATATTTATAGTTTGTGGTTGTGGAACAGGTCATAACACTTATAGTTTCCATAATTCAAAAGGAACAATCCTACCTCATTATACTGATTAGGATTCTAATAATCAGGGAAGATACTATTAATTATTGGTAAAGTAGAACTCCTGTGACTACAGGTGTGTGAAGACCACTTCTGGACCAACCCAGTTCTCCACTCATCCCCTGCTCCTTCCTCTCATCCTAAGCTCTAGCTATACCACACTTCTTACTGGTCCTTGAACATGCGCTGTACTTCAGATTTCTGGCCCTTTGCATATGCACTTCTTGCTATCCATAATCTCTCCTCATCTTTTCCATTTGGCAAATTCCTGTTCATTCAACAAGGCCCACCTCTGATGTCACTTTCTCTGGGAAGGTTTCCGTAACTCAAAGGCCAGGATGGCTGCTCCTTTTTCAATGTTCCTTTAAAACTTTATATATGTATATCTCTATTTTTATGTCCAATCACACTTTGTTGATCTTCCCATCAAACAATTAATTTTCTTATTTCTCTTTTTCATGGTCTGGACTACTACATCACATTTAACAAGTGCTGAATAAATGTGTGTTGATTAACTGACTGAATATATGTATATAAATATAAATAAAAGGCAATGCCTTATCATTTAATCTAAAGCATGTCGGTACCTATTCAGTTCAGAAAGTTGGTAAGATGGTATTTTTGTGAGACCAAAGCATAAACAACACAGGTAAAAAGCACTTCATTAGTTGAGGTAATTAAGTGTGCTTCAATTTCAACATTTGTTTCAGTTGCTATTACATTGCCTACTTCTGTAGTAGCACTGTCTAGTCAAAATTTAGTACACCAATAGCTTTTTGTTGATCAAGTTATTAAATAAATATTTAATGGTACAGAATTATAGGAGTTTTAGTCAGCTTTTTCACCACTATGACCAAAAGATACGACAAGATTAATTTTAGAGGAGGAAAAGTTTATTTGGTGCTCATGGTCATGGGGTCTCAGTCCATAGACGCCCAACTCCATTGTTCTGGGCCTGAGGTAAGGTAGAACATCATGGTGGGCGGGGGTGGCAGAGGATAGCAGTTCAGAATAGGGTATCAGGAAGCAGAGAAAGAGAGCTCCACTCACCAAGAACAAAATATTGACCCCAAAGGCATGCCTCCAGTGACCCACCTCCTCCAGCTACATACTGCCAGCCTATAGTCATTACCTAGCTAATCCCTAGCAGGGGATTAATGCACTGATTAGGTTAAGCCTCTCAAAACCCAATTTTTTCACTTCTAAACTTTCTTGCATTATCTCACATGGGAGCTTTTGGGGGATATCTCTTGTCTAAACCATAACATATAGGTATTTTTATTTTAAACTGACCACTTTCTTAAATTTTTGATTTTGATAGTTTTTTTCTGAATATGGAAATATATATCCTTTTAAAATTTAAAACAAAAAAGAAAGCAAAAACAACCTGTAAGTATATTGTTATATTACCTTATGTTTTATATACTTATACATACAAAATTATATAAACATATATACAGTTACTCATATATAATTTTATACTACTTTTTCCCATTAAAATCATGGCATACATATCCCAACAATCTTTAAGAAAATGGCCCTTAATTTTTCTACCTATTCCCTAACTTTTGGACCTTGAAGGTTTTGATTTTTTGGACAAATTCTTAAAAATAAAAATACTGAGTCTAAGTTAAATGTAAACATTTCCAAGTTTCTTGACAAATGTCACCAATGCCCTGAAGACAGGGTATCAACTTATATTCTTAGAAGGAGAATGTTCAATTTTACTTAATGTAGAACTTTTAATCTTATTATCTTTGTTTTTACATGTTTCATGTTTTATCTACTTTTCCGTACTTCATTTTATTCATTTGCAGCCAAAATACCTACACATATGCAGTCTATACACAATCTACAGTCTAGTTTAACTTGATTGAGACAAATGTTAAGCTTAAATCTGATGCCTGACTAGAGTTCAAATGCATGAATTTGTTTTTCTTATTGAAATTGCCTGATAGCAGAACTCTTTCAATCATGTATTTCTAAGATGACGTGAGTAGCATGTAGAGATCACAAGCCTGATCCAGGTGGCATTTTAAAATGTACTATTTCCTTTTCCCTATCATTATTTAGAGTGTTTTTATCTGTCAGGAGAAATTGAGAAGACTGGCTAATGATAGATCTGAATTGTGAATCACACTTTGGTTAAGAGTTCTACCTTGCAAAAACATCAACTAGTGAGGCATTAAACAGCACAGTTGTTAAGAAAACGATGATAAATCAAGTATGAGTAGGACCAAAGCTCCTTTCAAATTTACATTCACCAATATGGGTCTTTAAATTATATTTCTTGTGAAGACGCAGCTGTAGGAAGAACAACATCATTGGTGCTTGGATCAGGGATTATCAAAAAGAAACAGAACACAACAAGCAAGGGAGAGGAGAACATCTCCGGGATCCTTTTGATACCCAACAGAAGATGATGAACAAGTTGATGGATAACTCAGAAGTCATGATTAAGCTTTTCCGTTAACTCTTTCAAAAGCTCTTTTCTATGGTAATGCAGATGGAGAAGATATTATCTACGCTTTCAAAGATTTTCCTTGTGTATAAAATTAGTTATTAAGTTACCAATACTTTATATTGTTCCTTATGCATTATTGATATATTGATCCTTTGTTATTTTTGACCCATAAGTAATCACAACTTTTTATTTTTGGTTTCATTTCCATTTAGGTTTCAGACCACAGCACATTCAGTAGGACTTATCTATTATGCAATCAGTTTTCAACAAAAACTCATCTTCCTGAGCACCTCTCTGTTCTAGGCCTCCAGGGTGATTGCTCTTACTAGGGGAAATCTTACCATGATAAGAACAAGATCACTGAGGTGTCCCAGGAATTGTCTCCTTCCTTTCTATCTACCCCATAGTGGCTATCACAATTTTAGACCTCTGAACTGCTGCAATTGCTAACTAGCTGCTTCCTCCAATCCTCTCTGTATAACTGCCACCAAATTCATCTTCTTAAAATGCTGCGTTGAACATGTCACTGGCCATGTGAAAAATCTTCAATCATTCTTTATCATCTCTAGCAATATTCTGCCTCTGGCCTTTTTTGAAACATGCATCTCTATCAATAAAATACCAATTTATTTATGCTCAATAAACTTGAACATAAATCACCATATATGTATATTTATATAAATGACACATATACAACATTGTCAATAGAAGTAAGTTTTAGTAAAATTTCTTTTGTATATAAAACATAACTGCTTTCCTGTATACAAATGGAATTTTATACAAGCTCTGGCTTTGGAGGTCACTGGTCTATGGGACAGGTCATCCCCTAGTATGGCATTCAAGAACCTATGCAGACTCACCTCCAACTATTTCTCTTCTCAAGTCCTCGTTTCCATATAAATTCTTCTCTTTACTTTCTTCCCATTTCTGTGTTTTTTTCTCACATTATTTATGCCATCTGGTTTGTCCTTCCTTTTTCTCTCACTGACCCCTATCCCAACCATCTTTGTGGATCCAGTTCCAATTCCTCCTGCTCCATGCTCTCCTTCCTCTAAACTTCAAAGCTATTTTTTCTGGTCCACCCATTTGACAGTTAATCATAGTTAATGTACTTCCTGCTTTTGGTTCTCACACACAGCTGCTAATAAATCAAAGTACCCATATATGTTTGTTAGTTTATGGATTAGCCCAACTAATAGAACTGTTTGAAGCTGCAACAGGAGATATAGATTAGATCTATAGAAAGAACTTTGGACAGAGTATATTTTCAAACATTAAATCCATTATCAGTTACAGTTGCCTAAGGGACAGTAAAGCCTGGAGACAAGGCTGGTATAGGGCAGGTGGGGAGGTGGAAACAGACTGGAATCTTTGAATCCCTGTTGGATCTAGGCTATTATAATTGGTGACTCTACAAATATTGAGCCCCACCCATAGGGACATGGAGTTGGCTTTTCTTCAAGAGAAGTATTTGGCCTCCCAGGAGAAGTGCTGTTTATCTCAAACGTTTTCATTCCTTAATTATGGAAAGTGTGAGACACATTTGTATTTTCGAGATGAAAGAAAACTGAGAGCAGATTCAGAGGTGTTTATGTGAAATTTCAATGCTTCAAATTTTATGAATACTACATCACTAAGGTAATGGGTTATCTGACCTTACAGTGTTTGCTTTTCTGGGTCATTTTGACCCATCTTTTGTATAAAATCTGGTAGGGTAAGAGAGGAAATGTTACATTGTGTCTGTTAAAATTATTTATAGAAACATCAAAATTTACTTAAAATCTCAGGGGATTGTTGTCTGAGAATGGTCCCCCAAGTTTATCTGCTGCCCTCCGAGGGTCAAGTTTATAGGAGTATGTCCAGTCTGTGAACACTCCATTTTTTGAAATGAAACCAAATTCATGCAGAGTTATGTGCTTAGTGTGGGAAGGAATGTGCTGCCTTCATTCTCAGCACTTTTCCCAGGACCCCCTGTCCTTAAACCTTAAAATCAATCTACTAGATTTTTCCTTCTTGTGTAGACATTAATGTATCAAGATCATTATCTCCTGTATTGTTCTAACTTATTTCTAATTCCTATACTTAACAATTGCTAAAACACATCATCAATGTCCATTTTGGACACACAAATATATGTTTTAAAAATTCTACTCCATAAAGGAAGAAATTAAAATTCTGTAATAGAAGTGAACACACAAATAATTAACATGTACCCCTTTGGACTAACTATGCAGAAAACACTAAGATTAAGTGGCACAAAGTTACTCAAAATAGTAGACATATTCATTCAACAACTATGCCTGGTCCAGAAACCAAGGGAAGAAGATGATCATGCTATTTGAACCCAAAGGAGTAAGAAATTCCCACACCATTCTAATCATTGCATCACTATCATTATTGTGGGTTGTTTGAATCCATCCAAAGAAAACTGATTCTTAAAAAAAATTGTGGTTCTGGACAAAGAGTGATATTAGAAGAGACACAGAGAGAGAAAGAGAAAGAGGGAATGAGAGAAACTGAGAGAGTTATTTTTGGCACCATTCATATGACTTTAGAGAAAGGGAAAGATGGGGGTAGAAGGAATAAGATGTACAGGCACCCATGCTAGACACTATGCTGTCTCCAGATAATACCTCACATAATTTTATAAACATGACCTCATTTAATTCTGCAATGCAAGTAATATTGCCTCCCTCTTTTCCAAAGAATGAAACTGAGTGACAGAGAAATTAAGTCACTTGCCCTGACCAAACAGCTAGTAAGTGGCTAACCTGAGAGTCAAACCTGGGACTGTCTGATGCCAAACCATGTTGTCTACCACTTCATGAGATTGCCTTTCCAAACAACAGGGTACAAGGAAGGATCTGGCCAGTCCTGAGCAACCTCCATCTTCTTCTGCCTCATTTCAGATGAAACTCTCACATTAGAGAATGTAATCTAACAAAACTACTGCATCCTCCCTGTTACTCAGAGGTCCATGTTAGCACCTTCAAGTTCCAGCTGAAACTGTCCAGCTTCAGGGACCAAGTGGCAAAAATATGACCTATAGACATTAGGTCAGGATGTGTTCAGTCAGTGGGGTTGGAAACTGGGGCTCATGTGAAGGACCTTTTCTGGGCTGATGGAGATAAGCAAGCCATCATTTCCTGAGACTGTCAGAAGCTGAGCAATACTGTGAAGTCCAGGCTTACAGCATCAAGAATGATGAAAAATCTTGAACTACAGGGACCAAAAGTCATCACTAACTTGGAGTAAGTAGGTATCTGAGAAGAATAACTTATTTTCCAGATGCACTCACTTGCATTTCAGGGAACTGAACTCCAGAAAAATTAAAAATAAATCTAAACATTTATAAACCTAGCACCCACTTAAAAAATCAAGACAATGAATTGTCTGCTCAGAAAAATCACAGGGCTTTTCAAAATATCAAGAAAATGGCATGGTCGAGATTAAAGTATGTTGATCATGGTCAGAGGTGCTAAGCAACTCAATGAGATCTTGTCTCTACATAAAACACAAAATAGGACTGGAGATGTGGCTTCGGGGTCGAGTGCCCCTGAGTTTAATCTCCAGTACCAAAATAAAAAGTAAATATGTTGATTTTTGTTGTCAGTAATAAATCCTGTTTGAAGTCAAAAAAACTCACAAGGACATTTTAGGGAATCTATGTTCTTTTGACAAAAAATGACTTTTTAAAAATTTTATTTTATTTAAACTCTTTTTAGTTGTCAATAGACTTTTATTTTTGACATTATTTCATTCTTCTTTATGGATGAATAAAACTCCATTGTGTATATATACCAGATTTTCTTTATCTATTCATCTGTTGTTCATGCTGAGATGATTCCTTAACTTGGCTATTGTGAATTGTGCTGCAATAAATATGGGTATGCCTGTGTCTCTATAGTAGGCTGATTTTAATTCCTTGATAAGTACCAAGCAGTGGTAAGGCTGGATCATATGGTAATTCTATTTTTAGCTTTTTGAGGCACCTCCAAACTGATTTCCATAGTGGCTGTACTAATTTACATTCCCAACAGTGTATTTTCTCTGTATCCTTGCCAGCATTTATTGCTATTTGTTCTCTTGATGATGGCCATTCTAACTGGAGTGAAATGGAATCTCAGTGTAGTTCTAATTTGCATTTCCCTGATTGCTAAAGATTGTTGGACATTTTTTCATATATTTGTTGGTTATTTGTACTTTCCTTTACGGAAGTGTCTGTTCAGTTCATTTGCCCATTTATTGATTGTGTTATTTGATGTGGTGTGTGTATGTATTTGTTTGTGTGTACATGTATGTGTGTGTGTGTTACTGGGGATTTAGCCCAGGGTGCTCTACCACTAAGCTACATTCCAGTCTGTTTTAAAAAGTTTTTTTTTTTTTTTTTTTTAATTTTGAGACAGGGAGCTGGGCGTGGTGGCACACGCCTGTAATTCTAGCACTTTGGGAGGCTGAGACAGGACTGAGAGTTTAAAGCCAGCCTCAGCAACTGTGAGGTGCTAAGTAACTCAGTGAGACCCTGTCTCTATATACAACACAAAATAGGGTTGGGGATGTGGCTCAGTGGTCGAGTATCCCTGAGGTCAATCCTCAGTACCAAAAAAAAAAAAAAATTTTTGAGACAGAGTCTTGCTAAATTGTCATGGCTGGCCTCAAATTTACAAACCACTTGCCTCAGATTCCCAAGTAGCTGAGATTACAGTCATATGTCATTGTTCTCGGATATTTGATTTTTTTAAAAAAATTTTTTCGGTCATTGATAGACTTTTATTATTTATTTATTTATATACTGTACTGAGTATCAAACCCAGTGCCTCACACATGCTAGGCAAGCGCTCTACCAGTGAGCCACAATCCCAGCCCTTACTTGATTTTTTAATGTTGATGTTTTTGTTTTTTAAATATGTATTCTGGACATTAATCTTCTGTTGAAAGAGTAGGTAGCACAGATTTTCTCCCATTCTGTCAGTGGTCTTTTTACTCTGTTAATTATTCCCTTTGTTTTGCAGAAGCTTTTTTATTTGATGCTCTCCCATTTATTGATGCTTGCTCTTGACTCCTGAGCTGTAGCATATCCATTCTGGAAGTCTTTGCCTGTAACTGTATGTTGAAGTGTCTTTCCTATTTTTTTTCCTTTTAACAGTAGCAAAGTTTCTGGTCTTTTACTCAGGTCTTCTGTTTATTTTGAGATGACTTTTATACAGAATGAGAAATAGGGATTTAGTTTAATTCTTCCATATATGGATATCTAGTTTTCCCAGCACCCCTTGTTAAAGAGGTCATCTTTTCTCTAACATAGATTTCTAGAACCTTTGTCAAGGGTCAGATGACTGTGTCTGTGTGGGTTTGTCCCTGTGGCTCCTGTTCCATGTCTGTTTGTATGTCAGTACCATGCTGTGTTGTTCTTACAGCTCTGTAGTATAATTTGAAATTAGGTGTTGTGATCCTGGTGGCTTCCAGCATCACTATTTTTTCTCAGGATCATTTTGACTACTCTGGGTCTTTTGTCTTTCCATATGAATTTTAGTATTGTTTTTTTTCTAGTTTTGTGAAGAATGGTGTTGGTATTTTGATGGGGATGACATTGAATCTATAGGTCACATTTTATAATATGACCATTTTAACAAAATTAATTCTACCAACTAATGGACATATTAAGTCTTTCCATCTTCTAGTGTCTTCACCAATTTCTTTCTTTGGTGTCATATGATTTTCATTGTAAAGGTCTTTTACCTCCTTGGTTAGGTTTATCCTTAGATATTTTATTCTTTGGGGGGCTATTGTGAATGACATTGTTTTCCTGATTCTCAGTGGATTCATTATTGGTGTATAGAAAAGTTCTTGATTTTTATCTGTTGATTTTGTATCCTGCTACTTAGCTGAATTTATTTATTGGCTCTCACAATCTTTGGGTGGAACCTTCAGAGTCTTCTGAGTAGAGGATCATATCATCTACAAATAGGGATAATTTGACTTTTTCCATTTCTATTTGTATCTCTTTTCTTTCTTTTCTCTTTGTTTTAAATATTTTTAAATACTCTGGCTATATTGAATAGCAGGGCTGTAAAGAGATATTTTCATCTTGTTACTATTTTTAGAGAAAATGCTTTCAGTTTTTCCCTGTTTAGTATTATGTTGGCTTTGCGTTTATCATATATAGCCTTTACTGTCTTGAGGTAAGTTCTTTCTTATCCTCAGTTTTTTTCAGGGTTTCTGTCATGAAATGGTATTGGATTTAGTGAAAGGCTTTTTGTGTACCTATTGACATGATCATGAGATTTTTGTCCTTACTTCTATTTCTGTTTTGTATTACATTTATTGATTTACATATATTGGACCAGCCTTGCAAACCTGGGATAAAACTAACTTGATCATGGTGTATGATCTTTTTAATATGTTGTTAAATTTGATTTGCTAAAATTTTATTGAGGATTTTTACATCTATGTTCATCAAGGATATCTGCCTGTAGTTTTCTTTTACTGAAGCAACCTAATCCACTTTGAGAATCAGAGTGATTAAGACTTCACAGAATGAGTTTGGACACATTCCTCCCTTTCAATTTCATGAAATAATTTGAGGGATACTGGTACTAGTTCTTCTTTAAAGATCTGGTTAAAATTTAGCTGTGAATCCATCTGGTCTTGGGCTTTTCTTAGTTGGGAAGTTTTAATTACTGTTTCAACTTTACTACTTGTTATTGGTCTATTTAGGTTTTCTATATCCTCTTGATTCAGTTTTGGTAGCTTGCCTGTGTCTATAAATTTATCCATTTCTTCTAAATTTTCCAATTTATTGGAATGTAGTTTCAAAATAGTTCTTAATAATTTTCTGGATTTTAATTGTATCTTAATAATGTCCCCATTTTTTACTCTAATTTTATTAATTTGTGTTTTCTCTCTCTTTTGATTAGTTTGGCTAGGGGTGTATCAATCTTGTTTCTTTTTTCAAAGAACTAACTCTTTGATTCCTTTGTATTATTCTTTCAGTTTCTATTTCATTGATTTCAGCTCTATTCTTTATTATTTATTTCCTCCTATTAGTTTTTGGATTATTTTATATTTAAAATTATTAAATATAAAATTACTTTATATTTAAATCTTATATTTCTAAGATTTTTAGATGCATCATCAGGTTGTTTATTTGAGATCAACTCGTTTTTTAAGGTAGACATTCATAGCTCACAATGATGTTTTAGGGACTTTAAGTTTTTCTAAAGCATAACCATTTTTCAAGCATCAGGGTTTTACTGTTCTCTACAGAGAAGGAGATTATAAGAGAGGTAGAGTCATAACTGAGTTTAGGTATAGATCCGGAGGGAGGGCAGCGAGGTGATCCAGGAGTGGATTGGTGGAGAGCAGTTACATAACTGTAAAGGTATTTATAGTTCCACTGATGCTGGTGAGATGAGGCTGGGGGAGGAGGAACGAGGGTTTACTGGGCACTTAACACCATGCCAGACACTGGGCTAATTTCTTTCCAGACATTATCTCATTTAATTTTCACAACAATCCTATAATACCTGAGAGTATCATGATATCTGATAGTATTATCCCCAAGTCACAGATAAGAAAACAGAGATTTAAAAAAATCTTAAGTGACAGAGCTAGTCAATGCTAGAGGCTGGATGAGTCCAAATTTATTTTTTTAACCCCAATGCACATGCCTTTTCAACTAGACCACCCTGACTCAGGAGCCCTGACACAAGAACATTCTCTGATATATGAAAACAAAAAAAACCATAAAACAAATATTACAGCATAGGTAGACCATAAAGGCTGACTTCAGTAACAATGTGGGAGAAACTGAACAGCTTTGTGAGTCATCAGTGTTGAGTCACTATGCGTGGTCACAGCAGGGACGGTCATGTTCCCACCTCTCCGTTTTGGTTCCTACTATAACTCCACCTTCCACCCCCAAGTTCCCAGGACACTCCTCCCCAGGAAAACAAGAGGTTACAGTTTGGATATGAGGTATGCCCAGGAGGCTCAAATGATAGATGATACAGGAATATTCAGAGGTGAAATGATTAGATTACCACCTAATCAGTGGAAAATCCATTTGATGGTTAATTATATGTAAGGATTACTGTACTAGGTGGTCAATGTAGGCAAGTGGCACATGGCCATGGAGGTGGGTCACGGGGGCATGCTCATGGGGATTATGCCTGTTTTCCGACTCCTCCTTCCCTCTCTACTTCTGTCTGCCATGACCTGAGCCAGGCCTTTCCACCATGGTATTCTTCCTCACCTTGGGCCCAGAGTAATGGAGTCAGTCAGCCAAGGACTGGATCTCTGAAACTATGAGACCAAAATAAAAATTTCCTCCTCTAAATTGCTTTTCAGATATTTTGAGCACAGCAAGGAAAAACTGACTAATGCATAAGGATTCAGATAAAGGCAGAGCATGAGGAAAAGAAAGAAGCCATAGAGGGCAGCCACAAAATCAAATACCAGCAGCCTGTGACTGGTAGAAATTGCACCCATTGCCCTCTGAGCTGAGGCCATGAGGCATCACCATTCCCCTCTGCCCACTATACCCTGTGCACAGCACTGTGATACAAGTTGTCACCTTCCAATTTAGCAGGCTTAGCTCCTTCACCAGAATGATAGACTGAATTAATGGATAAATTCATGAAAAAATGACAAGTGAGAAGTAAGAAAATCCAGAGAGCACAATGACTCGAGATGTGGATGATACAGATATAACACAGATATGAAAAAGGCCCATTTCAAAAGATGAAAGCAAGATGGAAACCTGTGTATCTTTTTAAAGAACAAATAGAATAAAGAGCAACTTTTTATCCCATAGATGAATAACTCATAAAAACTAATGACTGGGGACTGAGGTTGTAGCTCAGTGGTAGGTTGTAGCTCGCATGCGTGAGACACTGGGTTCGATCCTCAGCACCACATAAAAATAAATAAAGATATTGTGTCCATCTACAACTAAAAAATACTAAAAAAAACCACTAATGACTGTACACAGCACTGTCATAACCTTAAGATGTGGACACTGTCACTTCCTGCATGTCCTGCCAATGCATTCACCCTATTTGGGGCAGCTGTTGGCAAACCATACTCACTATTTAGACCCTGCACCCATATTTCAAAAGAAGGAAAAGTCAGAAGTGCCATTGAGGAGATGAGTTGCAAAGTCTCTGGGTCCAAGTAGGAAAAATGCTGGAAGCAGTCAAGCATACAGAGAGGAAGGCGTCTGTCCGGCTTGGTCTCTGAGGCATCAACAGGTGCACTGTAGTCACTAGAGAGTAGAAGGAGCCTGTGCAGATGGAGAACAAGTGCCCAGCAGCTGGCTGTGTAGAGGCTGCCAATGCAGAGTGACTGGGTGGGTTCCGCCAGGGACACTAAAAGCAGCTCTGCTCCTGGCATTGTGCAGAGGATAAGATGGGATCGAAAGCCAGGGCACACAGGAAGGACGGCACATGGCCAAAACCTCAGCCAAGCAAGTCAGTGAGTAAAGAAACACTCATGTGAGCGCAGACACAATTACAAACCAGACAGACCTCTGTGATGTTGAGCTGACCTTGACCTGGGCAAGAGAACACTAAATAAAGATGTTTGGTAACGTAAAAAGAAAGCTAGTCTTTACTGAGGGCCTGTTATGTGCCAGGCAGAGGGCTAAGCTGGTGTTATACATTGGTTCCTTTACTTTTTCTCAACTAAGCATCAGAATAACACAGGGATGTTTTATTATTTTTCCTGTTTTACAAATTAGCAATCTGAGTTTAGGGAGGTGAAGCAACTCACTCAGTCACATATAAAACAAGAGCCAGAAATAGGACCTGAACCCAGGCCCTTCTGTCCAAAGCCTAGGACTTAAGGTTTCATTCTATGTAAATCCCTTTAATGTTCCCAGTGGACTGAGGGTGACTCAAGTGGGGATAAGTCCTGTGGGAACCTGGCACAGACAGAAATAGTAACAAATTCATTGGACACACAATTCTGAGACTTCAATTAGAAAAAGTGTCTTCTGGGCCAGTCACACAATACAAAAACAAGGAGCCTAGGGCAACGGAAGAGCTATTCTTTGAGCAGGGGTTCGCCCTGGCTAAGTTGAAGGCACATTTGTGTAAATACACATCTTAAAATGTCCAGGCATAAATTTATGCATTATTTGCAGAGACTACTGAGATATCGATTCCAGTTTCCCAGCTTCCTTTGGCTTGGCCCGCCACCATGATGCCTCAATCTATATCTGTGTGCTGGAAGATCAATAGCAGAAAGCATCTGATTGTTTTTCTTTGTAAATTCTTCAAAAGATGTCTGACATTAGAGTGGTTTTTATAATATAAAGATGTCAGGCCATTTCCTCAAGCCTTGGACTTCAGGAAGGACCCTCATGAGGGAGGAACTGTTCAGGGCTCCACCACCCCACCACCCACACGTTCGAGTGCTCTTATGGTAACAATGTTCATCTATTCACTTTTGAGCCTTGAATCTGGAGTACTTTCAGTCAAACGCCTAGTCTAATCTTGGCCAGACTATTTTACTGGTCCAGCAGTAAATAATAGCACCAGAGTGAGTCTCTTTGTGCCTAACAGACCATGGGCATTAAATGTTAAATAAATAAGACTTAACCCAGGTTTCGCAGCCCACTTCTTTATAACATTAACACCATTACTTCATCTCCCTCAAGTCCCCAAATAAGAAAAATAGCCTGCTCTTTAGTATAAACAATAACAATTCCTTCTCCTATCTAAAAATTCATGACATTGCTCAGCATGAAGTTTTGTTTCAAGAATATAGATCACCTTATATTCTAAAGCAAACTGCTCTGGCTGCCTGGGTTTTCCAGTGAAATCCCAATTTGCTTTGAAAATTTATACACATTTGTCATTTTAGAAATAGTTCTTTGCTTTGGCTTTTGAGTAAGCACAGGATTTTGCTAAGGACAGTGTCAAATAGCTCCGTGATTACTTCCGTTTTGTTGTGCTAATCATTATCTTCCATTACCAGGCAACAAACCCTGTCAGTTTTGAAAACAGCCACTTTATGGAAGATAAAATATGAGTCAGGACACAAGCAAGTTCCCAGTGGCATTTGCATGTGTTCTTTCTTTGAGGTAGTACCTGTGGCATTTCTGCAGGGTGGGCCTGCCTTTATCTGCTGCCAGGGGCATTGTGGGAAGATGCTAGTGCTCCAAGATCTAACTGAAAAAACACCACACAGCTTCTATGAAAACAGATGCCAAAAATTAAGCCACACAAAAGACCGTTGTATAAAACTCTAAATGAAATGGAAGACTTTGTCTTTCTTAGGAGAAATCTCTCTTATTCCAGAACCAGCTGTTAAAGATGTCAGGGTACCAGGGGCCAGTTTGGAGTTCTAGGGAAGACATTCTTCAAACAAACTTTTGTAGGGGTGGTAGAAGGCATGACTGGGAACAGTAGTGGGCTTTTTAATGACTGAGGCCGAATATGCTTTCCTCTGGTTTTCTTTTATGTTTTTTCATAAAGCATTTTTTCATGCTTCTCTTTCATTTCATAGCGGCTTTTCCCCCTCATCTATTTGGGTTGCCAAACTAAAAAAGACTCTCTGCCCCCACGCACTCTATTTAGTTGAAAGACAAGTTTCAGCTATTCCACATAGGAGAATGAGCCAGCAACCTGCCACAGGAGTCAGGAAACAAAAGGCTCCCTTCAGAGCCTGTCCATCTCCAGGCCCTGCTGCTCTGTGACCAGATAAGTCGGGTCCCTGTGCACCTGGGTCTCCTGGGCTGCCAGCAAGGGTTGCCAGCATAACACATCGGGGATCCAGCTGCTGTATTTACATTTTAATAAGTAGTTTGTTTTTATTACCTTGCCTTGTATGTTCCCAGGGGTTCTAAGAAAGGCAGAGACAGTAATAACCAACTCATACAAGGTAGAATCAGCTACGTTTGGCTGAACTGCAATTTGGACTAAAAAATCAGAAGCAGAATTTTTTAAATAGGACAAATATTGATAAGAACGAAAATGGACTCTGTGTAGGTTTTATTTCCTTGCACTTCTTTGTAAACTGAACGATTCTTTGCTGTCCTGTTTACTGACTACAAAAGATGTAGGAGTAACAGACCCCTCTGACAGTACCTGCTGGACACCTGCTCCCGACCCGTTTTATGAGTCAGGTTTGAGAAAAACACAAGAAATTGCATATACACTGGAGGAGACTCAACAAAATAAAAGCAATTCAAGTTTAAGATTCTTTCATCCCTGCTATGGTTTGGCTGTGAGGTATCCCCAAAAAGCTCACATGTGAGACCATGCAAGAACATTCAGAAGTGAAATGATTGGGTTGTGAGAGCCTTACACCAATTGGTGAATTAATCCCCTGACAGGACTGAGCAATGACTGAAGGAGGAGGTGGGCATTGGGGGCGTGGCTTTGGGGTATATATTTGGATCTGGCTAGTGGAATCTCTCTCTCTCTGTTGACTGATCATCATGTGAGCTGCTTCTTTCTACCATACTCTTCCGCCATGATGTTCTGCCTCACTTGGAGCCCCAAGGAATGGAGCCAGCTCTGTGTGGACCGAAACCTCTGAAATCATGAGTCCCCCAAAAAACTTTTCCTCCTTAAAATTGTTCTTGTCAGGACTTTATTTCATAGCAGTGAAAAAGCTGGCTAAAACAATCCCGTTTCTATTTCGCTTCTATTCCTTATGCTACCATCTAGGGGTGTTGGGTTCATTGCCTCCATGCAGCAAAGAACTGAAGAACAGGACACAAAGATAGCAATAAACCTTGGAGCACATTTATTGTAAAAGCAACAGTAAGATGAGTTCTCTGAAGAGAAGGGGCCCCAGAGCCAGGAGTCCAGTATGGAAGTTTGGGCATTTTTTTTTATAGTCTCTGGAATTTCTTTCTTTCCTTATCTCCTTCCCTGTTCATGCTCTCCTCACTATTATTGATTGGTGCCTCCCCGCGTTCATATGTCTATTTTAGATTTTCTATTGGATCTCCTGCTTAGGAACATGAGAATGGAAGTGTTGGTCTGATTGTATCTCCCTCATTTTTACTGGATCCAAAAGCCTTTCATCATCCTGGAAGTTGACCTCATTGGAAGACCTCCCATGCTCCTTTTGTCTGGCCCTGCCCCTACTGTCCTCACTTGCCATCTTGTCCTGGTTGACCATGCCCTTCTACATCTCCCTTACTTACACAAAGTTTAACAGTCTTTTGTTTTCAAAACTGCTTCCTTTACTAAAATTATGAGGACCTTCTGACAAGCACAAATAACCCCTCAAAAACCCACTGAACCAAGGTGCTAAGACCAGTCAGCAAACATGGCTGGCTGAGGCTGGAAGGCCTCTGTGACTGGCAATGTCGGGAGTGGTTAGACTGTTTCCTCTCTTATTATATGTTTTTGACGAAAGTATTCAAGATTCTAAACAGCAGAGAGGACCTGAGACACTGCTGGTTATGGAAATGGATTTCTAGGAGCACACAATATAGGCAATAATATTTTTCATTTTAGGTCTCCATTGCTTAGGGCAGCAATATGTGCATACATGTAGCAAAGTACCTCTAGAGTGGAAAGATTAGCCCTGAACAACTGAGAACTGAGGTTCAATCATCAGAACCAAAGAACAAAGTTCAACTATATATACTTACTCACACATTCAGATTTCACCTCTTTAAACTGATAACCTCATCAATGAAGAGATAAGATTGATTTGCAATTAGCATCATCTATGTGCAGTTAGTATATTAAAGCCCATCGGAAATTAAGTATGGTTTAGGATCTAAGCTAAAAACTTTTCTGGCAATTTTTTCTTATATTCTTACAGGTTGGATTAAGAGAAGTTATCTTTGCTGGTTATTCAACACAAAATTTAAACCAGTCCACATGGAATGATCATAAATATTCAGTTACCATAGAAAAAATTCACAGGCTTTCCCTACCAAGCTGCACTTACAGATGTACTTTCTCCAGCCCCACAAGAAACAGTTTTGCAGCTAGGTGTGGTGGTGGTACACACCTGTACTCACAGCATGCAGTAGGCTGAGGTGGGAGGATCACTTAGGCCTGTGAGTTTGAGGCCATCTTGGGCATCATAGGGAGATTCATCATCCCAAACCCACTCAAAAGGCAGGTTTGATCATACGTTTCTTTTCAAAAATAAAAATAAAATTTTATCTTCTTCTTAAAATAGAAGAAATCTTATTCAGCACATAAAATATAGGAAAAATAGTCAAGACCCTATAGACAAGAGATAATCTTTGTTAACTTTTTGGTAGTTTTCCAAATTCTTTTTTTAAAAATTTTAACATTCTTTTGAAATTCCTGAAATTGATCCATAAAACATATACATATTTAATTTTATATTACAATTTACACATTTATCTGTGTTATTTCAGTCTCCCTGAACTTCTAAACTTCTATTTGTATTGTCTGAAAATATTTTAAGGATGAAGCAAATTCTAACTGTTCTTCTACTTCTCCAGTTTTCACTGATTTCTAATTGGTAATGTTACAAGCAACATTTGTAACGAGTAGTTCTGAACATAAAGTTTTTTCAGATATTTGAATTATTTTGAGAATAGATTATGAGAAATAAAATTAGTCCAAGGGTACTTTTACGGCTCTTGATATATATTGCCAAATTGTTTTACAAATATTTGGTACCAAATTATTTTCCCACAGTATGTGAAATGCATTTTTTGTTATACTCTTACCAGCAATGTTGTATTTTTTTCAAATCATTAATTTAAATTAATTTTTAAATCATTAATTTAAATGATTAATAGTAAAATAAATTTTTTATTTTATTTTTATTTATTTTATTTTTTATGTTTATTTACAATTCTTGAATTGCTATTGGAATCTAACATTTCAAACTTAGTCACAAATTATGTATTTCAGGCCTTTGCTTATTTATTCATTGCAGTCCTGAGGTTTCTTTCTTATTGATTTGTCTGAATACTTTATGTGTTAATGATAATATTTGCTTTAATTTTATCAGAATTCCTTTATATATTTTATATTAGTTTATGTGACTTCCCTAACTATACTTCAAAAGATAGCTTTGGATTGTCACATAATAGAAATGAATTAGAATTAAAAGAAAGGATGTAATTTCATCTCCAAGATCATAAATTTGGTATTACTGTTTCTCAACACAACCAACATTTCTAAGTCTAGTTAGTAAGAAACATATATCTTAGATGATAGTGACAATGACAGTCAACAAAATGACTCATGATAGTACTGAGCAAAGAGGTTCAAGGTAGATACTCTATAAATGTCCACCTTAGCAATAAGAAGTATTTTTGCCCACTTGGTTTGGCATTGTGAAGAAGAGTGCAAATTAAAAGTTCCTTTCCAAGAAGAGGATATTGGCATAAACCCATACTTATCTTAGGTCCTTATGAAACCCTCTGTATCAAATCCCTGAGGCAAAGGATGCAGATGACTGCTGGTTGAGTTAGGAAGCACCAGGCCACTAGGAAAATGGAACAAAGGTAGTTCCACACTGAGAATCTAGTGATGGAGCTTCAAAGTATCATAAAGATGAGTATAGTTGAAGATGGGGCCAAGACTCTCAGGCTTCAAGAGAACTATACAGAAGCTTCTAGTATGTCAAGTCCTGAGGAATAAAGTCAAAATAATTGAATTGCAATTTTATTTGCCTAAAACAAAACTTTAAGTTGATAAAAACTAAATTATACACAGTGCTTTTAGGTAGTTTAAACGTTTTTCACATTAATTTCCTCAGTTTCACCTCCCCCAAATTCAATGGAATTTCCATAAAGTGAAATTCTTCATTTTATTGACATGGCAGTTAATAATTTCATTGAGGTGTCAAAATCAGAACTTTTATGGTGCAGTGTGGGAAATTGAAGTCAGACCTGTAGACCGCAAGACCAGTCAACTGAATCTGCAACCTCATCCAGGATTCCTAGACTTATGCAGCCCTGCTTTGGCTAATTTATTGGCTCTCACTTTCTCTATGAAGTCTGCCATGTATAAAGCTTTGAAGCTTTGATTTATTCAGAGTTAACAAAATACTACTTTTTCCCCTAGATACACAGTGAAAATTTGGGAACAAATAGCTTCTTTGGTGGACATGTTTCTTCATTCTGTCCCTCAGTATGACCTCAGTTATCCTCTCCTGACTAGGGGAACTTCCCTGGAGGAAGACACTGGGGAAGCTGTACCAAGGAAGCTCATCCATAGCCTGAAGGACTTGCCTGATCAAGGAATGTGGCCCTCTGTAGATGCCTGTCCTGCAACTTTTACAGAAAGCACAACCTGCCAGCTTGTCCCAACCTCACACAATTTAAAAGTAGCACCAATTTCTGCTTTCAAGAGAAAGACATAAAAGGCTAAAAAGAAAATGACCCTCTGTTAGAATTTACTTGGCAACTTGGAAGACCCTTAAGTTCTGGCAACAGAAAATTCCTGGTACTCTAAAAATGGCAAGTGAGTGACTCAGGAGTCTGAGTGTTTTGGGTTCCCCCAGTAATATATCACAGACATAATTAGACTACCTGAGAAAGAACTCATGGTTGGGCAGCCTGGATGGGTTGATCTAAGTCAAACATGCAGAGAACAGCCAGTCACCAGTCTACGGATCAGAATTCATCAACCTCAATATTCCAAAATAAAACCCTATAGGAGAAGTGCTGCTGAAAAAGAATGATCAAAGTCCCAGTAATTTTTCTAAAAGGTTCTCTCTTTTTTTCATAAAAAATTATAGAAGTCATTAGGAATTTGAGCTTCAATTTGACTTTGATAAAATCTAAGATCTGACACTTAACATACTAGCTAGAGTGTCATGAACTTGGGCAAGTGCTTCAGCTTCTCCAAGCCTCAGATTCCTCATCTAGAAAATGGAAAGATACAGCAGTGCTAGTCTATGGGAATGTTGTAAGGATTAATAAGGAAAAACCTTGTAAAAGTGTCTACTGAGACCCCAGAGATGTAAGTTTTTGTTGTGCTAGTATTATGAGCCTGCTTTAAAGCCAATCCTTTCTTCCATAATCTATTCTTATTTATTACAAGTCTTTTAATAAAAATAATTTTTTGGTTTATCTAACAAAGAATTGCAGTAAACTAAAATAAGCTGGAGCCAATACAATGATTGGATGAAAAGTAAGTAGCAAATAGCTAAATCAATATAGAAGATAGCTTTATTCCAACAGAATGCCTTTAGAAATCCAGCAATGCGTCATATCCCCTCAATCAAAAATGCAGACATTTTCCCCTTGATTTATTCAGTTTTGCTATAATATAAATATACAAAGAATTTTTTAAAAATTTAATCTTGTTTGGCATTTTTGTCCTTTTTTGAATATGAATACTCACAACTTGGCCGAATTCTAGAGAATGTTCAGCAAATTTCTCCCACTGGAAGTATTGACAGATGTATAATAGAACTTATTCTGTTTCAAAATATTTTATATTTTTAATTCTGGGTTCTCTTGCATACACCTAAGCAATTTTCTAATTTCTGCGATCCAATTAATAAAGTCTCTCTTTGATAGCATTTCTGTTCGTTCCTTCTACTGTGGAGATTTTTTAAGAAATATAAATGACCATGCATTTTTATTTCTAATAATTTAAATTAGTTCTTTTTTTATATCTGCACATTCTGATTTCATTACCACTTAGTGTCATTTCCTATTCTTATTTTTACTTTTCAAATTTTTAGTGCTAGAGATCAAACCTAGGGCCTGTGCATGCTAAGTGCATACTTACCAATGATCTACACCCCCAGGCCCTATTCTTATTTTTTATTGGATGCTGTTCATTCGTGTGTGTGTGTATGTGTGTGTGTGTGTGTAGACTGTAAACATACTTATTTTCAAGTTATTTCCACCTTGATCACAGCACCCTATGGTGATTAGGGAGGCATGGCATGCTATGAGAGATATAAACTCAGGTTGCTGACTAGTGTAGGGGAATGTAAAACTAAGGCAATGGCAGAAGTAGAAGAATAGAGACTATAGAGATTATGTGAGAGGTCACCTTATGGTTTCTATTTTTCTCAAGCTGGACTTCAAAATATTTAGAGGAAAATGCCGAATCCTCTTGGAAAATATCCTAGATTAAGACATATGATAAATGGCTCAATTTTCAAATCCAAAATACAGGTATTACCAAATACTATTCATTGTCCTTTGCTTAGCAGAAGAGCTGATGATACAGTTCTCAATAACTGAGTTGAATGTGTTAATGAGGAATAGAGGGATGGATATTAAGTCATGATGAATCCCGCCAGTGAGAAGGCTCATTCAAGTGAAATGACCATTAAGAACATATCTCTTCAATTCCAAGAGCATATTTTTTTTCACATTGAATGCTTCTGAAATTAGAGCAGCCTTATGATGAATGTATATAGTCATTAAGAAGGATTTTTTTGCTTGAAAAACTCTTAAATTAAAGGTGCATATTTTCACTAATGTTATTCAGAATTAAAGAAATGGAATATTTTAATATATTTATGAAAGACTTTAAACACAAAAATAAAAACAAATAAAATGATGGCAACAATTTGGGAATTTCTAATGTGAAGGGACAGCAGAGACCAATCAGACCAATCTCTAACTGAAGTGCATAGGCTACATTACACAATAAAGTCAGCAAAAATCTAAGCTTGGTCAAAACCAGAGGAAAATTAAATTACAGGACTTGAACTCTTTGGAGGAAAATAACCTTTTCCTAGATCTCTAGGGTCTGTCTGTATTAAAACTTTGACTCTTCTAGCTAAAGTGAGTTTTCTAATAAACCAGGGCAACCAACTTTATGAGCTTTAATCTACCCAACTAAGGGGACCTTAATTGGCAGAGAAAAAAAAACTAAAAGGGGACTTGTGAACTCTTTTGATCAAAATTGAGGCATCTCTGGGAGAAACTTTCCCCTTGAGGCTAAGAAAACATTTGAAGAGACTTTCCAAACAGAAGATCCCAGATGAAAGGCCATAGCACAGAACGATGACGTGGTTATAAATTCCGATTCTAGCGTGCCATAGCAAGACTGCAGGTAAATAATGGCAGACCTGGGGCTTTTCACAAACAAGGCCAGGGGCTCCTCCTGGTAGAACACTTCCAGATGGGAGCCTAACTTACCCCACGAGTAGCAAATTAACTCTGTTCTAGCTGATAAACCAACAAAGGCTCTGGGGGAAGCATTAAAGTCTTTGAAAAAAATTACCATTCAGTAAACCTCCTCCAATGCTATGATGTAATCATTTCATAATTATTCTTTGGAAGAAGCTGGAATCAGGCACCAAAAAAGTAGTCAAAAACACCAATTGCTTATATGCATAAGCAACTGCTTGACCAGAGAAGCCAATAACAAAATAATTTGTGAAGGAACAGAATGTTTGTGAAGCTAAAAAATTAAGAACACTATTCATTCATATACTACACATAGTTATATATATTTGATCCTGAAAATATATTTCCCTAAAAACTTGTCAGATCAAGTTAAATTCTAACTTAAATTAGTTAGGATGAGACAGATTTTATGCCTTGTTCACAGGTACCAATCTATGGATATAAAAGCTGAACCTGGGTACTTATTAAGTGGAGTATCACAGAATAATAAACATTTTGAAATTGAAAGGACTTTGAAAGTCATGTAATCCAAAATCTTTCCTGGCCTGCAAATCCTCTGTGTGATTCTGGGACTGAATGATCACATTGGCTTTGCTTTTAAAAAGCTTCCAGTCATTAGTTAACCCTTCACAGTCAAGTGCTCTGAATAAAAGAAGATTTCATATCTACGAGTCCTGTCTTCTCATTCTCACCTTTACCTTGGTGATCTGATTAGACTTCCACTTTCTCTACTCCATTGAACCCATTATTAAAATCACCAAAAGACTCACATTGAGGAATATGTGGAACTCATTTCTCTTCTTACATTCTTGATTTGTGTTTGGTACTTGACACTCTCATCCACTCTGTTGTTTTTGACTTTCTCTTCTACCCTATCTTCCTTCAGATCATTTGCATGATTGTTTTCTATTTCTGGGGCTATTACATCTTGTCTTTTTCATGGATTTCTTATCTGCTTTATTTTAAATACTGCCTTATTCCCAGGTAACTGTCAATGACCTTTGCATACTTTAATTGATCGATGTTTCCTTGGCTTCCGCTGCCATCTAAATCCTAACAACTCACAAATCCAGATTTCAGTTTGGAACTTTATCTGAGCCCCAAATGTAGATATTTACCTGCCTACTAGACATTGCCGTTTGGACACCCAGTAAGTTGTCAAGTTAAACACAATCAAACCAAATGCATTATTCCTCCACCCATATTAGCTTTTCTTGTATTTATTCTTTTAGTAATTCTTCCAAACTATATGTATTCTTTCCCACATTTAGACAGCTTCCCCTCGCATTTACTATTTTATACAACCATCCATCAGACCCCCAAGTCAGAAACCTGAGGTTTTGTTTAGACACTTCATTCATATTCAGCCATTGCAAAAGAAGAAACAGCAACTATTTCTTCCTCATTATTGTAATCATAACAAATATATATTGAGTATTTACTATATGCGAGGAATTCATGAGATTTATAAGTTTTTATTGCATGTAATTGTCACAATGGTCGAGTATTATTATAATCTCCCTTTAAAAGAGTAGTAAATTGAGGCAAAGATTAGTTGGTAACTTCCCAGATGGTCTAACTTAAGAAACTAAGGGTCTTAACCGCTATGCCAATTAGTTATCAAGACTTGTACAACTTAATTCCTCAACTTCTTTCAGATATATCTCCATTCCATCCTTACACCAATTGCCTATATATGCCAGATTATGTTTAGGCAACTCTATAGCACCTTCTCCTTCTCTACTCTCTCCTGTATCACAAGGATTTAAACCATGGAAACCTCATTTCCTAGGATCTATGCCAGTAGGAATATAGTTCCAATTAAGACAATGAGACTCATCCATGTTAGGTTTCAAAGACAAAAGATAAAATAGAAACCACTGTGCCCCTTTCAGATGAGTAGTCAAAAGGGCTTGGTAGACCCCAGATATGAACTTTGGCCAGCAGATTCCAAGTATCTTCCTACCAATCAGTCAGTCAGAAGACAGCAAGATCATTGGGGACCATTTCCTATAGTTCCTGTGCTTCATGATTTTCTGAACATGAGTAGTTGCATTCCTGACCTTCCCTCCCTGAGACCTTCCAACATGTTTATAAGGATTTGCAAGGTAATTAAACCCTAGCTGCCTCAATAGACAACATTCTCAAATCTTCATGGTTTATCCTGGTTAAAAATGGCTTTTTGCTCATTCAAAATCCAGTCCAGGTTGGGGAGAGGTCTCCTACATCTGATAACTCAGATGACCAGGATTCTTCCATTGCTTTTATTTTCCATTTTGACACATAGCTCCAAGGTTACTTCTAGGAACAGAAAGGGTTGGAAGAGGCATATAAGCTCCTAATCAGTTTGACCTTGGGAACTTAAATTTCACTTCCCTTCACAGTCCTTCAGCCAGGACCATCAAAAGGCCTTAGAATGATAGAACAATTAGCTATTTCTGCTACAGGTTCTAGTTCTCCAAGCTAAATCCCTTCTTTCTTGAAATAACTAGAATAGTTTCTGTTCTCTTCACTGATACATTATTAAATTATATTAAATTATAGAACCTAATATTAATTTTATAGAGACATTAATCATTTGTTTTTACATTTTATGTGTACATATTTGTTTTATTGTTTGAATATAAACATTATCTCATGTAATATTTAACACATATGCTTAGTGTTAAGATAATCTACCTACTGATAAATAGTATTTGAATTAGTAGATTTAATAGTAAAGGTTAAATTAGTACTAAGATCTTTAACAAAGAGAAACAAATAGTGTGGAAACTATTCATGCACACACTAATCATTCTTTTAAATTAAAATGATCTATATAGTTTAGCAAGTGATAATACTTTTGAAATATTAAGGATATAGTATTGTCACCCTTTGGACCTATAAAAACTAGGGTCCACATCATTATTTTCACATTCAACATGCCTGAGAACGTATAAGGGATGCCTGATGTACCAAAGGGAGCAAGAACAGATGTGAAAGAGAACACTGACTCAAAATTTGGAAATCATTATATTTTCTTATGAAGCTATTAGCTTCTCTTCATCTCTTATTCAAGAAACAAATAATACATACACAAACCCATTCATGCAACATAATGTCTTAAAACATTTTCCAAGTGGCAGAGTTAGAATAATGCAAACATTGACACGATTATAGATATGGAATGTACCGTATCCTGTGCCAGACCTTCATGCTTCCCATCTGAAGGTGAATTTCAATGGACAGGCACTTGTTTCCATTTTAATGACTGTGGTGAAGATGGGTTAATTTCCAGGGATGATGTATGGTCAATGCAGGTGGCAGAGCTATCCTACCCCACAGGCAATATTCAATTCCTGCCTGAATTGAGGCATTCATCACTGTGTTCTGCCTACTCATGTCTCTGTCAACAAATGAAGGTCATGTTACTCCCTCCAATTTGTGTTAACAGGGGATGTGCGTACAGCAAGCAATCTAAAAGATGGATATGAATTGAGAGGATGCACTTTAGGTGAGCCATTACAGGACTGGAGTCTAATTCTGCCACTTTTCATCTCAGGTTAACTTACAGAAAAGAGAATGAAGGGAAAGAAAGTAGGTAGAAACTCACCTTTCCTGAGTACTTACTATGGCCTGATTCTGTGCTTAATAATTTCACGTGTATTTTCTTACTGATTTACCAGAGCATCCCTTGAAAAAGGTACTATTATTGCCTCTACTATACAATTAAGGAGGTCTGCCTGTGCAACTTCATATCTTAAAAACATTGAACAAAGCTACCTGTCTCTCAGACTCAGTTTTCTTATCTGTGAAATGAGAAAAATACTTGCCCTACATCTAGACAATGTTTCTGAGACAGTAAGCATAGGCAGGTCTTAAACTTGGGTCTCTGTACTTCTAGGACTAGTCTAAGGCTCTTTCTGTCTTATGACATCACTCAAGTTGAACATGGTGAATACAAACTAAGATGGAAAAAGACTAAATAGATTATAATAAATTCTACAGGTGACCTTGAGACCTTCCCTTTCTTGACTTTAATCCACGGGGCTGCTGTTTTAGGAGGAATTTTTTAAAGGAGCTAAAAAAAAAACCCCATGTCTATGGATTATCCTATGATTCACAGAGGTTTCTTCGCTTAGGATAGCCCTGGTCCTTATTAGCACACCTGAATTTCCTAGGGGTTACCTGCCACTCAGGTATTAGATATCTGCCAGTATCCTCATTCTGTGTCTTCCATCCTTTCTTAAAGTGGAGATACAGATGAAACTGTGAATCTAGAAACTATAATATTGGCAAGTCCTTCAGGAGACCTCTCCCAACAATGATAGGAGCTATCCCTTGCTTGAACTGTATCAAGAAGAGGGATAAAAGGAAGTACCTGCTGGCATGGGTGGCTTGTGGAGGACACAGTGAGGAGACCCATTTGGTGAAGTAGAAGTGTCTGGGGAGAAATGGGATTTCACTGGCAGGGTATATTATGGAGCTATCCTACTCCTCGGGCAATATTCAATTCCTGCCTGAATTGAGGCATTCATCACTGTGGGTTACAAGTCAGAAAACCTGGGTTCTGACATGGACATAATGGCCCATGTCCCTACATAAACCATGTTCTCTCTTGGTTGCAGTTGATTGACATGAACACTAAGATTGTTCCCCTAGATGATCTTTCAGATTCTCTTCCAGCTGTGCCAACTGAGACTCTTTCTTTGATCCTGGAAGCTATTGGGGAAGAAGACTTACAACTCCAATTCTAGCTAAACGTTCAGGGGGAGACAGAACCAATACCACAAAGAACAACAACAACAAAAAAAACATGTTCTAGTAATTTTAGCACAGTTGTGATCCCCTGGAATTATATAAGTTAAAAATAAGAAACCTGGGTAGTTTGATGTTAGATGCTGAAGCTCATTAACATTTTGCTTCTAAAACTCACTGTTGCAGGTTGATGAGTGTGAATCAGCTTTCACCTTAACAAAATACCTTAGATGATTAACTTATAAAGAGAAAAAAAGTTTATTTTGGCTCGTGGTTTTAGAGGTTCTAGTCCATGACCAGGCAGATCTACTATTTTGGGCCTCTGGCAGCAATTCTGGATGGCAATGGTAGGGAACTCCTGGTGGAGCGAACTGCTCACCCCATGGCCAGGAAGCAAAAGAGACATAGGAAGGAGTTAGGGTCCTACAAACACTTTCGAGGGCATGCCTCCAATGATCTAAGAAGGACCGTCCACTAGGCTCCACCTACTAAAGGTTCCATCATATTCCAGCGGCTCCACCTGGGGACCAAGCATTTACACAAGGGCCTTTGGGGTTTATTTAACATTCAGACTATAGCAGTGAGGTTTGGAGAAATCCAGCTCACATGCCCCCTTCTTTTACCTCCTACTGTATATACTTCCGTCACCTGACATCACACCCCATCAAACTGGTCATGCACATTTCTTTCTTAAGAATCATTTTCTCTTAAAGATGCTTCTGCAGAATCAAGACTTGGAGATAATTGTGGCAGACTTAGTTTAGTGCCTCCGTACCACAGACTGCCTATTTTCTATGAGTAGCTTCAGAATGATGGGAATCACCTCTGCTTCCTGGCAGGTGAGTTGAATCCATGTGCAGAAATCATGCAGAAATCCTCTATCCCAGACATATTCACAGCAGATAACTTGGTCTGAGTCTCAACAAACCCAGAGCAAACATGACATCGTAAGTAGGCTTTTATATAGCCTACTTAAACCTTAGAAATATTGTTTCTAAACCAGAAGTTTAGAAACAATATTTTGATCTAGATGTATTTTACTCAAAGAGAATAAATGTACATGAAAATTAATCTCTGAAGATCACATAAAAATAAGCACATATCTACACACTTATCGAGGGAAAGCTCCTAAGACTTGATTTTATGACTACCATGCAGTATCCTCAGTTCATATTTTACTGGAGAAGGAGACATTTCTGTTTGATCGTTTTCCTCTCTTCCCCCTAAGCAAGTGTCTACTTTCTAAATTGCCAGCTGTTCTTAACAAGAAGCAGAATGACCAAAATTACCTTTTCCTGATGGTGTCTTAGAAGATTTTAACTGCTGATATTATTGCTTCCAACAATGAATCACATGAGATAAATCTTTCTAAGTTTGTGAGGTCAACCACCAAGGTTTTGTCAAAGCTGGAAAACAGCGTCTGCACTTAAGTTTCTCATGGGTTTAAGCAGTAAATCACAGGGAAAGAGAAATTTTAAAAAAGGCATTTATCCAAATTAAATCATCTGCTTACAAATAGTACATTCTTTCCCAGTCTAGAAGATACAAAAACAAAATCCTTGAAGATGTATACAGCAGAAAGGGAAGGATGCAGATCAGTCTTATAGGCATCAAAATTTTGAGAAATAAAACTGTAGAATAGAAGCTGTATGATTAAAGATAGATGCAATGAAGTTAATAGCAAAAAGGAAAGATAAAAATTATTTTCCTATAGCTATCCTTAAGTAAGTGAAGAGTAAGAAAAGAGGGCATGTTAAAAATTGCATCTGCATATAAAATTTCAGGACAGATAAACATAACAAAACTAAAAACTACCCACAACTGAACTAGCAAATGGTGACCAGATCCAAAAACAACCACCAAAAAAAAAAAAAAAGTTTGGATTCCTTGGATGTAGATCAACTAATCTTGCACATTTTTGAATCTAAAACAAACTATACATAGTTGCTGACAGACAGTGTGGAAAAAAAAATATCACCTCAAAGATTATCACAGCAATTCACAGTGACAGGACAACTCCATCATGGGAATTCACTTCATGCCATTAAGTTACTTTTTATAGCACTTGGAGAATTATGAAAAATTTGCCACCATGACCACAACTAATCTTCCCACTTGAAAAAATTATTAATAAGATCTGTCTCCCATAAGAAGAAATAACTGTCACTATAAACATGAGTGTATCAAAAGAGACTGGGAGGGAGAGCTTACCAGAAGACTGCCTAGGTAAAAGTTCTCTGAGTTATAATTCATGTGATGTTAAAGATGGAGCCCAGGGGACTGGGGATATGGCTCATGGGTATAATACTTGCCTAGCATAGCATGCAACAGGTCCTTGGTTTAATTTCCAGCACACACACACACACACACACACACAAAGGAAGGAAGGAAGGAAGGAAAAACAAAAAGAAAAAGAAAGAAAAAAAGGACAAAATAAAAATGATTAAATCAGACAGTGTGATGATGGTGACCCAAACCAAACAGACACCGATGTGGACTTCCCAAGCGACTTCATGATGGGTACCACAAATGACAGTCCACTCAACTCTGCCTCCTTGGCCAGGCTCTGCTTTTACTTGGTTTTGTCTCTTTATCTTATTATCTCTCCTGTCCTTTTCCTTTGGTCATTGACACTCTTCATTTATCCTTTCTTTATATGTAAAAAAAAAACAAACCCAAGAGCTTTTGTGGAATGGCTTCTCCACTCCCCAAAGTGTAACTTCCCTGGGGCCCTCTCAGTTTCCTGTCCTAATGCACTTGAGCATGGTCAGTTCTTCTAAGTCTGACAAACTCTACTGGTTTTTACCTGGTGCTATGTGTGGGCCTGGGAAGATTACAAGTTGTGCATAAGGAGCTCAAATCTGATCAGAGAAACGAGTTCACAACAAGTGTGGAGATGCAGAATGAGGAGCAGCGGCAGAGTATGACATTAGGTTTCTATGAGTAGATGCAACAGAAAATGCCCTGGCATTAGGGGAGCAGGCAGAAGTCCCTGTGGAAGGATTAGGATGACATACACATGCTCATTTCCCATCTGACTGATACCTGTGCCCACTCAGTACCTACCCCAAACCTTCTAGGGCACTGACCCACAGTGACCAATGTCACTTTCCATTCCATTTTCTTTATCCATATCAGCCAGACTTACATGTAGTAAGTCTAAGCATATTCATTAACATACCATTCTTCACTTAATGCCCTTATTTATTATGGAAAAAAAATAGTACCTAAGAGCATACAAGGTAAGTCAAATGGCTAGGAGTGTGATTCAAAAGTTTGTGTAATAGAATTGTTATGTTTATTTCTCTAGCAAAGTCCATGCTAAAAATATGCTTTACTAACAAAGAGATGACTGCACCTCCTGATGGCTTTCTAATTCCCCTTCTGTGGTCTCCTCAAGCTCTCCAGTGACTCATGTTCTATCCACTGTCCTTTGATGACAGGTGGACTTCAGAGTAAGACCAGTGTGAGTTTCACAAATGGTTCAGATTCAGAACTACGGATTAGTTTCTTCTTCGTGCTGGAAACTGGGGGTTGAGAGATGAGGAGGGGGAAGGTTTGCCTTATAAATGTCAAGAAAAATCAGTTACAAATTTTTCTAAGACATGATTCTGCAAAAATAAACAGACTCACAGTGAAAAATTTTAAAGTGAGAGCTAATTATATAAGGTAGATTTTCCAAAGCTGGGCAGAATCACTGATAAGCCATAAAAGAACATATTTGCTTTGATGGTCCAGGACTTTCTAATCTGATATGAAAATTGGGGTCATTTGTCAAGGGTGGCAATGAAATGATTTTGTGTGATACTCTTTGTGCTATTCCAAATATCATCTTTTAAAAGCTAATCAACACCCACACCTAGACAACTTAGGAACTGCATCTGTAACTTTGGTAGATGCCACTTCTTGGGTCAAGAAAGGAGTGAGTAGAGGCTGCAGAGCAAGCACTCAACTAGCCAGGGGCACCAAACCTTAAAAAGAGGAAGGAAGTGGGCAAGAAGACTTTCCTCTTTCTGGGGCTCTAATCAGAACCTTTATGGCAGTGTTTCCAAACTCAGGGATCATGAAAGGACTCTGTGATCCAGTTTCAAATATTCTGAAGAAACTTAAAAAAATGGTACTTTTATGGGTGATATGGTTCTAATTTCTTTGCTCTTTGTTGAAAGCATATTAACTTTCTCTAGTAACACTGGTCATCTTATGATAAATTAAAACATGGTTGTTAATACATGTTTGTGATTAACAAAATCTGGAATACATAATCATTGGCTAACAAATTTAAATATTGTTTTCCTTTCCTTTTTTTCTTCTCAAATCCTGCAAAGCACACACAAAAAGATACAAATGTAAGGCAAACTTGATGGCAAACTGGGGATAACTGGACTGTGTCGTGGGGGGTCAGAGATAAGTTACTCTTCTTATTTTCCAGGTATCTTCTCCAGATGACAAATATCAGGTTGAATGAAAGGTGTTTTGCTTCCTCAGCAAAGAATTAGAGGGATTTCCGGCCAACCAAGCTGATGCAGAAGGGATCCCTTTCCCATAAAAACATGTGGAAATGCTTACAAAGTGTGAACTTTAGAAACCATTACTACTTAATGCACAGCATAACTCAGGGGGGAAAAAAAAGAAAGAAAGTAAAGAATAATGGAAGGAAGGAAAAGGAAAAAAGGAAGAGAAAGAAAGCCAGAAATCCTGATACCAGACACAGTAAGGGAATTTAGGCCAGGGTGCAAAGTCAAAGCCGGTGCTGCAGTAATTCATTGGGCTGTGAAAACTCCAAGATGAGACAGTAACTGGAAAATGGCTCTCCCTGAAATGCAGAGAGATCAAGTCAAAGCAAGCCTGGATTTGCAGTGCAGGCATCTCCACACTACTCTCAGGGTAAAAGGACCCAATAAGACCATAAGGAAAAACTACACACTGAGACTCTATGTAAAGATAGACCATATGTAGTTTAAATTAAATCTCAATTGAAACTGCTTGGTGGTGGTTATCAGAGGACAAAGGGAGAAAAGGGTGGAAACCTGGTGTTTAATGGGTACAGACTTTGAGTTTTGTAAGGAGAAAAACATTCTGAAGATGGATGGATGGTGGTAGTGGCTGGATATGCCTAATGTCGCTGAACTGTACACCTTCCAAAGATACAGAATGGACAGGGTGGGGGAGTGACAGTGCAGAAATCTGGTCATCACAGCTCAGCCAAGTGATCTGGGTCAACCTCAACTGTGAAAGACATGTAATAGCATGTACTGTTGTTATGATGTGATAAAAAATAGGGCCTTACCTTGGTGGTCTTCTTCCTCAAAACCCACACCCTAGTCTAACCCTGAGAAAAACATCAGACCAATCACAATCAAGAGGCATCTTTGAAAGAGCTGACACTCTCTAAACATCAAAGTCAGTACAAAGGGAAAGTTTGAGAAGCTCACGGCCAGGAGCCTAAGGAGACACAGGATCTAGGTGTAATGGGGTGCCTCAGTGGGATACTAGGACAGAAAAAGTATACTAGATCAAAACTAAGGAACTCTTAATAAGCTATGGACTTTTAGGTATAATAATATACCAATATTTGTTTATTAATTGTAACAAATGAACACACAAGTTGCAAGATATTAACAGGGAAAGCTGGTGTGGAGTATTAGGGAGCTCTGAGCTATCTTTGTAATTTTTCTGTAAATCTAAAACTTTTCTAGAATTAAAAACTTCATTGAAAAAAAACCAATAGGAATGTTAAATAGCAAAAAAATACCATAAACTGAAAGGAACTACCCAGAAAGTTGCAAAGAAAGATGAAGGGACAGAAGAGACAGAATGACGTATTTGATCTGTGAGGACTCCTGAAGGAAGAACAGAATGACAGACAGCAATACTGGAAGAGATACAAGCTGTGACATTACTGAATCCTATCCCCTACCAGAAGAAGAAGGGCAAGGGAGGAGGAGGAGGAGGAGGAGAAGGAAGAGAAGAAGAAGAAAAAGAAAGCGGCTCTTAGTTCTCAAATTGAAGAAGCATAAAGAATCAGAGCAGAGGAAAATAAAAACAAAGTGTCCCCAAACAAATCATGGTAAAACTGCAGATCATCAATGACAAGATTAGATTTTTAAAAACAAGTACAAGAGCCAAAAGAAAATAGGGTAGCTTCCAAATTCTGGGAAAAAATAATTGCCATCTATAATTTCATGCCTGACTAAACATCACTCAAAAATAATAAAATAAAGGCATTTAAAAATAAAACTGGAAGTCTTTTGTTCACAAAATTGTATTAAAAGAACCACTGTTGGTTCTACTTCAAAAGGTTAATGAACCAGGACAAAGGAATAGTTAATAAAAATGTCAGGAAACATGTTGACAATCTAATAATCACTAACTAAATAAGAGCGGCAAAACTTCAAAGTAGTTATGTGTCAAGAATTGAACTAGCTCATTTAATTATCAAAATAACCCTATAGTGGATACTATACTTATCTCCATTAAACCTATGAGGAAACTGAGGCATAACACAATTCAACAACTTGCAAGATAATAGTAAGTGGCAAAGTAAAAGATAAACAAGCAAACTATAATAACCCATTTGGGAAGGGTTTATTTAAAAGGTCTAACTAAAACACTAGTCAACAATAATATATATGATCATATATATAACAGAAGGGGACATATTGGAGCAATCTATGATTGCTGTATTATTTCATCAAGACAAATATATTGATGATATTTGAAGAGTAACCACTAAAAGAAGGAAAATGTACAAATTTCTAAATAGTTGAAGGAAGGTGGGAGAGAGGGTAAGAAAAACCAATTGTTCCAAGAGGGGGCGGGGGAAGGAGAGGGAAGGAAAATATAGTAATAGAAAAACAGAGAACTACCAAAATACAAGTAATCACCATAAAGATAAACAGAACAAACCTTCTTAGTAACTGATACTGTCAGATTGGATATTTAAAAATTTAACTTTATATTGTTTATGAAAAAAATCAACTGAAGCATAATGACCTATATAAACTGAAATTAAAGGAACAGAAAAAAGTAATCAAAAGAGAGTTGGTTCTGTGATATTAATATGAGACAAAATGGACTTATGTGGAAAAATGATTATTAAGAATAAAGAAGGTCTTCAGGCTCAACTATATCAAGCAACAAAGCCCCCAAACTACATAAAGCTAAACTGATGGAAACTCAGAGAGAAACATGAAGTCACAATCCTAGTGGGAGATTTTTATATACTTCTCTCAAAATCTGATACATTGAGCAGATTTTAAAACCCTAGTAATGATACAGATATTTTGAATAGTACAATTAATAATTATCTTTAATGAACATGTATAGGGGATCATATGCCCAAGAAAAGGAGACTACATACTCTTTTCAGGTCAACACAATACAGTTTTCAAAAGCCAACCAGGTAATAAGCCAAAAACCGACTTTCAACAAATTCCAAAAGATTAATCTGTAGACCATGTTTCAATCATTATGCAACAAAACTGAAACTCACTAGCTCAATCAAAACTCTGTATTTTTGGAAAACTAAAGCTGTAATAATTAAAATGTCAAGGAGGAAAATAGAACAACAATTCCAACATATTTAGATGGAATGGCCATTCAATTCCAAATTTGTAGAATGCAGCTAATCCTACATGGCCCCAAATATAGAGATTAGAAAATGAGAAAGATGAAAATTAATGGACTAAACATTTACCTCAAGAAGACAGAAAAAAACAATAAACTTGTATATGGAAGAGAGTAATACTGTTTATGAAAATTCAAAATCATACAAACTGAGAATACTGTTTTGGGATGTGCATACTTAGATAAAATAATCTCAGACCACTGGTTCCAAGTGCAGAGGAAGAAGGGAATGGAGAGTGGAGAGGTATGAATCAGATTTCAACAGTATCTTTAAATTTTTTCACTTCTTTTGTACTGAGTCTGAAACACATACCCCAAATTGTTAACATTTATGAAATTTGGGTGGACATGTCTATGTTTATCATTTTATGTCATTTTTAAACACTTGAAATATTTAGCTAAAAACAAGAGCAGAGGAAAAAAGTAAAAAAGCAATGTTAAGAAAAAGAAATGAGATTTTCTACTTTTGAAAGCTGTGAGAAGCATCAGCCTAAGGCCCCTTCATTTATAAAAGTAATAAATGTAATTCTCACCTCCTAGACTCAATGATAATTGCACACACAGCACAGAGTTGGTACAGTGTGTTCAAGAACACTAGTTGCTATCACTACTTGATCCTAAAATTGGAAACAGTCTACTCTCGTCTTCACATCAGTCTCAGCAGATCTGGATGTGAAAATTTTTTTTGACTCTACTTCATTTAAGTCTTAAAGTGAGCATATTCCCTGCTACCACGGATTCTTGAGTCATGAAATGCTATACATTTGCAATTAGTTAAATGACACTACTGTTATAAAATGCTGTAGGGCAATAGTGATGTTTTCCCTTATTATAACCACTAGGAAGTTTGTCATGATTCTCTACATGGCACATAACTGCTCCACCAACATGCTCCGTGGAATTCTAAGTGAGTGAAGTGATCACAAGTGGCAGCATTGCCACTAAGATTTTCTTCAACATTTCATGTTATCAACTGTATTTTCCATCTTTCCAAGTCTGATAAATGTGTGCTTTGCCCACATGATGTCTGATCTTGGCAAACATATGTCATTCCATTTTATTAATAAGGAACTGAGGACGGGTGATCTACCAGAGTTAATAATACAAATGCCTTAGAAGGGCTGTTTTGAGAATTAAAATAGATCATGAAAAGTAACTGGTACATAGAGGATATTCAATAAATAGTCTCTCTCCTCCCTTCTTCTGGTGTTCAGTTAATGTTTGTTGAAGATAAGAAAACATAGGACATGGGATTCTCTTGGAAGATACTTTACATTTTTATCAAAATCCTTTTCTAAATTAAACCAACCTTGTTTTTTATTTTGTTTTGCTGTGCTAGGGATGGAACTCAGGGACTATGTGTCCTAGATCTGTTCTACCCCTGGGCTGCCACCTCCAGATCTAACCAATGCAGCATTAGAAAGGTAATCAGTTAAAAAAAATCCCTTGACCAAACTCTTCATTTGTGACCAAAAATGACATTTAAATGACTTCACCTAAAATCATTCAACCATAATGGGTGAATTCATGCTTTCTTCTTTCAGAAAAAGAGTAATTCCAGCATGAAGCACTTCATAAAATATTTCTTTGTTCTTACGTGTTGCCTGAAATAAGCAAACATGGGATGGCTAAATATATCTCTATGGTGATGAGGACAGAAATAAAGCTTTTCAATACTTCTGAGTTATATTTCCCTACACACATTAATCAAAGTAATAACTCAGAATAGTTCCAATTATATCTTAAATATAATCCTTTCAAAAGATGCCATTATTACAGAAAAAGGACAATAATACAAGCATCAGTGGTCATTGTCCTTGGTTTTCTGTGCAAGATCTGAGAATACCTAAAAATTGAGGGGTTTCGATTGTATTAAAAAAAAAGATTTCTTGAGAATTCAGTTGCCAGTGTAAATTGTAAATAATAAGCACTTGATTCTTTGTTTTCTCCACCTTAATTTTTTTCTTTCTCTCAGATAATTTACTTTGTAGTATATTAGTTTACCTTCAGCAGCTGTTTCCTCTTTTTGCTATTCCTTTCTTCAGGAATATTCTACATTTTCCCACATACAGTGTTACTTTTAGGTTAAGGACATTAACAGCGAGCAAAGGGGATGTGAAAAGAAGATCTCCATTTTCAAGCCCTGGGAGGGTTATTTTAATTCTGCGTAACATATATTTATTTACTTATTCATTTATGTTTCATATATCTCTTTCTTTTTTAAAAAATGTATCTGCATATTACAATGATATATAACAGTGGGATTGTTACATAATTGTACAAGCACACAATATAACACAATATAACAATATAATTTGGTCAATTTTGTTCCCCAGTACCTCCCCTTTCTCTGCGTAACATTTATGAAGCATGTATTTAGTACTTTTCTCTACAGCAAAGAGGAGAATATCAGCCTTGTATGTTAGCTTTATTTGCATCTATGGTTGGTGGCTATACTGGGGTGGAGGTCTATGAACAAACCTCTGTTATTATGAGGGCTTTTCTGATGTGGGGTCAGCCCTGACTGCTGAACTGGGCAATGGGTAGTATCAACTAGAAAATGAGTAATATGAAGACTTGAGAGATGAGAGGACCTTGAGATTATATCTTCAGCCAGGTCACCCACACCTATTGTTTGGGCAATTATCATCTAATAAAATGGTCACTATTACTGTTAGTGATGGCTTATTGGGGGCCAGGTACTATCTAAATTATTTCAAACCATCCTATAAGCTATTGAGGATAAATTACTCCCACTGTAAAGAAGAGGAAATTGAGATTTAAAAGACTGAACGATCAGTCCAAGGTAAAACAGCTACTAAACTGGACAGGAGAATTTGAACCTCAGATATTCTACGATAGAGCATATGCTTATTCTATTATTCCTGCTACTTCTCATTTACCTCCCAACTTTGAGGTATTTAAGGGAAACAGGATTTAAAGGGTTGAAAAGTCAAAGAGATCTGGGTCACTTCACAGTCTGGAGCTGCTGGCATCAGACAAAAACACAGGCTGAGCATCGGCTCATCAATGATGATCGACAGTTATTGATAGGCTCATCTGAGAGAGCATTACAAGATTGCAAATACATATTTTTATAATAGCCCTCTGTTTTTAGTACTTTCTTTAGCCTGTTGTTTCCATCACAGACCTAGTAGAACCTCTTTGTTCTTCATGTTTGCTTTGGAGAATGTTCACAGGAGGGCAGGGACCTAAGAATAGATTAAACTAAACCCAACATTCCAGGACAATTTTGTAAAATCCAATTAACCATAAGGATCAGATCAGATGTTCAAAGTATATTTTCTCATTTATTTGTAGACCTCTGTTTTTAGGCAAGTTTACTGGAAAAGAATTCACTGGAAACTGGGTAAACCACAGCTTTTGCAAAATGCAGCATTAGCAGGATGCAGAGAAGTGTGGAGGCGAGGAACACACCAGCCCTGGAAACCCCATCACTTCCTCTTTGGTATATTGAGCATAGTGAGGTAGAAGCTGGCTCATCACACAGCAGATAAAATTTGCTTAGGCATTCCAAAGCTGTGGTTTTCCAGGTTCAGTATAGCTGAGATATTCCCACACAGTTTTTCTGTTTCCATTCTATTATCATGTAATTTTAAAGCTTAATAGGAGAACCTAACTGACGCCTTTATTTTAGAAAGAAGTCCAACCAAGCCAATCTCATGCTTAAAATCTTCAATGGCTCCTTTGCCTATAGCACAACTCCAAACTTTAGCTTTGTATGCACTCTTCAAAGTTGACCCTCCCTGCACCTCTCGCTCACTTATTGCTCCAGACTTAGTAAAACATTGCCTCCACTCCTCAAGCTATGGCCTTACATGAGCTTTAATTCTGCTTTTTCTTCTTCCACTTCCTATATTTCCAAGACTTAGCTCAAATGTCTCTGACCATGGGAGGCTACTCCTGGCAGACCATGAGCTCTTTCACAGGAGGAATTGTGCCCTGTTCATTTTATTTGCCTGATGTGAAGTAGATGCTCAATACTTACTGAAAGGAAATCTTGTGAGCCAAGTTACACAACACTGTGATGATATTGTTTCAATGAGGTAGCTAGGTTTCCAGACAGCCCCACCCTGGACTTATATATATATATATCCCATTCTTGGGTGGGAGAAAATCTACTGGGATGCTAATGTTACTATTAGTCTTTCCATGGCCACTCTTCTCCAAGATAAATAACAATTTTTTAAGCTTCCACTTCCTTTACAACCCTGTTTTCTCATTTTCTAAGGCATTAAGGCCAAATCAAAGCATTTGTGGGGGACAGCTGAGCCTGCTGTGGAAAAAGGGGACCCACTACCCTTTTTCTCTCCTGGCATTCATCTGCCATCCTTCCAGATTCTCCATCAGACAGACAGGAATAGGTCTGTCATACAGATGCTGTATGCACTGGGCCTGTGTTTGCAAGATGTTTATATAGAAATCCTAACCAAAATAATAACAGCAATATTCATGCGGCCTATGTCTCTAAAATGACCACAGAATATCCCTTACCACATTCAAACTAAAAAGCAGATGACATTCTAAGAGATTCATTTTTAACAAATCATGCTTTATCCTATGGACTATTTTACATATCAATCTACATAAAATTATCTCATTGCACATGCCAGCAGAAATGTCTATATTAGCTGAATGAGCTAATAAGGATACCAAGTGTGTTAGTGAAACTTATAAATGTATTTGAAACACAGAAAGAGATTTCAGAAATGCCCAGGTGGAGAGAAATGTATCTTCCACAGATCTTATGGGAAAGCCAGACACTACATAACTTACTACTAGAGAAAATAACATATTTGAATAAAAAATGAGAAGATCATTCTCAAACACAAATGAGGAGTATAAATGCTAAAGAAAGAAAAAAAGAAACAAACAAATTCAGTTATTCTAGGTAAGTGCCTAAGTTCAATTACAAAAAGCCAGAATCAAGTAAAATTTGTTTATAAACAACAAAAGCAAACAAGCATCCACACAATAAAATTGAAATGAATAAAAATTAAATTTAATGTCAGGGGAATCTTTTTTTAAGACTTAAAACAAGTCAATTGCCTGGAAATTTCACAAACAAATGTATTTCATCTGCCACTCCTCCAGGTTCTTTATCAGCACAGAGGAATTGGTCACTATACGTCATCGGACTTGGGTTGTGTCTACCTTTACACATAAATAGTAATAGTCTAACCAAATGATAAAATAATGACAGCAACATTCATGCAAGCTAATGCTCTAAAATGACTGTGGAATCTCCCATACCACATCCAAATTAAAAATATTGAGGACTGAAAAACAAAAAACTGAGGACCAGTGATTTTAATAGGATATCTTTCCCAGGGTCATCAGACTCCCTTCTTTTATTCACAAAATAATCATGGAGAAAAAGCATACAAAATGGGAGTATGGAGAGTTCATGAAATATTTTAAGATAAAACTTCTTTCTAGGAAAAAAAGTCTACCAAACCCAGACTCCCAGAAAAACTTGGCAGAGAAAGGCCTTAGCATATTTCAAATATTTCTAATAATACTACATTCATCTTAAATAAAATAGATTCAGAGAGTGTGGCTAAAAACTCAGTTGTTGAAATGTGGAATATATAAGAAACGTCTTTCTAGAAAAATTTAAATGTGAGCATCTGGATTGTGAGATTGTAGAGCTGGGAAGTCATCTCTTAGGAAAATGTTTTATTTAAATGCTCTGCTCCTTCACGCATTCACTCAACAGGGTTGAGATTGGGTAGATTTTTGGCTTGGATGGATATAAATGTTCTGAAAAGAAACACAAAAACAACCTCACCATGGCAGTTAGAGAACCCTCACCTTGTTCTAGCTCGTCAATATTCTGGCAACTGAAAGCTCCCAAAGGCAGCCAGAGAATCAAGAATGAGAACAAATTCAAGGCCATTCATCCTCAGTTCCATGAGGTGCAACTGAGAAAGTATTCTTGGATTCTTCTTCAGTTCTGCTACCTCCTAAAATGCTCCAGGGATGGTACCATGGAACACTCTTCAAACAAATGGGGGAGTTTCCCAAACTTATTTGACCATAAGTGGGCCCCCTTGCCTTTTCTATATAGCTTCTCTTGATATCCTGAGGATGAGTGTTCCTAGGAACAGACTGGGAATCTCTTCCAGTAAAATAGTATGATCAAGTACTTAAGAGTGTTGAGTGCGGAGTCAGACTGCTTAATTTACATGTTTTACATGGTAGCTATGTGACTCTGGGCAGGGGACTTAGCTTTCTCTGCTTCAGTTTCCTCTTCTACACACTAACAAGAGCTACCTATGGCTTGGGGTTATTGTTCAGAAGACAAGAAAGCATGTGTAGAGTGCTGTGCTCAGCACTGTGCCTGCTGCATAGTGCTATAAATGCTAGTTCTTAGCACTTTTATTACACCCAAAGTTCTGGCTAAGCCTGCAGGGAGGGATTTTCTAAGTGGGATCGCCTTTCTAGGTCTGGGTTAGTCCTAAATTAGTTTCAGAGCTTCAGCTAGATATCTCTACATTTAGGCCACCATTTCCTTGGAAGCTGCCCATTTCCTTCCCTCAGTTACTCTGGATTGGGTTTTGGGGGCTTTGCTAAGGTAGGGTTGACCAGGGTCTGGGAGAGGAAACCTTCTGGCTGGGTCTCTACTTCCAAGAGAAGACCCCCTGATTGGAAATGACTGCACAGAGCTCTAACTGCCATGGAACCTGCATGTCAAAGCCTTGGAGGGCGTCTGGTCTTGTTCACTGGTGTGTTCTACACCATGAAGGCCTGGTGGCTCCTGCATGACTTCCTGCTTCCTGCCTCTGTTCTGCTGTTCCTAAGAGTGTTTATGGTAATGGTTGTATCAAGAATCTTTCCTTTCTCTCTTTTTCTTTTTTTGAAAGGACACTTTTGAGAGTTTTTCATGATTACTAAACACATAGTTATTACACAAAAGTCTAATGTCATGCAAACACATCAAGTAAAAAGTGAGAAGCTCCTACAATTCCATAGCCCTTTACCCCTCATTCTCCAACTCCCAATCCCAAGACTGCTACTGTCAATAATTTTCTCCTCATTTTAAATATGTGCTGAACCGGAAGCACTGTACTCTGCTAGGAATTCCTTACCCCACTCCTTCTGCATTAGGAATTCCTATTTAAAAAAGAAAGCTCAAGCTTCACATTGGAGAAGTTACCCAGACTCAGCCAAGCTATGCTGGCTACTCCCCTCACTGGTTTCTAAAATAATTTGTATATACTACATCTGAGGAACTTAGGAAAATTTCATTACAATTTTTGAATCAAATGTCTCTACTCAAATACAAGCAATCAACAAACATAAAAAATGTTCATTATCTCTACCAATTAGAGAAATGCAAATCAAAACTACTCTAAGATTTCATCTCACTTCAGTTAGAATGGCAATTATCAATAATACAAGCAATAATAAGTGTTGGCAAGGATGTGGTGCACTCATACATTGCTGGTGAGACTGCAAATTGGTGCAACCACTCTGGAAAGCAGTATGGAGATTCCTCAGAAAACTTAGAATGGAACCACCATCTGACCCAGCTATCCCTTGATACTATCATAGTATACTATGATACTTGATAGTTCATACTATCCAAGTATGAACTCCTTGGTTCATACCCACAGGACTTAAAATCAGCATACTACAGTGACGCAGCCACATCAATGTTTATAGCATCCCAATTCACAATAGCTAAACTATGGAATCAACCTAGGTGCCCTTCAACAGATGAACAGATAAAGAAAATAATTATGACACTGGCAGGTAAATGGATGGAACTAGAAAACATCATGCTAAGTAAAGTAAGCCATTCCCAATAAACCAAAGGCTGAATGTTTTCTCTGATAAGTGGATGCTGATCCATAGTGTGGGGCTGGTAGGGAAGAATGAAAGAACTTTGGATTGTGCAGACGGGAGTGAGGGGAGGGGAGGGACTGTGGGGATGGGAAGGTTGTTGGAATGAGACAGGCATTATTACCCTATATACATGTAGGATTACACTCCTGTTGTGACTGCACCATGTACAGCCAGAGGAATGAGAAGTTGTGCTCCATTTGTGTACAATGTGTCAAAATACATTCTGCTGTCATGTATAACTAATTAGACAAATTTTTAAAAATTTTAATAAAATGTCTCTTCTCCCTCCACTTTGGTACAAGGCATCTGGGACATGGGCAGGCTGTCAGTACACATCAATTACCTGTTGAGAGAATGAGTGAAGGGGCACACTAATGAAGTAATTTTCTAAGAGAGACTTTCCAGCTCTATAATGACCACAATGAGGATGCTCAAATTTAAATTTCTCTGTAGGATGTTTCTAATATACCTCACATTTCAATAACCAATATTGTTCATCATAATTTCTTTCATTCCCTTAGGCCTAAAATCTCAAAATTCTAACTTCAGAGAAAAATGATAAAGTTTTGGAATGGATGGTAGTTTATTTTTCTAGTGCCAAATGAACATTTGAAGTATAGCATTTTTGGCCACAGGCTTTGTCCACTGACACCAGAGCATTCCAGGAAATGACATTTCAAATAAACAGTTTCACATCCAGTAAACCACAAACACAAAAAAAGTATTCAACAACACTTCACAGCAAATAGCCTTCTGTTGACAGTTCCTCAGGAAAGACTGATTATATTTACAAAGCACAAAGATCTCGTTATATTAATTGAATATAATTTAAGCTGATGGCTTAGGCGAAAGAGTACATCTTCGAGTTGTGAGAAAGAAGGGCAAAAGAAGATACCAGAAGGATACAGCTTTGAAAAAGATTTCAAAATATCAGAGCGCCCCTCTGGACCAACACTTCAAATTAACAAGCCACCAGGGGACTCTGATGTGCAGGCTGCCTGACACATCATCAAGCATCCAGAAGGAGTGTCACTTTTCCTGGGAAAAGGAATCACCACAGAGCTTTCATATTTCACCAATTAAACAGTTTGGACTCAATGTAATTAAATAATATCATCATGAATCCATTTCTTGGTCTCAAGCCCAAGGCCCTATTTCTTATTCAAGTATGTCAGTGATTTTTGTCTAGAACCCATATGTCATATGTTGGACCCAGTTCCTCCTGTTAAAATACATTGTCAATCTACAAATCAAAATCCATTAATTTAAAATGGAAATGGAAGACTCAGTGGGTGCAAGCACAGGAAGGGAAGGGTACAATGGATACAGGGCATTCAATCTAAGCAGGACATGGATGCAGGAAGTGACAAGGAGGAATTTAAGACTCCAGAAAATCTAGTATGAAGATGAAAAAAAAAGTGGAGGGGTGAGTGAGTTTCCATCATACAAGAGATGGTGACTTAAATAGTAAAGGCAAAGGATATTTTAGGGATACCATAGCAGCTGGCCCTAGAATTAACATTAGTAAAACTAACATTAAATTAGGAGGCAAAGTAATCACTCATAGGGGTGGCAGTAAAAAAAATTAGTAAAAAAAGAAAGTTATCCTCCTCCCTTATATTAAAAATATGATTCATAGTCAGGCTCATCAAATTATAAAAGCTAACATTTACTGGGAACTCCATTTGAGTCAGGCCCTTTTCTACATATATTATGTGTTCATTTAACTTTCAAAGTAATCCTGGGAGTTAGGTCTAATTTTTATCCTCATTTCACAGATGACCACACAACTAGGAAGTCTCAGGACTGAGAAGTGAACCTAGGCAGCCTGGTTCCAGAAGTGTGTGTGTGTGTGCACGCGTGTGTGTGTGTGTGTGTGTACATGCATGTGTGTGTGTACTTGTTCTAAGTATACCATGCTGCTTCATAAACACCTACTCAAAATAAATGATATTCTTCATTTTAGAGTTTTATTCACGTTTACATAGGTTTTCAGAAATCTTCCAGAGGTATAGTTCTGAATTGAAAAGACTGATTACTATCAAAAGCAACTGAAGTCAACGTGCTGTCAGAGCGAGAAGAAAGATATTCAATTCACGTTGGCATGGTATTTGACATTTATCTATGCAATTGAATTGAACTCAACTGAGTGATTTAGGGTCCCATGCCGCGTATCAGAGCATGGAGATTCAAAACCTAGAGAAGACACAATTTTTATTTCAACCCAGAGCAAATAAAATACTTGGGAGGCTTACAACTGACTAGAGATGAGGAAAACAAAGTCCAAAGAGTTCAAATGACCTGCCTGGGGCCAAAAACGTAGTTTGTAGCACAGAGTGACCTAAAACCAATTCAGATGAATCTGGTTTCTCTTTCTTCTTCACCAATTTGCTTCCAAACAAAATCTGGTTGAATGCACTGAAATAAACTTAGTGTCCAGAAAATTTTCTATAAAGAAGAAAAATGCTTTTGTTTTTGTCTGCTTTATTCTAGAGCTGACTTCATTCTAGAATGAAATAAGGGAAGAAAAAGAGATAACCAAGGAACATTTTTAGAGAAAGTGGAGAGCGTTCAGAATTTCTCAGATCTTGTCTGAAGGAATGTAATCTGGGGTTTTATTTGCTGGAAAATTCCTCCAGTGTTATGCCATTCTAAAAGCAGACATTGAAGCAATGTGTACATTGATGATTATACATGTGCTCAAGCACGTGTGTGTGTGTAGGTCTTGCAATCTATTCTATGGGTCTGAAGAACAAAGGACATGTTCTCTGTGTGCCTGGTTTTTGCAAAGAGCTTTAGAAAAAGCACAGTAGGTCTTTTCCGACATATGTGGTAATGATGGTGAAGGTTTACGTATATGTAATGTAGAGTTTCAAGTAAATTTTTTTAAATCCTATATTCAGGTAACCTAGAGATTTTTTTAGTAGTTTATTTTAGTGTTTCTCAAATTAAAACAATTGTCTTCCCTCTCCCAAGGTTACTTGGTAGTGCCTAGAGACATTTTGGTTGTCAAAATTTGAGGGGGGTAGGTGTTAGGGATGCTGCAAAATATCCTACCATGCAGGGACACTGTACAACAAAAAATCACCTGATCCAAAATATCAATAATGCTGAGGATACTCTGGGAAGTATTGAGAAGTAAAAACATGCAGAACCACCTTTGCATCTCTTCATTCTAAAACACAAGTAAGCCAGGCATGGTGCTGCACACCTATAATCCCAGCAACCTGGGAGATGGAGGCAGGAGGATCATGAGTTCAAAGCCAGCCTCAGCACCTTAGAGAGGCCCTAAACAACTCAGAAAAACTCTGTCTCTAATAAAAAATAAAAAAGGGCTGGGGATGTGGCTCAGTGGTTAAGTGCCCCTGGGTTCAATCCCCAGTGCCAAAAATAAAAATAAAAAATTTTTTAAAAAACACAAGTAAGATATAAATCAAAATACTACACCAAAGATCTATCTGAAACATGACCATTTTAGCAATCTATTGTTAAGAAGATGAGCATTTTTCATAAGCCGGCATATGACATTAGAAGCGTTTGCTAAAAGTGATAGGAAACACGAAGTAAGACACATGCTCTCAAAGAAGCAGTGAAATGTTCACTGCATCTGAAACCCAGGTTACTCCACAGTTATGGTACAAGATGTTCTGCTGATAAGGCACTTCAAAACCACCATAGGTCTGATTCAGCTATGCAACTTTCATGTTGGACTATTTTGTCATTTGTAACCACACTCAAAATCCACCTATTTAGCCAGTGCACAGAGCAAAATATATGTAATTTATTTGCAAATTTGGTCATTGAATTAACTGCTTTTGCTATTAGCCATCCCCTTTTATGGCTCTCCATCTGACCAACATCCAGGTTTACCTGGAAGGTCCAATTTCTCATCCCAGATTCCTGTTGTGTCTGTAGGAACCATTCCTGAGTCATACTCATTGATTTCTACCTTTTCCATTATCCTAACAACTTGGTAATGTCTTAAAATGAAGAAGGAAAGGACGTAGGGGAGTGGCCGAGCTCCCTGTACTTGGTCAAGGTTTCCTTGCACAGTCTCTAGTTGATGGGTTACATTTGCTTTAGTTTTATTTGCTTGTTCATTTTCCCTAGTGGCTGATAATAATATGTGATACTTTGGATGTCTGGAGTACACTCAAATAAAAAGTTCTTTCTTCAAGGGAATAAATTAGTTCTTCTCTGGGAATCAACTAAAAAAAAAAAATCAACCTCAGGAGTATCTCTGAACACAAAATAGGAACTAATCTGTTAAGAATGTTGTGTATTGAGTTCAACATGTCACTACTGAGATCCTCACACCTTGGTTAATGATTTTCTAAATATTTACCAAGATCTTTAATAAGCGAGAGTGCTTCCCAGGATATGAAGGCTCCACCACCATCATCCATGGCACCCTGCCCAACATCCCAGCTGTCCAGATGTCCACTGACCAACACAACCTAGAACAAATAAGATATAAAAACTTAGCAAGTTGACATGATAGGCATCTAAAATACAAAAATGAAACTTTTATGTTTCCTTTTCTATTTTTATATCTATCCCATTAGTGGGAAACTTGGTATAGGAGCATTGATTGCATAAGGAGTCATCTAAGGTCATTCTAATAGTAATAAAAGTCCTCACATTGTACTTCTCCTTATTAATAAATGAATACTAAAGAAACTGGTTTAATATTGATAGATATTTGGTAATTTTATTACATGAATTAAAACCAAAATTGACTCAAAACTTCCATCACATTCATAATTGTCTCCTATTTTAGAAAACACAATAAAGAAGTATCAAATTGAATTCAAATGGAAAAATGAGAATAATACTTTGTTTTATAGATGATTGCATTTTACACATTATACATTACTTTTGGTGTTAAATAAGTAGCTAGATTTAAAAACTAAACTCACTGAATGGAAAAACTTTAACAGAGATTTTAATTTACATTAGCTTTAAATAAACCTAGAGATTACACAATATATTTTAAATTACCAGAAGTCTAAACTGTTTTTCAAGAAACATTATTGTCTCTAGGCAAATATTTACAAAATGTTTCTCTGGAACTAAATTTTATGGGCACATTTCAAACACATTAAAAACTAAGTAAAATGGGCTGGGGCTGTAGCTCAGTGGTAGAGCGCTTGTCTAGCAAGCGTGAGGCACTGGGTTCGATCTTCAGCACCACATATAAATAAATGAATAAAATAAAGATCCATCAACAACAAAAAAATATTTTAAAAAAAACTAAGTAAAATGATGATAGTATGTTGATATGAAAAAAATATGCCCTAATTCCTACATGTCATATAATGAAATATTAGGTTAGATGGATTATAGAGCTAAATACAGATTTTAGAGAAATGAACAGAGCATCTTTGCCAATTTAGAGTAGGCAAATATTTCTTAAACTGGACACAAAAATCAGTAGAACAGCCTATGACCCAGAAGTCCCACTCCTATACCTTTAACAGGTGTGTGTATGTGTGTGTGTGTGTGAGAGAGAGAGAGACAGAGACAGAGAGAGAGATTTAACAAGGAGATGTACTAGAATGTTCATAACAGAATATCCATAACAGACCCTCCCTCCTCCCAGAAGGAAATGACGGAACACCTGCTAACAGTAGAAAGCATAAATTGTTTTCCCAAATAGAACTGCACAGCAATAATAATGAACAAACACAATGCACAATAAATGTGGATAAATACCATGAACATAATGAAGAATGAAAGAAGCCAGATACAAAATAATACACTGTGTACAATTCCATTTACATCAAGTATAAAAGCCAGCAGGAAAGTGGTTCCCCTTGGTGAGGAGGTTGGTGACAGGGAGGGGGCCTGAGGTGAGCTTCTTGGGGCAGGTCATTCTATTTCCTGATGAGGGTCCTGGTTGGGCAGACATGCTCAGCTTGCAGAGGTCTGTCTTATTATACACTTAGCATTTGTGCTGTGAGAATATTACCCTTCAATACGAAGTCTAAAAAAAAAAGTTCAATAGAATGGTGTCTATGCACAGCATGTAGTAATAAGCAAACTGAAATTGAACCAATCTTCTTGATAGTTAAAATAAAACTTCACCATTATAATAGGAAAGCAGGGACTTTGACCTAAAATATCAGGGTGGCCCTTTACATTGCCTGGTCTACTGAGCAGCTGTAAGCTGTCCCTTTGACAACAGACCCAAACTAGTATGACCTCATTATACTCACAAACATGGATAATGCCCCAGACTAACAAGTGGCCATGTAATGAACCCTAATGGATTGTTTCTAAGGGGCAGGGGAAATAAACAAAAAATAAAGAAAAAAATTCATGGTGCAATAGCAGGAACTTTTGACTTAGAATGTGGTGTAATCCCATGTGAGACAAGAGAGCATAATTAGTCAACGTTCTCATCAACCTCACAACCATTTTTTCAATAAGGTTTCAGTGGATTAAAAATGTCAAAATGAGGTCTATGATGAATTTTTTCTCAGATAACACATAAAAGTTACTAAATCGAGGAAACTATTATTTTATACTTCAAATTTCCTTCACAATATCTGGGATTTTATAATCATACTTCTTTATGTTTTCTTAAGTGCCTCCATTCTCTAAACCACAATTATTATTTACACTAAGTAGTTAAAAGGTGGGAAAGATGGTTTTGAACGATAGGAAACTAAATGATATCCCATAGAATAAGGTCTTTGGCACAATGCTATAGAAGAATAATTACATGTCATTTAGCTTATGAGAGATTTTTAAGAAATATTTTTTCAAATCAGAAAAAAATTGGAGGCCACAATGCAATAGCTATAATTTCAATGTCTACTGATTTTAAACTAGGTAATAAAAAATACTTCTCATTCATCAGCATTTTGAATGGACTTGAATCTTTCTAATTATAAAAACTCTGCATACACTTAGAAAATAGTAGTGCAAGAAGGTTTCATTCAAAATGGTGTCTGGCCAACATTTCTTAATGCAGTCTCAAAAGATACCTCAGGAAATATACAAACTCACAAAGCTGCTAAAAATCTGTCGTGGGTCAAGGTCAGGTATAAAGGAACACTAATTATAATGAAGTTGGACCTGACTTAAGCAAACAAAAAAGACTACCCCAAGCTGTAGTAAACTTGTTTCATGAAAGATAAACACCTGGTAGAAGATAGGAAAACACACAGTTCCTTCACCGCCTACCTCCCTTGCCAGATATGGAGCCCCTAGAGCAAAAACATGGCCTAGAGCCAACAGAGACAGATGTGGGCACCTGTGTCTCCCTCCTCTTGTGCTGCTCCCTGAGGCAGCCAGAGCCCTGACCAATTCTTTTCTCCCTGACTTCTTTTCCACTGCCATCTCTTCCAAAGGCAGTACAGAGTAAAAATGATGGAAAACAATAGCAACTGCAATAACCACCCAAACAAAACCACTAGGAAGACAGAATGCGAGCTCCGGTGCTTGAGGATGCCCAACTGATTCATTGTGTGGCAGACATTAGTCCTGACTCCCAAAGGCTTTAGGAGTTGGGGAGGAACCCAGCCCGGCAGCGCAGAAATGCAGAGGGTGCATGGTTGCTGGGGTGAGGAATCAGACTGGCAAAGGCACAACCACCTGCAGTTGTGCCGTAGGGCTGCGAGGTGAACTGCATGAAATTGTGGGAGGACAGTGGGAAGCCCAGGACAAGCCCTCACTCTGTACGTGTTATTGGCACTCACAGAGACACTGAGTCCAAATGGGTTCACCTGACTGAAAGATACCTAAGAACAGGGTCAAACTATGGCAGAGCTGGGTGTGGTGGCTCATGCCTGTAATCCCAGGACTTTGGGAGGCTGAGACAGGAGAATCGTGAGTTCAAAGCCAGCCTCAGCAATGGCGAGGTGCTAAGCACCTCAGTGAGACCCTGTCTCTAAATAAAATACCAAAAATGGGACTGAGAATGTGGCTCAGTGGTTGAGTACTCCCGAGTTCAATCCTCGGCACCAAAAATAAATAAATAAATAAATAGATAGATAGATAAATAAAATATGGCAGAAGAAGAGAGGACGGTCTCAGAGGAACTGTGTTTTTAGGAATTGAGCTAATGCAAGATACCACAGAAAAGGTCATGACCTTTGGCATCCATTTATGATTTCTTGCAACCATCTGACTGAGTTTTGACTCAGTGCTAGAGATACAGAAATGAACAAAATGAAATTACATTCTTCTGGAGGAGATGGAAAATAAACAAACAAACAAACACACTATCCGGGAAGTTTTAAGTGCTATAAAGAAAACTAAGACAAAGAAAGAGAACAGAGGGATGGTGGCAGAGAGTGGATGGCAAATAAAGCTATTTTAGGTAGAAATGTCGGCAGTGGCAGGGGAGGGGGTGTTTCTTCCTAAGGAGATAACATTTGAATAGAGACTTGCAGGAACACAAGTGAGCCCTGCAAAACCTGGGAAAGAACATTCCAGACAGCATAGAAACATGTAAAAGCTCTGGGTGGGAACATATGCGACCTGTTTGAAGCTGGCAAGAGGGCAGCTGTGACTGAGGCAGAGATAGCAGGAAGGTAGTGGCTACAGGGACGCCTGAGGCTGCAGAAGCAAGTAGAAACTTATAAGCCACACAGGGAACTTGGACTTTATTCTAACTGTGATGAAAAGCTAGGGGGAAATCACAGGATCCGGTTGATGCCTAAATATCATTGCTAGTAGGGAGAAAGAGTAAAGGGTGAAAGGAAGGCAGGCCAATTCGCAGAAACTAATTCATCAGAAATCAATTCGCAAGGGGAAAGTCTGTTTCCTCTTAAAATATACACAGTCACAGGAGAATGGTGTCTCCACCCAACAATGACAGAAAGCTGGATAGTCCATGACATCATAACTTTTTAAAGTGTGGTTCAGAGATTCAACAAGATGGACTGAATTCCAGAGGATGACAAGCCCTGGAAAGATAGCTGGGACCGAAGAACTGTCTGCCTTTGGTGATGACACAAGGGAAAGGTGGCAAAAGCAGAAGGAAGAAAACAACTGAAATGCTATCTTTAGGGCAAATGTGGGTCAACCTGAGAGTTTAGAATTTCTGAAATCCCCACATAAGGGCACTAGGTACCCATTTTCTAGGTCTTCTTCACAGGCCTCGACTTAGTGCTCTCAACAAAGACTGGAAGCCGGGCATTAGCCCTGGGACGGCCTGCCTCAGTGGTGCAGAAGATGGCTGGTGCTGCTGGGAGGCAGCCTACAAACATGTCTCTGGAACACCTCTCATATGAAACAGGGCCATCTCTCTGAAGAAGAGGCAGAAAACTGTCCTGCATGCCAGCTGCAGACAAAGGTCAGTGGCCATGAGCAGAGGGGCAGGAAGTGGCACTCCTGTCCTGCAGTGACACTGGGGGAAATACATGTGTTTCCTTCCCTCTGGAGAAGGGCAGGAAGCCCACTCACCCAGAGTACTGTACAGACAGACATAATGATGAGTCTTACTGCACTGGAGACGGGCAGGAGGAAGGAGCAAAATGTTGAGGAAGCACCCTTGAGCTCAGGCACACAGGGCTAACTAAGACCAAGGGGAAGGAAGACCAAGAAATCACCCTGTCCTCACCACTGAGTCACAGGAAGAGCAGTAACAGTTTCCAGCCAGGGAAAGACAGGAGCACAAAGATGCACCTTCTGCAGTACAGACACAGAGAGCCTGTTGAAAACTGAAGCTGAGGCCTAGACACCATGCAGATGCCTCTAGCAACCCGAACCTCAAACTAAAACAGAGTAGCACCGGCCTGCAAAGCATGTGAGAAATGAAATAAAAACCAAGCCTAGCTCCACTCCACATGAACCCACTCAACTGCACCATGTTACAGGAGGAATAAGTAATGATTCTCTTAGGGCCTATTGTTCTCTTACATCCAATGTCTAGCATCCAATAAAAGTGATGAGATACAAGAGAAGCAAAAAATAAAACAATCTATTATCACAAAGCACAATATTCAGCAGAACCAGACCAAATATCACCTAGATGTTTAAACTTTTAGATAAGGATTTTTTTTTAAAGTCATGATTACTATGTTAACGGATCTAATGAAAGATGGAGCATTTTATTACGTATACCAAAACTAAAATCAAATGCAAATGCTAAAAGTGAAAAATATAATGATTGTAGATACACTTAATACTGGAGCATAAAACTTAAAACCTAAGCTTTTATAAGAAAATAAAACCATATCTTCAGTGGGCAGTAGAAGAGTTTTAAAATAAGATATAAAAGACTCAAAGTAGGAAGAGAAGATGCACATATTTAACTATAATAAAATGCAGCCTTTCTGTTCATCAGAAGAAATCATGGAATGAGAGGAATGGGTACCAACTGGGAGAAGATATTTAAAATATACATATAGCTAAAAACATAGTTTGTTTCAAAAGAGGTAAAGATTTCCTACTAATCAACAAGAAAAAGGCAAGTAACCCAAAAACAAGTGGACAAGAGATAAACAAGCATTTCATAAAAAATGAAAATAAGAATGGACATCAAGCATTTGCAAGACAACCGATCTCGTTAATAATTAGGGAACTGTAAACTCAGTCCTCAATAAGACACCTCTTTGCAAATGACTGGAAAGAAGCTTAAAATCTGACACTACAAAGTCTTGGCAAGGATGCTGAGCAACAGAAATTCTCTTCTCCTCTTGGTAGGAGTAGGAAGTTGGTAATATCATTCAGGAAAACAACTGGACATATCCTTGTAAGGGTGAATATATGTGCAGCCCACATCCAACAATTCCACTGTAGGTGTAGAGGAATTTTGGGGCTTGTGTTCCAGAAGACATGGACTAAAATCGTCAGAAGCAATCAGGTAATAAATTGAAAACAGCTCCAAAGTCCATGAACAGTAGAATGGATGAATAAATTGTGTTTTAGACATACAGTGGAATATTATAAAATAGTGAAAATGACTTACAGTTGCATAGATAAATTTGAATAAATCTAACAACAAAAACCTGGAACAAAAAAAAGAAAAAAATTGCAAGAAGAAATAGAAAGGCTTCACTTTATAAGGTGGATTTTAGCTAGGCTGGCAATAATGTAGTAATACATTCAAAAAATGGTAAAGCCATGAAGAAAAGCCAAGTGCATAGGAGTAGAGCAGAATTAGGGTAGCATTTACATACAACATGGGGTTGGGGCAGAGAGGAGGAGATGCATGGGGAGGGGAGCACAGGGGTTTCTGAGACACTGCTAGTTGTCTGTTTCTGGAACAGAGTGCTGAGAGCATGTGAGATGTTTCCTTTACCTCTGGATGGTATACAATAAAGACTTTTGTATATGGGCTATATTAAACACTCACAAGAATTATCAAAGACCTACCTTTGAAAGGCATGGGGTTAGACAGTTTTATAAAAGAGTTCAACCAAATATTTATCTCATCCTATTTCAATTGCTCTAAAACAAAGAAAAATATGAACAACATCTATAATTACTTACAAAGCTATAATAGCCTCAATATGAAAACCTGACAGATACAATATTCCCCATAAAAACTTATTAGGGATCCAATATGATTGTACAAATTTGAAATAATTGTATCTAGCAGCTTATTAAGAAGACACTGCAATATTAACTCTGTAGTCTCCAAATGCAACTAGAAGCTGTGTACCTATCAGAAATACTAAGAAGGGGGCTGGGATTATGGCGCAGTGGTAGCGTGCTCGCCTAGCACGCATAAAGCACTGGGTTCGATCCTCAGCACCACATAAAAATAAAATAAAGATATTCTGTCACCTACAACTGAAAAATAAACATTAAAAAAAAAAAAAAAAAGAAATACTAAGAAGAGCCAAGCACAGTGGCACACACCTGTAATCATGCTGGCTCGGCTGAGGCAGGAGGATTGAGAGTTCAAAGTCAGCCTCAGCTACTTAGTGAGGCCCTAAGCAACTCAGCAAGACCCTGTTTCTAAATAAAATAATATCAAAAAGGGCTGGGGATGTGGCTTAGTGGTTAAGCACTCCTGGGTTCAATCCCTGGTACAAATAAATAAATAATAGATAGATAGATCGATCGACCGATAGATAGATAGAAGAAAGGGCCACTGTCAGGCCATACTTATCTTCTTTGCATGCTTGCTTTTAACATTTCTTATGGAAATTAAATTTTATAGGTATTTATCTAATCTGACCACATTCTTGTTGATCAGTCACCAATGAGCAGGATATCCATCTGACAATGAGTCATGCTTCATTCTACAAATATTTTGGTCAATCAAAACTCAGGAAGACAACAACCCTGCATGTTTATTTTTTGCTTTTGTGAGGCTTTGTTTTATTTGTAGATGATTCATTCTCCTAGTCTTAATTTTATTGTGTGTATTTTAAATGGTGCTAGGAGTGTTAGTGCTACCAAGTTTGAAGCCTAATGCATTCACAGACAAGAAATCCCCAGTCAAATTTTCAATGACAAAAATGAGATTGAAAAATATGATCTACAAAGAAGGAGGAAAAAGAAACTCATTATTTAGCCTTAGAGAAGAGGCCAACGGGTGACCTAATAATGGGCTTCAGCTGGGACTGGTCCCTCTGTGGAGGATATGAACAGCAGAAGAAAATGCAATGGAAGCCAGACTTCAGCTGCAGCCATGAGCATTAGGGCCATGTAGGTGATCAAGAATTTTCTGATAAAATCTGTTCTTAAAAAAAAAAAAAGGGATAGTAGGGGAAAGATTATGGAAAATTTCCTTCCTTGAAGGATTTCTAAAATAAAATGCATTCATAGGTCTTAGATGGGAAACTAAAAGAGAAGAAATAAACAAAACCTCTCAAGGTTCCTTCTTTTTTTTTTTAATATTTATTTTTTAGTTGTAGGTGGACAGAATATCTTTATTTTATTTTTACGTGGTGCTGAAGGATCGAACCCAGTGCCTCATGCATGCTAGGCGAGCACGCTACCACTGAGCTACAGCCCCAGCCCCTCAAGGTTCCTTCTAACACAATATTCCATGACAGTTCTCAAAAATTTGTAAAGAAATCGTCCTTTGAAAAGTCTTGATAAACTCCACACCTTTTTTCTGAGCATCTCTCTTTTGCTACCAAGCATCTTCTCATATACTAGATTCTAAACACAGGTGGGCTGGAGTTTCTTAAGAAATTGATGTTTTTATGATCCCTGTTGGAGACAAAGCCCTGACTTTCAGAGGGCAATAGCTGAATGTATTATGCTACTGCTCATCACAGACAAGAGGGGCTATGTTTGAACAAATATTTTCCTCCCCAATGATTCAGACTAGGTGGTCCACAGAACAAAGCTAGGTCCCTGACATACAGGGCGTGTCCAGAGACAACACAGCAACATCTGTGATGCTCTTGAATTTATTTCTTATCTTCAAGCATTTTTAGTGAAGCTGTTGCATGCTAGCTTATAGGATGCAGATTTCTTTTGCAAGAAAATGGGCCATCTGCCCACATGTACGTGCACCACCACAGCTGCTCCTGAAAAGAGATGCTTCCACTCCCAGACCATTCGCTCTGATTTGTGCAGGTCACTCAGATTGGATTCATAAAAGGAAGCTCATGCCTGTTCCTAGTTGAATTCTCTGAGCACATTACTGGCCTGGTATCTGAGGCTAAGACAAGAAGGGTGTAATTTATCTTTGGCTCCTGAAAACCTTGGGCAGAGAGAAAATGTGATTGCAATGTACTTGGAAGAAATGGCTGAAACTGATTAAACATTGATTTGAGGATGGGGCACAGCAGAGCATGTCTATGGAAGGAAATCTTTGTGATGAAACAGAGGCAAAAGAATCATGGAGGAGGAGGGAGGAACATCTGTCAGGTAAAGAGTGAATACCTGACCTGACGTCCTGGAGCAGAAGATAGGCACTGAGATAGATGATCTCCAAGGACCCATCAACACTAAGATGCAATGATTCTAAAAGAAAAAGGGGGTTTACCTTGGCCATTACTCAGTGAGAAGGAACTGCTAATGTTTTCCTATAAATCTAGAATTGTTTTTATAAGTTTCTATCATGATTTTTTTCTACCAGAACCAAAACAAAAATTTTAAATTATATTAATTATGATATTTATTATTAAAGAACTCCACCATCCTAAAAGGAATGTTTGATGACTTAAAATTTGCCTTCCTGAATAGGAGCCACAGGGCAAGCACCAGCTTCCATTGGAGCCTGGGGGAATCCTGTGAAGGGCACAATAATTACAATCATTGACAATACCACACTTCGTGTCCTTTGATAATCTATGATGAACTTTCACTTCTGCATTCGTATAAATGTTCTCAGAGTTCTTTTTACTATTTTCTGTCCATGGTCAGAAAGTTCTATAAATTTATCACCCACCTTATGAAACAGTATTTCCTTTTATCTGCCCTAAGATTACCTTCTCAGGCATGAAATACACAAAACCATGATGTGTAATCATTTTGAAATGAGGGTTTCTTTTTTTTTTCTTCTTTTGCAGGCTGAAGATTGCTACCCACCCTATAATGTCTTATGGTGTAATTTTGACAGTTCCCTCAGAACTTTTCTAAATTTTACTATATTTTAGAGACACAGCAACCAAGACTGGGATGTGTAGATACCACAAACTTTTTGTATATTATGTGTAAACTATAATACCCTTCATGAGAGGTCCCAGAATTTATTTGTTCTCTTTAATTGCATAGAATATCATAAATAAAGAAACCTACAATGAGTCTAGATTTCTTTTTTAGGTTTCTATACTCTATTAAAACTAGAGTGACCTCAGAAGATTATGGGCAATACTCTACTTTTACATAGAGAAGTGAAATGATTTGCCAGAATCCAAGGGCTTAAGAACAGAATGCAGGGCTCTGACCCCAGAGCCAAGGGTTATTTCAATCATATCCTTCAGCCTACTTCACAAAAGATGATGCAGAACCTACCTTTTATTACTTTTCTTTAATGCATGACCTTTTACTTGACTATTCTAAAAATCATTCTGCCCCATGATGCTGACACACATAATGGTAACGAGTGTTTTCAACAATTCATCCCTGTCAGCTTGACACGGGCATGTTACTAAACACCTCTAAACTCATTTCCCAATCTGCAAAGTGGGGGTAATAAGGGAAACCTACTTTTAAAGTCTTACAATCTTAAAGTTGTAAGAATTAAAAGAGATGAACACTTACCACTATCTTATTCCCTGGCATGTGATGTGCATTCTTTAAATGATTGCCATTATTGATCATACCATAATTATCTTAAGATGACCTCAAATATTGCAGATGTTGTCCCTAGGAAAGATTCACTTGGGTAGCTGCAGAGCATAAGTAGATTTCATATAGTCTGCTTCAGCCAGCACTGGTTGAAGGTACTATGAGCTGCCAGTTTGAATTAGAGGGAGTATCAATCACAAGCACGTTATTTAGAAATGTGACAAACATTCTAAAAATGTTGTTTGGTGAGTCTAATTTAAAACAGCATGAACTTACTCCATTTGAAAACATCCATCAGCCATGAAATAGCTAAGTTACATTTTTATTTCAATGACAGGGTACAAAGGGTGAAAAGTTACAGATCAAGCAATCGCGTATGCGCAGACTTCTCTAAAGAACTTGGAGTTACTAGGTAACCAGGTAGCTCTAGGTTTGAACTGAAGCTTCCCATACACTTGGGAATGGTTTCGTCCTGGTTTTGATGAATCTTATGAATGATTCTGGTCCACGGCATGAACAGAGTCAGCAAAAATGGCCACACGATGGCTTTCTCTCTAGGAGCTCCTTAAATGCCAGGAAAGGGTACAAAATACAGCCTTGGAGAAAGTATTAAAAATCTGGAATACATCATGGAGCAATGAGAAGAACAAGCAGAGGATAAAAAGCACTCTCTGACATGCCATCAAAGGATACTGTCAAGAAGGAGCACAGGTTGTCAGAAATGGGGAGCAGATAAGGAAGGGTGAATCTCAATTTGTTATGCTACTGTAGACAAAAGTTTAAGTGGATGATTGTTTAAAGATCAAAGAAAAAATGAAATGGTTGGTCATACGAGCATCCTTTCCTCTGTTTTAACCTTACACTCTAACAATTTATGACTTCTGATCCTCAGATGTTCCCTCAGCAAACCTGCAGGGACATAAGGCATGTTGTAGCCTTGTGTTTGTCCCTCTCGTTGGAGCAAAGACCATATGCTTTAGAGACAAAAAGGCCAGGATCTGGAGTCTGTCTCCAGCATTTACTAGGAACCTCAGCAGGCTGCCCAAGCTCTGAGCTCCTATTTCAATGTATCTAAAAATGAATAATAACATTCAGCTACTGTGCCACTGCAACAGTGATCCCAAAGGCCTAAAGCACTGCTGGGCACCCAGCGCATGCTCAATCCATCCAGTTTCCTAATCCATCTTAGAATGTAATTACATGTTTTATTGTTATCATATGCCCAATGGATTGGGTAGATGTTAGTGAAAGTGGCTTTCTGATGGTAATTCTCAAGCAGTTGCAAGAGTGGGGTAAGGAATATCCTCTGGTGAGAGGGAACTGAGGCCAGGACATAGTTTGGGCCATTTAAAACCAAAAAGGCTGTCCTTGCTGATTCTGGTGGACTTCTATAGGAGGTCAAGAGGAGCATGCCCTCCACCCCAGCTTCCAGCTGAGACTCATTAGACTTCCTGATGGCCTAGGCCTTCTTACCCCTTTCACATGCATTTCTCACAAGGCCTGGAGGACAGTAGAGTCAACTCAAGTTGATTTGTTTGTTCAGTAATAAAATGTGACTCAGAATCAGGCTTTAATTTAGTCCTTCAGAGGAAACAATATCACTTTTTGTGATCAATGCACAATTAAAACACATTTCCCATTAATCATTTTGACTTTTACAATTTTAGAGGCATAAAAACATTAAAGAAGTTTACTTTCAACTACTGTGTAATGTAACTCACTTTCGCTCAGTGATGAGTATAAACAATGAGCGCATTAAAAAAAAATTAACCTTTATTGTGTTCTTCAAAGGTCAGAACCATACAAAGCTACAGACAAGAAATTAGGGACAGAAATAAAGCAATGCTTAAAAGTTAATGATGAGACTTCTGGTCAACATGGTTCAGCAAAACTACACTATTATGACTCCTCTATTCCAAACACTTGGCAATTAGGGATGATATATAAAAAGTGAAAACCAAAAGGTTACAGTTTGGCTCCAAGAAAGCAGATAAGCATCTCTGTGGCCTAGAGATGGATTAGAATCACAAGCAGGGAGTAGATTTGAAGCCAGGGCATCCGCAGGGCCTGCTGCTGAAGCTAGCATTGACCACTGGGTATTCTGCTCCTCAGAGAAAGAATATAAAATTGCTTTACTGGGGATAAGGGGACCTAAGCCAGGATAATTGTGTGAAGTCAAGCAAGGAGATTGGGCTTATGAGAAGAAGCTTCTCAAGTGCACACAGATATTTTCCAAGGTAGATCACATGCTAGGTCACAAAACAAATCTTGATAAATTTAAGATTGAAATCTTACCAAGTATCTCCTCTTACCGCAATGAAATCAAACTAGAAATCAGCTGCAAGAAGAAAACTGAGAAATTCATAAATATTTGAAAATGAAACAAAACCCTTGAATAATCATTGTGTCAAAGAGTAAATCAAAAAAGGAAATTATAAAATAGTCCAAGACAAACAAAACAACCCATAATACATTAAAACTTGTGGGTCATAGCAAAAGCAGTACTAGGACAGAGGTACACAGAAAGGGATGCTTACATTAAAAAAGAAGGAAGATCTCAAATAAACAATTTAACCTAATACTTCAAGGAATTAGTAAAAAAAGAAAAGACAATCCTAAACTTAGCAGAAAGAAAGCCATAGGGATTAACAAAGAACTAAACAAAATGGAAAAAATCAGCAAAACTAAGAGTTGGTATTTTAAGAAGGTAAATATAATTGACAAACTCTTTCTTTACTAAACTAATTAAAATTGAAAAAAAAAACCAGAGAAAATTCAAATAAATAAAGTCTCAAAAAATGAACAAAGAAGCACTATAAACAATGACACACCAGTAAAAAGGACTGTTAGAAATTTATGAACAATTCTACTTAAAACAAACTGTATATGCTAGAATTAATGGGTAAATTCCTAGAAATGTAAAAGTTACTAGAACTAAAGCAAGAAGAAGTAGAAGGTCTGAACAGATTTATAGCTAGTAGAGAGACTGGATCAGTAATCAAAAACCTCCCTATGGTGCATGTATGAAGACACAAGTGGTGTGACTCTATCTTATTTGCAACCAGAGAGATGGAAAATGGAACTCTATATGTGTACTATGACTGCAAATGCATTTAAATAAACAAATAAATTTTAACAAACAAACAAACAAATAAAACCTCCCTATGAAGAAAAGCCCAGGACTCAGCAGCTTCACTCATGAACTCTACCAAATATTTAAAGACAAATTAATACCAATCCTTCTCAATCTCTCTGGAAAAACTGAAGAAGGAATACTTCCGAACTAAATTTACAATGCCAGAATTACCCTTATACCAAAGCCAAAGAGACCACAAGAAGTGAAAACTACCTAATGAACATACATGCAAAAATCTCCAAATACTCACAAACTAAATCCAACAGCATATTAAAATGATCATATGCTATGATCAGGTGGAATTTATCCCTGGGATGTGATGGTTTAATATATAAAAATCAACTAATATGACATACAACATTAATAGAATAAAGGATAAAAGTCACATGGTAATCTCAACAGATGCAGAAAAATCATTTGATAAAATTCAACATCCTTTCATATTAACGATACACAATAAACAAGGAGCAGAAAGAAATTATCCCAAAATAATGAAGGCCAGATATTAAAAACCCACAGTTAATATCAAAACTCAACTATGGGAAGTGGGAAGTTTTTCTTGAAGATTGGGAACAAGGTCAGAATGTTCACTTTTACCACTTTTATTCAACATTGTACTGGAAGTCTGAAAAGAGCAAGTAGGCAAGAATAAAATAAAATGCATCCAAGTTGGAAGGAAGAAGTGAAATTGTCCTTATTTACAAATGGTGTAATTTTATATAGAGAAAAACGCTAAAAATCCCATGCAAAATTTAGAACTAATTCAGCAAAGTTGTAGAATACAAAAATCATTATGATAAAAATCCAGCAGTAGTCCTATAAACTAACAATAAAATATATGAAGGAAGATTTAGGAAAACAATCTGATTTATAACAGCATCAAAAATAATAAAATACTTAGGAATAATCTTAACCAAGAAGGTTAAAAACTTGTATACTGACATCTACAAAACTGTGATGAAAGAAATTAAATATGACACAAATGGAAAGACATTCTGTGTTCATGGGTTAGAAAACTTAATATTGTAAAAATGTCCATATGATCTCAAACAATTTAAAGATTTGATGCAATTCCTGTCTAAAGTCTAATGACATTTTTTACAAAAATAAAAAAGGCAATTCTAAAATTCATAGGGAACCACAAAAGACCATGAATAGCCAAATCGATCTCAAGAAATAACAAAACTGAAGGCATCACACTTTCTAATTTCAAAATATATTACAAAGCTACAGTAATCAAAACAATATTAGCACTGGCTAATATTGTTGTCTTAATATTAGCATTAAGACAAACAGATCAAGAGAACAAGATCAAGATGCCAGAAATAAATGTGCATATATGGTCAACTGAATTTCAACAGGGTGCCAAGAATACACAATAGGCAACAGATAACTCTAACAAATGGTTTTGGGAAGCACAGAATAATGACTGCAAAAGAATGAAACTGGGCCTTTGTTTTATACCATGCATACATATCAACTCAAAATGGATTGAATACTTGAATATAAGACTTGCAAGTGTAAAACTCCTAGAATAAAACTTAGGGAAAAATCTTCATGATGTTGATTTTGGCAATGATTTCATGGATATGAAACCAAAAGCCCAAGTAACAAAAACAAAAAATAAACAAGTGGGATTATACGAAATTGAAAAGTTTCTGCCAACAAAGGCATAGTCAAGAGAGTAAAAAGAGAGCATGTGAAAAGGAAGAAAATAATTGCAAACTACATATCTGATATGAGATTAATCTTCAAAATATATGAAGAATTTTTATAACTCAGTATAGAAAACAATCATAACCAAGTTTAAAAAATAGGCTAAGGACTCAAATAGACATTTTTCCAAAGAAGACATTGAAATGACTAACTGAAATAAGTGGGAAAATTACTCAAGGTGGCTCATTTTTAGGGAAATTAAAATCAAAACCACTATGAGATATTATTTCATATTTGTCAGGATGGCTGTTAGTTTATTTTTTTTAATTTTTTTTGGGGGGTACTGGAGATTGAACTCAGGGGCGCTCGACCACTGAGCCACATCCCCAGCCCTATTTTGTGTTTTATGTAGAGACAGGGTCTCACTGAGTTGCTTAGCACCTCGCCATTGCTGAGGCTGGCTTTGAACTCGCGATTCTCCTATCTCAGCCTCCCTAAGTGCTGGGATTACAGGCTTGTGCCACCGTGCCCAGCTAGGATGGCTGTTAGTTTAAAAACAAAAGACAACGTATGTTGTCAATGTTGAGACACTGGAAGCTCTGCACAATATTCACGGGAATGTGAAATGTGTAGTTGCTGTGGAAAACAGTGTGGAGGTATCTCAAAAAGCAAAAAAACAGAACTCCCATATTATCCAGCAATTCTACTTCTGGGTATTGACCCAGAAGGATTGAAATAAAGATACTTAAGAGGTAGCAACACAATGAACCCTTTTTAGGATATTATGCTAAGTGAAATAAGCCTGTCACAGAAAGACAAGTACTGTGCGATACCACTTAGAGGAGGTATCTAAAATACTCAAATTTATAAAGTCAGAGAGTGGAGCAGTGGCTGCCAGGAGCTGGAGAGAGAGGGACATGGGGCTATGAACCAATAGTCATAAAGTTTCATTTAAGCAAGAATGAAGAAGCTCTAGAGAGCTGTTGAACCACATTGTACCTGTAGTCAATAATAACGTATTATACACTTACAATTTCTTAAGAGGGTAAATCTCATGTTATGTGTTCTTACCACAGTAAAATAAAATAATAAAACAGACAGCTAGAATGAAAACTCCACTCCAGATTAAATTAAGTGTATGGAAATACTGCATACATTTTTGAAAATTATATTTAGGGTGATGAAAGGAATAAATATCTAGAAAAAATAATTATCACAATTGACTCAAGAAGAAATTAAAACTTGAAAATATCAGTAAATGTTATGAAATTAAATCAAAAATTAAAAAGTGCTCTCTCCTCTCTTTACATACACATAAATCACTAGACTGAAGAGGTTTGATGAGTGAATTTATCCAACTTAAAGGAATAATCATCATGTTAAGCCAACTCACTTATCTTGATACTTTAACAAGGGCAGCATAATGAAGTACAGTTTAGACTAATCTTAGCCACGAACACAATGCAAGATTATTAAATATACATCAAAAGTCCCTCCAATTCTAATAGATAGAACAAGAAAATAAACAGGCAAGGTTACAAAGTGGGTTTATGATTCTAGTAAATCTATGTAATGTGTCATCCCAAGGTAAATTCACCAATCTTAAAAAAGCAAATATAAAAATATATTAAAACTTATGCTTGGTCTAAAATGTGTGATATAAGTTAGTGGTTTTTATGAAAAATTAAAACCTGCAATTCTGATTCTACACATGAAGGGCTCTGTAGATTATGTACCTGACATTTAGGACGGTCACCCTTAGCTTGTTGAAAGCATTGTGTTGAGCAGAAAATTATCACATTGAATCTGTTTACTCCTTCTGCTTCATCACCCAAATCTAGAAAGCCTACCAACACTACAGTAGCACCACTGTTTATTTTTCTTGAATATGTACAGTATTGTACTAATGGAGAAATACTTGACAATCAAAAGACCAAAATAACAATAAAATAGAAATATGGGACTGTGTCCCAAATTTGCTAACCTGTATCAGATAAGAGCCCTGAAGCAGGAGGCTGACCCAGGTCTCCCCTTAGGAAAGCAGGCTTAGGAATTCCCCCTTCATGGAGTTCTAAGGCCATACCACACATAGCAAGGGAAACCACCTCTGCTACCATGGTTACAAATGCTCATACCAAAATCAGGGCCCAAGCCAAAATAACATGGAAAGTCAGCCTGATGTGGATCCAAGCCTACTCTACAGCAGTGAGGTGCACTGAAAGGTGAAACTAAGGACACACAAGGAGGACAACAGAGGAAGGAGGCCTCTTCTGTACTTTCTAGAGGTCCTCTTGGTTCTCTAAGCCTCACCTAGAGGGTAGTTTAAAATTATAAGAACCTTTAATTACTATAAGGCTAAAATGACAGTCATGTACCTGACATCCATTTGTCCTTATATGCAGTAAATTGCTATGACCTTATATCCAATTTCTTCTATATTCTTCCAATTACGTGTGTGTTCTTAGGTGTATTTAGAAATGCAGTGCAAGTATAGCTTACTCTGACTTTATTTTGCCCAGTATTTCTCAAAAGTTTTATCCATGCATTCAGTAAGCATTTATCAAGCCAACAAGTGCCAGACACCATACTACATGCAGAGGAGAGAGCCATGAACTTGATAGACAAGGCCCCTCCTCTTCTAAACCCGCATTCGCATCAGAGGATAGGTGATGCAACTCTAGACAGTGACACAATCTACAAAAGCAAACAATGTGACCAATGGTGACAGAAGACTCAGTGGCTAACCCAGTAAAGTTTGAATTGAGACGTGAGTGGTGAGAACTGGCCCATGAAACTCTGGGAAAGAGGACTGAGCCACAGGGAGCAGCTGGTACAGGCCCAGGGCTGGAAATGAGTTTGACTGCTGGAAACTTTCTTCATAACAACTTGTCAGCTTTAAGCAGAGTAGTGAAACAGGGAGCCCCATTTAGGAAATACTTGAGGTGCCAGAAATACTGACTTACTTTAAATTTGGGAATTATGGATGGACATGCTCACTTAGGAAATTAAAGAAATAATTAAACACTGACAAACAGATCCATCTGGAAATGCTGATGATAATTTCCATCCTAATGGTGAAATGCAACAAATTAGAACTGGAGAAGTAAGCCAGGAAAGATTCAATACAGCAAACTATAATGTGATCTTCTTATAACTCTTTTTTCTAATCATACACAGCTATCAAATAATTTGGTTCTAGAAATGAAAGTAATACATGCATTCAATTGTTAGAGAAGTACATTAGGAGGGAAGCAAAAGGAAAGAATCTCTTTTGGGGTTTAAAAAAAAAAACTATACCAGGGAAACCTGGGAAAGGATGAGTGCTAGTGTTGGGATTGAATGGAAGGGGAGTTCAGAGAAATGTCTTCTTGCACCATTGACTGGAAGGTCAACTGCATAGAAAGCAGCCCTGATGCAAGCAGCCTGCAACACCAGCAGAATCCATTGGTCAGCATGACCCAGGGATTCCACAGTGCATGAAAGAAGAAGCCAATACTCAGGCAAGTAGTCACTGGGAAGTCACCTGGGCTGTCTACAATTCAGCACCAGTGTCGGGTAGAGAGACAACCCAGGAGAATCTGAGAGCCAATTGAGAGTGTAGATGCCTTTCCCAAGCAAGGACGTGGTTTAGAGTGGAAACTAGTTAACAGAGAATTCACACCAGGCAGAAAGGATTAAAGGGAAAAGAGTGAACAAATTAACAAGAGGGTTATATTTTAGGAAGAAACAGCATTATCATACCTTTACAACAGCTTATCTCACACAAATGTAGTATCTCCAATTTCAAATCTAACTTGAAAAAAGTGCTAAATGGGATATAAGAGCAAAAAAGTAACCAGGCTGCTGGGTACTCTTTCATCTTTAGGGAAAAAAATTGCTCAATCAAATCTTTTATGGAATGGGGTATTCTGATTAAATCAATCTCCTGATTAGATAGATTAGCTTTTTGAAATATACTTGTCAATCTTTCTTAAAGCTATCAGCTAAGATCAATAGAAAAAGAAAACCAGATGGTCCGGAAGCTCATCTGTGCTTTCATATGCAAAATAATTAAGTTTATTACAAAAGATGTACCATAATATCAATATAGCATGTGAATTATGAAACAAGAGTAGAAACTTAAAATGAGATAAACTTAAGTTTTGTATTTTCTCCCAATATCCTCATGCATTTTCCCATACTCACTTTGGAGACTGCTGTGCCTGTGCCCACAGTGACCCTTGCTGGGCTCCAGGAGGGCAGGGGCGAGAGCTGTCTTGTTCATTGTCCAGTCCCCAGGGCCTTACAGCACTCGAGCTAGTTTGACCCTGAACTCTCTCCTTCCTAGGTGACTCACACTTGGACACAGAAGGAAAAGCTCTCCATTAGCTTTAAACAATCTAATTCTATAATCTCTGGGGATACTGAAGGGAACTTCACCCAGTGACAGGTTGATAAGCCCCAGGGTGTACAATGAGTTCTATAGCCTAAAGCCACTGCTGAAAGTGAAGGGGAATTTTTTTTATACCCTGTAGGAAATGCACTCTATGAAAAGAGAAATTTGAGGTATTCCTCTACTACCATGCCACTGGAAGAATTTTTAAATTTGAAAGAATAAATATGTGAACACTATAACCTTTTAGAAATACAACTGTTTAAAAACAGTACACTGGCAGGCTGCTCAAATATTCTAAAACAATGAGCAGCTTGACATTTTTCAAACAAATATTTTAAAACTCAGGTCCACATGTGCACTGGAAATTAATGCCATTTGTTCAACAATAATAGACTTGATTCATATCCACTCTCATATAGTGGATTATATTTGCTGATTTCATTAAAGCTTCAAAAGGTTACATCTGGTTGACATATGAAAAACTCCACACCTCCAGAAGAGGGAATTTTATTTTTTAACAAATTGCTCCTCAGAAAGAAATAATGGTAAAGCATAGAAATATGTTCCTTCCTATCACTTATTTTATATTCCAACTTTTATTATATCAGAATACACTGATGAGGTGACAGAAGCTGGTGGTCACAAACAACTTGGAGCTGAGCACAGAAGAGGATAAGTACCCCCTGGAACTCCCAGAATGGCCTGGAGAGGACTTGGTAGGAGGTCTGGACACCTGCAGCTCTGCAAGCCAAGGACACCGGATGCAAAACTGGGCATGAGCCATAATGAGACCACCTTTGCCCCTGTGGCTGGTAAGCCAGTGGGTGTTTCTATCAAGACGGAACTTTGGAATTCAGTACTAAGCAATACCAATTGTCTTTCTGTCATTTTAGAACACTAAACTCAAACAAGCCAAGATCCTCAAAAGGGAATCTACTAGGACTGACAGAAGGGCTACAGAACTCCAGAGAGACCAAAGCCAGACTTTAAAAACACTTTTTACATAGCTACTTGAATCAGGAAAGAACTGTTTGACCATGCCAAAAACAGGTTATGACCAACGTGGGTTAAATTAGAACTTCCATGGTCATGACAGTGATTTCCTCCTTAAGATCTTTTAACAGCTACTAAAGTACAAAACCTTCCAGCCTAAAAGGTTTAGTGACACAAATAACTATTATATTGTCAAATCCTGAATGACAATAAAAGTCCTGGAATTAACCCCAATATGTATTAGAGGATAAAGCTACTGTGTCTAGGTATGCTTCTGGAAAATTAAAAAAAAAAAAAAAAACAAAAAAACCCAGCTGTGTTTCTCATAGTTGGTTGTATTGTGTCTCTCTGTTGCATGCCTCCTATGAATTTACTCCCTTTCTCTTTTGAAAATGGAAGCTTCTTCTGATTCATGGTTTCCTCAAGGACTTCATTTTAATTTATATATAAGATGGCCAGACTGCTATTTTCTTGCTGTCCAACATTAAATAAGCTACTTAATTCCTCTGTACCTTGGCTCATTACCTATGAAAGGAGAATAATAATAATTCTTAAAGTATTGGTAATTCTGAGGATTAGCTGAATATATGAAACTCCTATAGAATAAGGAGTGACACATAGTGGTCAATGATAAGTGGTTTGTATTATTTTTATTATTTTAGTTGTACCTATAGATTGTATAGATCCCATTTTGTTACATAGAGGAATCTTTAAAATTCTTAACATATTAATTCCAGTTCATTCACCTTTCCTGATTGAAATTCCAGCCTGGGAGCATCTCTTATTTAACACTGGAGTGGTAGAGGGCTTTTCAAAGGAAGAGGATCTGTGGAGGTCTGCAAGGCTAGGTACTGGTTCCAGCTGTCTACAATTCCACCACTGGACCAGTGGGAACTTTCTAGGAAGTCAGGTTTCCAGTAAAGAATGTACCTAAAGTGCCCTCAGATGGATTTCGAGCAGGTGAGATAAAAGTACATCAAAGGAATTCCTGGCTCCAGGTCCAGGTGGTGACACAAGTCACATTCAAAGTCACTTTATGAAGCAGGGGCCAAGGGCCAAAGGGAAGCAATGACAAGGGGCATTTACCTGGTGTTTTTCCAAATGTAGTCCTCAGAATACCAGCAATCATATGTATCCTGCACACAAATGCAGATCCCCACCCCCAACCCCCGCCGCCAAGACCTACAGCATCAGAATCTGAGCATGGGTCCCAAGAAAGCTACGTTTTTGTTAGGCATCCAGGTGATTGCTGTGTATGTTGAATTGTTAAAACTGCTCTAGAAATTGGACTCCAATTATGGGACTGAGTCACAAACCTGTGCTGTTGGTGATGGATCTTTTGTGTCAGCTAACGGAGATGTAGGCTGCTTGATCTCTATATATCTCACCTCTTCTATATCCCAAGGGTCTTCTATTATTTTTCATTTGCTTGGTCCCTGTACCCCACCCAGCCTCAAACAGAGAACGCACTATACAAATCATGCCGAGACCAAAGAAGGTGATGGGCAGAGCTGGTCAGCCTGAGAACTTAGCTCCAAGAACACTGCTGCCTCTGCAGGATTTACATGCAAGCCAGCCATGACATTTGGCAAGATTATCGAGTTCCTACTTATAAAACAACTAGGGGGCTTCAGGTCAAAAGAGTAGGGTTTATAAAAAGCTGACTTGGCTCCTGACTTATGGGGATGGAAGAAAGAAATGGAATATGGTGAAATATATAAAATAATTACTTTTTGTGACTTATTCATGAAATCAAGTTAAACAATCTTTAAAAGGACAGTGCTATTCAGGTTCTGCTAGCAAGAGTAGCCAAATGGTTTCTCTAAATTGTAAATCATCATATACCCTTCTCAGTTATTTAGACTTTGCCAAATAAATTCATCTTCTCTAGAGAAAAGGTAAAGGAGAAAGGACAAGGAAAAATATTCTTAAGCATATTCACCTTTAAAGAAATTCAATATTTCAGTAGTAGGAAAGCTAAGCACCTTCCTCTTTCAATATTAACGGCCTCATTCTCTATCAGTTCAGTTTTCCTGCATTTCTATATTTTCAAAAAGAAAAATGACTACATTTGGTGCATAGGGATGAGAAGAGGACCTAATAACACATAATGTATGTAAAGGTATGGAAATGGTGCTTATTCCATTACTTTGAGGGACACAGAATAATGTTACAAACTTTCATTGCAACACTTTTAGAATTGTGGTCTAGTTATGACATCCCTAGCAGAGAAAGCAAACCTCTCCTCTGGTAGGAGCAGAATAGGTACCTGGGTGGCTTAGTAGGCTCTCCAGCATCCCACAGAGCATTAGCTGGGAAACCCTCAGCCCTGAACTGTCAGAATCACTCCATCTACTCCAGCTTCTTACTGCAGCTCAATAACAACTCATTACTACTAATAGCAACCATATTGCTCAGTGTTAAGCCACACTGCCATTTGGACAGGAGCCTACAAAAAAAGAACTCTTTACAGAGTGTGAACTGGGCCAATATATGGGCAGCTGAAAGTCTGAAGCCAATTTACATGCAAGCCAGCCAAGACAAAAGATTAAAGAAACTAGGGACCCGGGCAAATGCAGCTGAGCTCTGGTGTGCAAATAAAGTTTACAGATGAGAAAAACATCAAGGTTATAATAGTAGAGTGCAAGGCCAGCGCAAGTTCAGCCAATCCCAGCAGCTTGTTAAAAGCAGTTTTCCCCTACCCCATGTATTCTGCTTCCTGATTTCAAAGTTGCATAACCCTATCAGCAGCAGCAGCAGCAGCATGGCCAGGCACTCCATCCATCTATTACCCACATTCCATCCAGCTAATTACCAAGCACCAGACATGCTTCTATGCGAGAGGGCTGAGAGCAATTTTGTTAGTCCCTGTGTTTTCATTAATGTGAATTTCTCAGCTTTTCTAGGTCAGAGGAACACTGGGTGATTACAAGCTCTTACTTGTACAGAAGGGGGAAAAAGCATGCTGGCTCATTTTAAGGAGCTGATGCCAGTTCCCAAGATTTAGGAAAAGAAGATGAAGTGCTTGAAAGAAAGCACAAGCTAATAAAAAAAGGTAAAATACATTAATAGAATGTTTTATATCTCCTGAAGGAATCAATCAAGAGATCATAGAAGGTACACTAAGTATTAAATTACCAAAGAGATTAACTAGTAATAAAAGATGGACAGGTTGCTAGGAATTCAACTCCATGCAGCTCTCTCTAAACTACAATGAGTAAAGAACTGCAAACTTTTTGTAGTATTGATTTATCCATTCATTTAGCCATTACTCAGTAGTGCCTCCCCATCCCAGAACTAAAGTGGACCCAGAGAATACAGAGGTCAAGTCTCCTTCTCCACCTTCCAGAAGCCATGGTCCGTTCTTCATCACCCCATTTGCCGGCCATTCAGTCATAATCCATTAGTTTTCTCTACTGGAGTTTTTGGCTAGTCAGTGAATGACTATGTAGAAGAAGGAAAGAAAGAATGGAGGCAAAGAATGAAGGGAGGGATGAAGAAGAAGATGGAGGGAGATATAATTCCTTTCAAGGAGCATACAATCCAGTTTGCTGTGAAAGTCAAGGTGGTCCAGATTTTGATAAAATGGGGCCATGGAGAACTGCAGGTTTGCTCTTTTCTCTTTGTGAGCTCACTCCTCCATATGGGATCAATTCTGGTCTTCAGTTTCATGAACCATAATTTGCATATGGAGTCCTATCAGAATTTATGTTAGAGTTGGAAAGAACTGAAAGACTCATTTTTTTTTCAGTGTATTAACTACCTTTAAGTATGTTTAGAATGTATTACAGTTAGTAGATAACATAAATTTCAGGAAACAATGAGGCAAATAAAAAAGGCAGGAAAGGGAAAAGAGTTTTTATAGAGAAAAGTAGAAGTCGTGTTTTAGGACAGTCAGGTTAAAAATATTCATTGTGATAAAAGAGTCAAGGTCTCATTAAGCTTCCCTTTGGCATCCTCAAAAAGAATACTAGTGATAAAAAATTAAGATGTCTGAAAATACTAAGCACTGGGGAGAACAAGGAACAATCAGAACTCTTACGTACTTCTGGTGGGAATGTAAATTGGCACACTCCCATTGAAAACAATTTGACATTACCTAGCAAAGCCAAATATGTGTAAACCCCATGACCCAGAAATTCCACTCCTAGGTATATTCCCTGAAGCAACTCTCCTATATATGTGTCAGAAGACATAGACAAAAATGTTCATAAACAGCATTTCTCTAAACGGTAAAACCTGGAAACAACCCAGAAGTCCATTATTGGGTGAATGGGAAGGTAAGTTGTGGCATGTTCACACAATGTAGCATTATAAGCTGTGGAAATAAACACAGCACAGCTGCACACAGCAAAATGAATGTTATGTTTAAAAATATAAAGCAAATTGAAAATAAAATAGCAGTTTTATATTGCTTCAAAAAAGTAAAACTATATAAGGTGTTGTTTAGACATACCTGCAAATATGGAAGAAACTATTTTTAAAACATAAGGAGATTAACACATGCACACATAAAAATCAGACTAGCCTTTGCAGGGAGAGAGGACACAGGGAGGTTATAGGTGAGGAGGTCCAGATTGGGCCAATGTAATTGGTGATCTTAGGCTGAGAGCTGAGTTTACAGGTGATTGTTTTATTATTAGGCTCCTAATTTACGTAGATGGTACATATTCTGTTGGATAGAGCAACTATCATAAGTACAAACATTTTAAAATTTCTGATACATTGTATGATGAAATGTTACACAGCCAATGAATAAAATAGGTAAGTCCACAAATACTGATAGGAGAAGATTTTAAGACAAACTGTTTAGGTTAACAAAACTCTCAGAACAAGATCTTGGTACCATCTCATTTCCATAACAAGCAGAGAAATTAAAGGTCACAAAATCACATGATAAGTGCAGATTTGCACTGCAGACTATCTCTTAGCACCTTCATCTAGCTCCCCAGACTTCTTCTCCACTCTGCTCTCAGGCCCAGGAGGCTAGATTTTCTTGCTCCCTAGCTTCTCTTAGGTTCAGTCAATGGGGGAGCTCGGGCAGGAGAGTAGAAGGAGTGCACTCTTCCCAGCTACCTCCCTGTGATCTTTAAGGACAGCTGCACCCCTCCATCTAGGTCCCAGCACCCATCAGGGGGCCCTTCCTGACCTTCTGGGGTACTCTGTGCCCCAGTCCATTACCATTCCCTCTCCTACAAGTCTAGGCATGATAAAGATGATCCTTTGTCTTTTCTCCAAATCATCTCCATACCTGTGAATATTCTCTTTATTAAACTCACCTTAAATGGTCTTAATTTGAATGTACCATCTGGTTCTTACTGGGACCCCAACTGACACAATTACATATGCATAGAAAAGCACAGAACGTGGACTAGAGAGATACATGAGAAAAGTCATGAGGGCCAGTGAAAAGAAAAATATGTGTGAAAAGAAGCTAGAATTTGAGAAAGATAAAAAACACTAATTCTTTAGCCATTATATTTCTGTACTATATAACTTATTTCTAAGAGAAAAGTAGTCATGTATTATTTGGACAAAATAAAAATTTAAGAGTACCAAAAACCAATAGTTTTTTTTAAAAAGTGCTGAGTAGCTTGGTTAAAAGAACACACCAGGTCCCTTCATCTCTACATCCCCCTCTGCCCAGTGCAGTGCCTGACTAGTACAGCATCACAGGGGCTGATAGGAATGCCAACACTAATGTGTGAATGTTAAACCTGAAGAATTATTCAGAATCAAGATTTAGCATCTAGAGGGAAGGGAGGAATGCCTTCTAGAGAAGCTCACAGAGAGAGGCTTCCTGGAAGGTAGGGTGGAGGTGGCCCTTGGGACTATGGGTGTGGGTAACCACAGGGTGTCATCCTGCTTCCTGGACTGCACAGGGTCCATATCCCTGAGGTCCCAGAGGTTCTGGAGCCTAAGCTGTGCCACTGTCTCTAGGCATTCGAATTGCACCTGATCACACTCATACAAGTGTCTTCCCTAAGGTCTGACAGATATCCAGTACTTCTATCTTCTCTCTTGCTACCCAGGTCCTGGAGGTATCTCTGCACTATGGACTTCATGGCTGAATCCTGTGGCTGCCATGCTGTGACTCCTGGACTGGACTCTGTCGGAGCACCTGGAGCCAGGGCTGATGACAACACTTGCCTTGCCCAGGTTCCTCCCATCTGACCCACCCAGCCACAGAAACTAGGTCTAGCTAATCTGACTTCTCCTTTAACATGCAGATTAGGTGGCAATTCTTCTGAGAAGCCTGTCCTGATTACTAGAGTCTGAATGAAGTGCTCTCTTCCTTAAATGGTCACGGGCATGGGTAACTCCCTCATTATAGTATTTATTGTATTACACTAAAAGTGCCCATTTATTTGCACGTGTTCTCTCGTTACACTGTAAGCTCTTTGAGGGTTACAAAGCAGTTAAACCGTATTCACTTTTGTTTCATCAGGGACATTGATGCAGGTTAGGGGTAAATTAAATACTGAAAGGAAAGAGGGAGGGAGGAAATAAGGAAAGGTTCAGGGAGATAGGAGGCAGGAAGGAAAGAAAGAAGGAAATCTCTTGCTACTGGATCCATAGATACACAACACAAAACAGATCAGCCTGTTTTCCTTGATCTAATGCTCTTCATTAGATTTATTCAAGAATCAGTGTAAAGATGAAGTCACAGATTTTCCCACATATTTACCAAGAAGCTTCTCTCCACTAATCACTGCACTGGGGGTCAGTAATGTAATAGGAAAAATTATACATAGTCCTATCCTCACCTCCAGGCTTATATGTGTACTTTGTTTTTCAAACTTCTGATCTTTCTAAATGTTTTAAAATATTTTCCAAAGATCTTTCCAATACCTTTGGAGTATTCAGATATTTTTGTACATTTCTACTAATTGTTAGGCAGGAGATTTTGCAAGTGTATTTTAGTTAGCTCTAGGTACAGCTCTCTAAGACCCACACTGGTTGCTCTGTGCCAAATTATCTCAAGAATTCTTTGCCAACGTAATGAAGATGAATGTTTAATGTTGGCCCTTCTGTATCGCTGATGGCTTTACAGAATTCCATGGTATTTGAGAAGCATCAGGGAAAATAAATAATGAAGGTTTGGTGTTCCTTTTTTAAACACAATGAAACCATTAAGCAAATGAGTCAGGAATCATGTAAGAGAACATCAGGAATTAAAACAGACTTGAAAATGATCTCTAAAAGATCATAGGCAAAAACTCCACTCAATTCAGGCCAGAAATGCATATTTGTATTCATCTCACCGTACCGGACTAGGCTACATTTAAACTGCCCATCTCCATCCTTCCCTCCTTCTGAAATGTTCCCACTGGACCCACCGCCCCACCCTCTGGGTGAGAGAATGCAGGCACTTTATTCTTTTTTTTTTGTTGTTGTTTTTGGTACCAGGGATTGAACTCAGGGGCACTCAACCACTGAGCCACATCCCCAACCCTATTTTGTGTTTTATTTAGAGATGGGGTCTCACTGAGTTGCTTAGCACCTCGCCATTGCTAAGGCTGGCTTTCAACTCATAATCCTCCTGTCTCGGCCTCCCGAAGTGCTGGGATTACAGGCATGTGCCATCGCACCCAGCCTTGGACACTTCATTCCTAACAAACAAATCTGGGCTCTCTCCAAGCACATGAGCACTACACAAAGGTCATGAAAAGGAGAGAAAGAATACACAAATGTATCATGTCCTATCAGATGTTCACTGTTGGACTTTAGCTCCTAAGATATCAGTTATGCTCAGGAGGAGATAAGCAACACCTGATAGAAAATGAATCCAAATGGATATTCAGTTGGGAGAACAATTAGGTAGCATCAGTTTTCAACTCTCCACATGTGACTGACCAGTGAAAACCCGTGCATCAGGCGATTTCCCTGGCCAACATCAGGATTAGGAATTACAAGAAAACAGAGCAGATAGTTTGGGCTATTATTTGGGGGGAGCCTGAAGAAACTGAAATCCCAAATCCCCCGCTTCTCCAGTGCCCTCAATGACCTTTCCAGGGTATATAAAAGTCCCATGTTATACATACTAAAACATTGACAGTCCTTCCCAAGATGCAAATGCTATCAGGGATACAATATCTTAAACAATCAGCAGCATGTGGAGGGTTGTGTGGGGAGATGTGTGGGTGGGTGTACACACTGGCTCAACAGTTCAATTTCTCTTTCCTTTAAAAATAGAAACTTGTTTGTATCTTAGGATCTACCTCCTCACTACTCTTAGTCCACAGTTTAGGGAGATTGACCATGACCCCTGGTTCCAGTAAAGGGCATTGATTTTGTCATGGACAATCAGTTCTACAACCCCTTTACCACAAGCAATGTGGGCACATGGCTCAAGGCAAACCAATGGAAGCCCAACCTAGACTTCTTTCTCTTCAGGGGTAGGGGTGGGATTGAACTCAGGGGCACTCAACCACTGAGCCATATCCCCAGCCCTATTTTGTATTTTATTTAGAGACAAGGTCTTGCTGAGTGGTTTAGTGTTTTGCTTTTGCCGAGCCTGGCTTTGAACTTGTGATCCTCCTGCCTCAGCCGCCCAAGCTGCTGGGAGTACAGGTGTGCTCCACTGCGCCCCACTGATCAGGACCTCTGCCAGAAAAATCCCCCTATTTCTCTTGGGATGTTATGATGGTAGATATTAAGTCTGGTACTACAGAGGCCTTTGGGATTCCATTTGTAGGCAGTGTACCTGTGAATGGAGCCACATCCAGAAATGCAGAGCCTGAGAGACAAACACCTCCACCTTCTGGAGACCTGGACTCAGCCCCACTAGAATGCTTCAGTTACACGGACCGAGACATCCCCTTCTCATTAAATCCATTTTCCTCAGTTTCTGACACTTAAAACCCCCACAGTCCTGATTAATACATGGGTATTGATGCCCTGCCTCAAATTAATTAAACAAAATGTATGCTGGAGAGAAATGCAAGTGCCGAGTGGAAGAAAGAGAATGTATCAGTGATCTGGCTTTGTCCCCTTTCTGTCCCTAAGTACTTAACCTTAAGCGTGTCCCTTCATAATAAAATAAGGGGCCTGTCACAACGAACTCCAAGCTTCTGTTAAGGTTTGACATACAGTGATTCTAGGTATGCTTTGAGGATGGGAAGAAGAATTGCAAAAGGGCTTCCACAGAGGGGTGGGCATGGGGGCTTGTTTAGCCCTGCTGGCAGGAAGGCACACACAGGCAGGGAAGGTGGGCTGCTGACAGGAAGATGGATGGCCATGTGGGCTAACTTCAATGACTTGACAGTTTTCCCTGAACCAGTCCTGACTATCAAAGAAGCAAACTTCTGAGCCAAAGTCAAGACCTTTGTATTACCCATTCTCCTCCACGAGCAGGGTTGCCCCAGAGGGGAGGAGGCGATGACGGAAGGTGCTGACACACTTGACGTGTGACTTGGCCCTGGTTGCTCAACCGTGCCCCTGCCTGGAATGTCCTCTGCATTTAGCTCTTCCTGTCTAAATCCTGACCTTCAGCATCCAGCCCAAGGCCGTTCTCCACAAAGCCATCCCATGTCAGGGCATCTCTCCACTGTCCTTAATCCTAGGTCCTTTCTGTGGGTTCCTCGCACTTAAAAGTTTTCTGATTTATGGATGGGCCCCTCTGTACCATTGGGAGATACTAGAGAATGTCAGAGAAGACAAGTCCAAGGACACCCAGCTCCACAGTGATGGAGTCAGGTGAAAACCTAGGACCCCAGACTCCACCTCAAGTGCTTTTCCTTCCATATCCACAAAGGACCCCCTACTGCTACCTTCCCTTCAGGTTCCTGTTGCCTTTTTACTGAATGTTCCTTCCAACCCTCTCCTCCAATTTCTCAATGAATGCCCCCTCCCCCGCATGTGTAAGACACCGTGCAAGAACTCCTTACGAACATTTACTGCAATCGTCACAATCGTCCTGGAGCTGCAAATCACCATTTTCATTTTCTCAATGAGGCACAGAGAGAGTAAGTGACTTATTTGCTCTAGACCACAGAACTAAGAACCGGAAGAGCTAGGATTTGAAACCAGGGCTGTATATGTGTGGAAGCCATTTCTTCCCCTTTTCTGTCATTGTCATCACTGCATCAATACCACACTGTCATCATTGCTGTTACCAAGCAAGAAAGCAACAGGAAATTTAAAGACATCACCTTAAATTCTCTCCACCTTGTACAATGGGTAGTATCCCCATTTGACAGACATTTCCCCCAGGAAGTCTCTGCTGACCACCACACTTTTACCAGCCCCGATCCCATGCTATGCTCCTGCTCCTTATATTAGCATTTACCTAGTGTCTTAAAAACATCAAAGGTTGTCCCCTCCACTGGATCAGAAGCAACTTGAGGGTAGTGGTAACATCTTGTCAATTGCTTGTTCAGTAAACAATTATTGAATGAATGAGGCTGACAAGGTTCCCAAGAAGCCTTTGCTGATGGCACAGAACCACTTTCCATTGCCCCGCTCCCTGCCCTACTGATTGTAGGAGGCCATGCCCATTTCCAGGCAGAGCAAACTGGCCCTGGGCTGTGGAGAATAGCAGCATATGGGGAAATTGTCTCCTGTTGACTAGAGCCATGTAACTGGCATTTTTCTCACCAAATCTGACATTCATGACCTTGTTGGGGCCTAGTCAAAGCCAAATCCAAGCTACTTCTAAGAGACAGATGGTAAAAGAGTGTACTATCTGCCAGGCCTCTCACATCACCAATTCCTCATAGCGAGAGCTTTGGGAACACCCAGTGTTGTGAACATCTCTTTACAAACATCCAGTGGTCCTCGCTGATGCATGCAGGATTCTGCAATTGCAAGAGCTGACAAAAACCATCTGTCCCATGTGGCCAATACCTGAAGAATGAACTGGCAAGAAACCCATGGTTGCTGGAGAGTGGTGTATTTTAGAAAAGACCTTAATACCCTCTTACATGCACTGGTATCACGGTAGTAAACCCTTATTCCACAGCCATCTACTTCCACTCAGGAGGCCTTCATCCCACAAGTGTTTGCTGCGCACCTATTAAGAATCAAGCTCTCTCCTGGATACTAGAAAGATAACGGTGAACATACAAATTCTGTCTCAAATGAACTCTCTCACCTGGAAGAGACTCCTCGTGAGACCATTTATTCTCACCAGGGTCAGAGCACAGACAATTAACTTATAAACTAATGATTCTTTTGAAAAGCAAGGTCCAAGCAGGGCTATGGATCCAAGAATGTGTCATTCATGATGGCTGGAGCAGGTTGCAGTCAGATTGCAAAGAGTAGGGGACAATCACTTTGTGCAGTAAAGTAGCACTCAGAGCAATGAGGACTCAGTAAACTCTGGTTGGTTCACATAGTTAAAATGGATGGACTAGAGCTAGATAGATCAACACAGACCTGCTTTTTAAAATGTAATAAATAAAAAGCAATGTTGAATAAAAATCAAGTTTTAAAAGGATCTATACTTTATGACACTGCTTGTTTAAAACTATAATACTAAAAATCAATGCCTACACTGTTTATGAGAACAGATATCTGGAATAAAGTTAATTAAAATATGCATGAAAATGACATACACAAACCTCAAGTGAATTCTGTGGGGGAAAAGAGAAGAGACTGAGTAAATCTAGGTAGAAAATTAACTTCATCTGTATTATTTTGTTTGCTTTCTCGCTTCTTTCCTTAAGGAGGAATCGGAAGCAAATACAGCAAAGTATCAATACAGATAGTGAATACATACATTCATCTCCTTTCGGTTTTCTGAGATTTTTTTAGTATATTTGAAGCATTTTTAGTTAAAATTTTAAAATAATAAAATAAGGAAAGAAACATTGGGACAATTTAGAGATACATAAATCCAGAACTAAAGATCTCAAGTTTCCCTCTGGGAAAGTTACTGATTGGTAAGAAGGAAATAGTACAGGTAGATCTGTAGATATAGTTCAAGGCAATAGGACCAAGTCAGCACCAGGAAGACCCTGGCTTGCTCAAACCTTTCACCACACTAATATGCCATCTGGTGTCTCTCCTCTTTCCAAAGGAAGGGTGCTATTTAGAGCAATTTTGCTGATAGAACTCTTTTGAGAGTGAGCATGTGGGGTTGGAAGGTTCTTGGGGTTGGGATGGAGAGGAAAACGGTAGCTTCAAAGTTCACAATACTCAGACTGCTATAATTTAGACCTTAAGTGTCCCAAAAGCCCATGTGTTAAAGGTTTAGTCCTCTGGGTGGCACTACTGGGAGGCGGTGGAACTTTTAAGAGAGGTCTTAAAGTCAAAGACCTAGGGAGGTCTTTAGGTCAATGAGGGCATTCCCTAGAGGGGGATTAGTGGAACCCCAGCCCACCTCCTAACTTTGTTTTTGCTTGCTGGTGAGTAGTTTTGCTCCATTGCATGCTCCTGCCATGCTATGCTGCCTGACCGCAGGCCCAAAGCATTGTGGCCAACCGATCATGGACTGAACCTCCAAAACTCTCTGAGCCAGAATAAACCTTTTCTCTTTCTGAGTTAGTTATCTTGGGGATTTTGTTATACAGAGACCATGGCTCAGGTACTCCTAGGGCTCAACTATGCCAAGTCATGGGATGGTTGCTGGCTCTTAGGGAAGGGGCTCCAGGTGAAGACATGGTGGTCATTCTAAGCAAGTAAAATTACTGTAGTCTAACATCTATCCTTTCTTCCATGTCCACTCCCCCTCTGAAAGGCAGGTTTCTCCAGTCTAGGCAAAAACAGGTATTGGATAGGGCCCAGGAGAGTTAGCATTCTACTCCATCAAACAGGAGCAAAAGAAAGAGTGGGGCTATAATAAAAGTAAGCAACCAAACAATAATGTTATGAAAACAGCAAGCAATTTCTCCAGGTCTACCATGAAACTACAGGACCAAAACTTCACCTTTGCCAAAACTTCATTAGGTAAGCAGGTGTCCTTTGTGGCACAAGACAAAGGTTAAAGAGAAGTAAAACGAAAGGAAGCTAACAACAAAACCATTTAACCTATTTTGTGTTTGAACTTAGCATAGCTATAAAAAGAAAAGGTCAGTTGTAATCCCCGGGATACTCCATAAGAAGAAGTCTGTTACCTACAATCCAATAACATGATCTTTACTTCAACAAGCCCTTTGAGGGAAAGAGGGAGGGGGTGGCCAGAGGCTTGCTTGTGTATTTGATGAAAGGTCAATATATCCTTTGGTGTGTAAACAGCCAGGGACAGGAGAGAGGGGATACCTTGGGTGTGCAGCTTGTCCTTCAGGACCACCTGCCAAAATGTTTGCTACAAAGGATGTTTATAAGACTTAGCACATTGATGTCGGATCTTTGCTGTGTGAGTGTCTCTATGTGGGACAAACATCTCCCTCCTCCTGGCAGTATTGACAGACCCAAGTCCAAGGAGACATAAATCTGACATTCCAATTGCCCATCAAAATTCTTTTCTTATCTTGGAGTCCAGCCAGATATAACTATCTCCATTCCTACCCTTTTCCCAGGCACTCAAATGGCGTGTCTGATTGTGCTTCTGGGAAGGAATTTGGCTTTGTACCCTGCATTCTACAGACACAAAAAGTCACTACTAGGAGAACCAGGATGATAATAAAACCTGCTCATCTAACCTCTGGGAAATGGGCATATGCAAACTGTACCTCCAATAAAATATAAAGTTTAAAACTAAAAGTCTTTAAAGAATGTCATCTCCACAGCTAGAGACTAAACTTTTGGTAATCTTGTTTGTGTGGATTTGACTTATACTTGCTAATAGCTCCCTGGAGAATGAAACTCCTAAAGAAGTCATTCTATGGACTTCAATTCCATAAGGGAGCTTCAAAAGAGATAAATTCTCTATTTCAAACAACTGTGCACAAATGAATAGAATTAACTTTTCAATTTCTCCAAAAAAGTACTCAAAAAAAAAAAAAAAGAGAGAGAGAGAGAGAAATGCAGTAGTTCCCTTGATTCCAGGGAAGAGCTTCTAAAGGGTTCCAGTTGCTAGCCATCTGTTGGGTGAAAAGAAGCATGCATCTCTCTCTCTGCTCTATGACTTTCTATGCATTTGATCCCTTGATCTTGGGCTCATGTGAAGCTGAGGGATCTTAGGAAAAGAAAATGATACTATATTTTCATTTTTGTCTGTCACAAAAACACATAGTTTCTAAATACATTTCATGAAACTTACATGTCCCCTTTGATATCCTAACAGTGACATTCAGAAAGGCTAAGATTCTCCCCTCCCTGTTCTGACTTCTCCAGCTGGGGTGCCTCTTAATATACCTCATTCCAAGATTTGAGCTAAACACAGCTCTCTCACAAGTTCTCACAACACAGAAAAGACTGTTCCCAAGGCATAGCAATTACTATAAAGAAACTTCTGTCTACAAAAACACTGATACGCAGAGGTACTACTAAATTCTTTATCCACAGTTTTCACTGGATGCTTTCAGTTGGAAACAAGCATCAGTAATCATATCTCAGAGCATAATTTGAGTGCTTATATACACACTCCTGAAAATAAGAGACTATAGTGAAAATACATTTCCAACCCAAACTCTATAGTGTAAGGATAGATAAAGGAAAATTTCAGCATGTTTCAGCAAGACAGCTGAACTGGTGAAAAGCCATGCTTTGAACTATGCTGAAGAAAACTGTCTATCTGGGTTTCTGAAATTAAGGGAAAGTGGTAATGGAATAGGGGAGAACACTTCAGCTGTCTAGCATCAGAGCTGAGAAACCAGCATTGAGCGAAGTATACAGGAAAGCCTAGAAAGATGCACACCTCTATTTAATCTCAGGAAGCACGTCATAAGCAGAAGTTCTTTATGGTATAACATTGCTAAAAATATATATGCAAGCAGAGCAAGCCATATTATCTTCTAGTATTTCTCCTAACCAATGCAATGGGGGACATCTGCTCACCAGGATTTAATAAGGCCTTCCACATGCTGATAAAATGAGATGTTACATGCTTTAGTCCTCTGTCTTTGAAAGGTTCTAGGTAGTTTTAGTCCTTCCCCTGTACTACCCCAACAAACAGAAAGAAAACACCTGGGATTTTAAACTGTCATTCACTTAAATCAAAAGGTCTTCCATCCCTCAAGAGCCTAAGCAAGCTCTTAGCAAAAATGCTTGCTAATGGCTCCTTAGAAAGTCACATGCAAGCCGGGTGCAATGGCGCATGACTGTAATTCCAGCACTTTGGGAGGCTAAGACAGGAGAATCGTGAGTTCAAAGCCAGCCTCAGCAACAGCGAGGCACTAAGCAACTCAGTGAGACCCTGTTTCTACATAAAACACAAAATAGGGCTGGGGATGTTGCTCAGTAGTCAAGTACCCCTGAGTTCATTCCCTGGTGCCAAAAAACAAAAGTCACATGCAAAATGAAGTTGGAAGGGGAGAGCATCTACTCATTGGCAATAAGTTCTACTAAAAAACTACTGGTTTTAAATAATTTATAATTCCTTAAAAGCAACCTGGTTTGAGGATTTGGGTTTTGTTTGTTTTCAGACTTGGCAGAAAGCCTTCAGGCCCCAGATTCCTGAAATTAAAATCAGACCCAAATGCAAATAAATTGTTTCTTCTGATGTGCCTTGTAGACTTGGGAATATAATTTTCCTTCATTGGAGGCTGAGCTTCAAATGCCTGCCCTGCACGTAGCTTTCCTTCCATGAGCAAAGTGAAGAGGAGGCCTCTGCTTTTCCCTGGGAGAGTCAGAGATGTGGAGAAACCTGCAGATCTACAGAGCAGAGCTCAGTGGCTACAGCCTAAACACACCGAGCTGTTCTCTTTCAGCTCTGGAGCTGTTGAGCACAGAGGCACACTGCTTCACTGCTCAACTGTGTCCGCCTGCTCAGAACACGATGGGCAGAACAACTAAGAAGCAAAGAGACAAGCACCTGATGAACATGCATCACCCACAAATCACAAGTCGGCCTATCTGCCACCAACCAAAGGTCAACCTCTCTTTCCTTCTTGTGTGAAATCTTCTCATTTATACCAGGGTCATGTTGTTGGCTCATTCTTAATTCAGAGTAGGCAGATACCAGTCAGTTCATAAGAAAGGAATGTTAACCCCTTAATATTGAATTTCCTGACATTTGATTTATGCTACCACACCAATGTTAACTCCATTTAATTTAATTGCTTTGGTTTACATTCTTTTGAAAAGCACAGAGGAGGAAGGTTATTAGTGCATAAACGCCCCAGGGTTTGGACCTGAAAGCACTTTTCCCTCACTCCCTGTCTTATGATATTAGAAAATGCTTCCTGAGAATAAAAGATGGGCACAGTCAACTTGTAAAATGAATTGAGTAATTGGTTGGTTGTAAAACACCATGATGACCGTGAGTGGTTGGGACCTGCCAGTTTGACCCTGCATATTGTCAGAGCTTGCTATCAGTCTTAACGTGGATACAGTTGGGGGAGGGCACAGCTGCGTCAGGGCATAATGCACACCACAGGATAAAGTAGGCCAGGCAGAGGGAATAAACTAGAAATCGTTACCACAGAAGGAATCTTGTACTCAGATTAGAGAGCACTCAGGTCATCCGAGGGTTGGGTGCATTTGAAGAGAGGGAGGATCTAGGGACAAAAGCAGATAAGAGAGGGCGGTAGAAACATCTTAACTAGCTTGGTTCTTGTAGTATAGAATGCCCATTTGGTCTATTTCTAGGTTGGGGAAATGGAACTTTGTTCTTGTTTTCAAGGAAGAGCTTCAGGACCTCCAATCTTGCCTTTGTTGGGATAGCATGGAACTGCTAAAACCTCTCCAGCACAGTTCTTTCACAAGGTGCCCGTCTCCAGTGTGCCCTGGGTCCACAGCCACCTCATTACTCTCTTGCAGAGCCCCACCAATCCCCTCAGGAGAACAACAGTGTGAATGGAGCCCCTAGAACTCAGCCTTTCCTGGCCTTGCAGAGCTATATGAGTCTGGGTTGACCCAGATCCACCCTTAATGTGTTGTGTTTCCCAGGCAAACCTTCACTTTCAGGGAAGTGGCACCAACAAGCCCTGCTGGACCATGATTCTCCCCAGAAATCTCATCTGGCTTTGTGCATGCATGGTGGGGACCAGCAGGAGGGGAAGCCACTTTGTTTAACTTTCTCCAGAAACATCTTCAGGAAGTTAACCTGTATCTGAATCATTCACTCTGGCACCCCCAGGGCTGCCCCATTTAGAGACTTAGAATGAGCTCAAAAGAAACTCTGAGAAGTAACACAGGACATTGCTTTCTGCCCTGAGGGTAGATTATAAATGAAATCACATGGAAGTATGTCATATTTAAAGCCTCAAGGAAAGACTCCACACTGTACCCAGAAAACTGTTCCCAAAGTTTAATAGTTATCAGTCTGCTACCTAAATTTCTCATGATGTAGCTTAAGCCTATGTGCTCTTCTACTTTTCCAACTTGGGATAATGTTTTACATAAATGTAGTAGATTAAAACCACCACCAACAAACAGAACTTAAACAGACATGGGAAATTCTCCTAGGAACCCATACTTTGATTTCCCATGAGGTAGCCTCATGTCTAACACGATAGACATTCCATAACTATTGAAGAATAAATGAGTTGTTCAAACATTTACAAAACTTATTAGAAAAATTCCCCCATATCCACTCAAAACTGGTAGAAAAAAGGAAGAATGGCTTGCAGTTACAAAGAGATCAGCGTGTATCTGAACTGGTCAGAGATGCTCAAAGATAGACAAGGCTGCACTCGGGGATGAGTTCCACGGGGGGATATTCAAGCTGGATGGCCAGAGGCTGGCAAAAGTATCCAAGAATTGAGAGAGTGGTTGGAGTAGCTGATCTTCAAAAGTACCTTGGCCCAGAATATAATGCCAACTAAAACTATCTTTAAGAGCTGCAATCTAGGTTTGCTAGGTCTGCAGAGTAGAGAGCTATCACATTTAGGTAGGATGGTAGTTTTCAACCATCTGAGCTTTTAACAATGGAGACAATTTAACAATTGTGTAGCTGAGGCAAAAAGATTTTTAAGAGCCCCCCCCCCACCACCAATTTCAGTCAAGAGTAAGATGCCTTGAAGGGAAGAAATTGGGGAAACTTTTATTAAGTCCCAAGTTTTCAATTCTCTGAATATTTCAATGAAATGACATAGGTGTATTAAAATAGGTCGGGAACCATAACTAAAACTTATATATTACTAGATTAATGTTATTATGTTATAAATTGTTATGTTATTCTTAATATTAAATAATTATGTTATATTTAAGTTTTTGTAGGTGTTCCACATCTGGGATAATGGGACAAAATGGGCTAAAGAAGGAAAAATTATTCCTGGGCTTAAATGTTGAACATTTTAATACATTCAGGGAAAAGAGAGGCATTCTTGACATAAACTGGTACGTGTCTGATAAACACACACATACAGTGTCTATAAATGAACACCAAAGAAAGCTAATTTATAAATTTCTATTATAGTTCACCTGCATTCATTTTTTGATATAAACCTCAACTGGATATTTTGCATTCACTCAATAAATATTTTCCATATATTAGTCACTCATGGTAACATTTGCCTTCAAGTGATGTGCAGAGTAGAAGTGGTTACACACAAGACTTAATTCAATTAGAAAGGGTTAGTGAAAAGCTTTTTAATGGACCCATTAAAAATGAATGATGATTTTGAATGATGGCATTCAAACTTTGATACTTCAAAGTATTATTAATATCCACAGAAGTAAGTTTTGAAAAAATGTTTCAAATAATTAAACAGTACCTAGTAAATTAAGCCCACCAAGCCAAGCACTCAATAAGCTATGGTACCTTGTCTGGTTTTGTATCCATCTTCTTTTCTCTAAAACATAGGTCACATCAACTATTTCTCTCCCAACTTTTCATGCATAATGTCTGCTTACTAACATACCATAATTAGGGAGTAAATGGGTGATAAAGCAAACTGCATTAGCCATTAAAGAGTCATGCAACATAGATGTAATCATTTTTGGTGAAAAAGGAAAAAAAATCATTGCACAGAGTTGTAAAATCATTCTTTTCAAATGATAGATAATAAATCAAATGGGCATGATTAATGTTAGCACAGTGAAATTTGCAGTGGTGCTTTGGATTAAAATATTTTTCTTGTCTGCATAAATCTGCTGAAAAAAGGTCATATATTTCCAGGAAATTAGTAAGTCCAATTCCATACATAGTGCTGAGCTTCTGCACACGAAACACAGTAAGTGCCCACCCTAGGCTAGCATTCTTTACTAGAAAATGGAAAACTATCATGCATTTGCAGTTAAGGAAGCAGAAGATACGGATGCCCCACTCCACAGCCTCTGGGCCCACCTCTGAGTTCGCCTGCAGCCTGGCAGAAGAGACCTATGCACACCCCTATCACCTGCCTGAATGCTACCTCTAGCACCAGGGCTTGCAAACCCTGGCAAATATCCCGAAAGTGCAAAGGATATAATGTCCCCAGGATAACTCTCAAGCAATGAGGACAGGAGTCAATGAATAAACATCTCAGCTTTTGGGTCCTTCTGTGGGACAATTCTGAGGCATATTCTACAAAGTTTCTTAAAAAAATCCCCAGAAGGACAAAGTCCAGTTGACCACAGCAGTCTCCCACTTCTTAATGTGTCCTTTCTTGTTTATTTTTTCTCCTTCTCTCTCCCTCTTTACTTAACTTTTGCTTTCTGGAATCATTTATCAAATAAATGACTTATACCCAATAACTTTGATAGTTTATGAATTGGAAGGGTCAATCTAAGAAAGAGCCTCAGTGTTTTCTTTTTTGTTTGTTTATTTAATTTTGTTTGGTGCTGGGGATTGAACCCAGGGGCATTAACCACTGAGCAACATCCCCAGTCCTATTTTGTATTTTATTCAGATACACAGTCTCACTGTGTTGCTTAGCACTTTGCTGTTCCTGAGGCTGGCTTTGAACTCATGATCCTCCTGCCTCAGCATCCCAAGCTGCTGGGATTACAAGTGTGTGCCGTCACGCCTGACTGCCAGTCTTTTTATAAACAGTTTATTTAGAGATAGGATGTCAATGAGTTACTTAGGGCCTCCCCTAAGTGGCCGAGGCTGGTTTTGAACTAGCGATCTCCCTGCCTCAGCCACCTGAGTGGCTGGGATTACAGACATGCACCACTACACCTGGCCAAGTCAGAACATCTGTGAGTATACTTCACATGCACATAATGAAGGCACAGAAATGATTGGATGGATGGATGGATGGACAGATGAATGGATGAAAAGAGAGCCAGACAGAAAAGTGTGTTACTGGGGACAATGGATAAAATAATAATAAGGTTAGTATAGTGCATGGGCCAAACAATGACACCTGAATGGGGGAGGAATGGAAGAAGGAGACTGCATTGTCCCTTTAGCCAGATTTTAGGATATAATTGAGTGACTCTGGTGGAAGAGACATGCCAGTGCAGGGGTGCAAAGAAGGTATTTCATGGGCTTGTGGCAGTTAAGTACATTTAAAAAGGTACTCTCTTTGACTACTCAGATCATTTTCTTAACTGTCTAGCCACTGACAATTCAATTTTGCATTTTTATACTGCTCCCTTAAATTTCTTCGCATCATAATTTTAACAACTTCAGATTAATGTATTATTTTTCACCTCCAGGTTAGAATTCTAATTTGCAGAGATAGGATATTTTTAAAAAATCAAGCCAAGATTCTTTAAAGCCCAAGGAAGAGGAAATATCAGAAAGCCAAGCTGGTTAAATGTGCTCCATGCCACTAATATGGCTATTGTGACCCTGACTGAGAAGTCCTTATCCCTTCACAGCTAAGATGATTTCAACATCCAGTGGCAAGAGCTCCTAGAGACATGGTCAAACTGTTTGAGGCCTATTGCTTTCGAATTACTGGTGGCCCAGAGAAAGATGGGGCTGCTCCAGTAGAATTTTTGCAACTCCTCTTTGCCTATAGGAAACTAAATCTCAATGAAACATTGGAACTGAACTGAGGGGAGGGGTCAATCCTAAAGAGACGTCTCAATTGTATAGTCCTGCCACCACCTCAGTTTTGAAAATCAGCTCATCTTATGGGATATGCCACCCATTCAAGCACCAGAGGACTATTTTGACACTGCCATGAACTCTCTGAGCCCTAGGCATACCACAATGGTCTAATCAAAACCAATCAGGTATGCTTTCATCCTACAGAAACTGGCTCTTCAAGTACATCATGACCTGTGCTGTGTTAGTCACTTGAAGGGAGTTTTTGCATGGAGATGGAAGTAACTAGAGGGAATTTGATTAAAATTGCCACAAATTAGTAGCAGCATCTCATTCTATCAGCAAAAGGATCACTTAATTTTCAGGGTGATGGAAACATAGATTTGAAAATTGTGATATATATATTTACTTCTTTTAAACAAAACAAAAACCGTATTCCATAGGGACACAAAGAGCAGGAAAACAATGAATTGTCCCTGCCTTGAGTTTCAGCCACCAGTCCAGTCAAATGGTTTCCAATCGCAATTGGCAGCTCCGGCTAAGTACATGGAATTCATAGCAGTCTATCCCCTTCCAAAAGGAAAAAGAGAAACAAATTAGGGGTTTAATCCTTGCTGTCTGATGAACTCCCACTGTCCGAATCACATGCTGCTGAACAAACAGCTTTACAGGCTCTGTTTGCAAAAAGCATTTGATAGTCATCCAAAGTTTTTCTTTTTCTTTTTTTTCTCTTTTTCCAAACCCTCTACTTATGTCATCTTATAAAAAAGACAGTTGGGAAAGTATTAGGAGTTGAACATGGTTAGGAAGAATGGGTTGCCATAGTGACTGTTTATAAATATGGGCTCTGGACCAATTCCAGTGCTGGTCATCTTTTGAAAACAACTTTTTAATTAGATGGCTCAAAGCTTGAAGTTACATATTCTGTCTTGTCACACAAGAACAACAAAAGTCTATGAAATTAAATTGTTTAACTTAATTTTAAAAGTTATTGCTCTTTGTAGGGGGGTAAATGGAACATTCTCCATTTCTTGAAGTAAAATTTTTGTTAAAAAAAAAAGATAATGCATACAAGCTTATTTATATCATAGTCTAAGAATAACAGGGAAGAAATCCCAAATTTATTATTAAAATGTCCCATCTCTGTCTATTCACTTTGCCCCCAAGATACCTGCAATGTGAGCACTGTTATAGTTTAATTATGAATGACTGTGATGATAAACTAAGATTATATAAAATAAGACCAATCAGATTGATTGTTTTGTTATTTTGAGGCAAACTACCTCAACATTCAAGAGAAATCTTCTGAGAATGAGGGAGAAGATTCAAAGTTTAATGTGGGGTGGGGGGAAAGCATATTTTCAATACAGCAAAGCAGCCACAATGTCATCTCGTGGAAAGGCCTCCCTGGCTCAGAACCAGCAGTTCTCTATTCAGCCCCATCTCTCCATGCTGAACATGTTAATGCCTCCTTCAAAAACTGACATCCAAGCTCAGAGCTCATAACAGGTACTCAATATATATTTGTGGAATGAATGAATACCTAAAAGTGGATCTAACCACATGGAATGGCTTAAATGCAGAAAAATAAAAAGCATATCAACATTCCATTCTTTTACTTCCAGTGGAACAATGACAGAAAATTAAAGGGCATTAGATTCTGAAAGCTGAGTAATAAATTGAAATGCTCTATTTTCAGATTTGGCAAATTTGTTATTTTCTTCAGCCCAGCATGAGGCAGATATCCACAGTCCCCAGGGGTAACCTGTCATTTGTACAAGCACATAACCAACATTAGTAAGAAACAGGGGAATTCTCCTTACTCATGGTAAAAGGGCGAGAATTGAGACAAGATAGCAAAGTGAGAAGAGAAGGGATTTGAATCAAATGATCTTGGTTCAAATTCTACCTGTTCTCTGAGCAGCTATGTGTGTGTATGGTCTCTCTGAACTCAATTGCTTTCTCTTTAAATTGGAGTTAATAATAACACTAACACTTACTTAACAGGGCTAGGCAAAGTTCAAATGACCTATGAGATAAAACTCCATATAGTACAAGTAATAAAATAAAATCAGAAATTCTGTCTAAATTTTGATTGTCAGTGCCACTATGATTTTTGCTAGGGCTACCATAACAAAATACCAGAGACTGGGTGACTTAAACAACCGAAATTTATTTTCTCACAGTTCTGGAGGCTGGCAGTTGAAGTTCGACAATCACATTTGGAGGACTAGGGGTCAGGGTATGAATTTGGAGAGAACAGAATTCAGCTCGTAACAACTAAATGTGAGTTTCCATACAAAAATGTGATGGGGGGTGGGCTTTCGAGACACAGCTGAAGGCTGATGTGCCAAATAATTAGTGAAATGCCAGAGTTAAATTATAGCAGTTGGAAAGAACAATATATTATAATTGTTAAGAAAACAAGTCCATTACCAAATAGCACATTTATTTATACCGATGGCCTTACAACATTAACAGTTAAATGGTGTGGCTAATGGACTTTAGATCATAAGAAATGATTCATATAGCTACTCTTTGCCTTGGTTGCTGGAACATAATCTTCCAATTTAACAGGGCTCAGTGAAGAAAGTACCACTGCTTCCCCAGATTGCTTCATTTCCTATGCCCATTCCCCAACCCCCATTTCCCCCAATTTCTTTCACTAAACTTTTTGTTTATTTCTGATAATTACCAATTTTCTGTATATTATATTAACTGTCAAGATCGATATTAACAATTTATCACGTGTCAGTGTCCTCAGGGTTTTACATACAGTGTCTTGTTTAATCCTCACATAACCCTCGAGTGTATGCATTATTTTCATGTAGAAAACCAGACTCAGAGCAATTTGGTAAGCGAAGGAGTTACTAGTCAAAGTCACATCTAACTTCAGAATACATATCCTTACTCATTATCTTGTGTGGCCTTTTTATCTTAGCCACAACTGGACTTCTAAGTTAATTCCATTGTTAAAGTGATTATTTCTAACAAGCTACACCAAGGTCACAGTAAATCGGCACAGAAAATAAATCAAAGTTTAAAAAATGCCTCTATCTAATTAGAAAAATCAAGTTCTTTGGGGGAATATCCCAGAGTACAAATTCTCCATTTCCTCTAATTCTTTTCCACTTCACCCAAGAATACCTCCTAGGCATGAGACAGGGTTAAGACTTGGAAATGTAAGATTCTAGTTCAGATCAGCATTGTCACTTAACTCTCCTATTGGTATCTAAGCAACTGTAATGTGTCTCAGAGGTTTCAGAGCCTGTTTGTTAATGTAGTAAACCCAACACTATTGATTCATGCTTAACTTCATAATCATGTACTGAGTACAACTAGCAGAGATGTGCTGGTGCAGGGTACAGGGTGCATACATTAGTTAGATGTGGTCCCTGCCCTAGATAAGCTCATAGTCTAGTGGGAAAATGAGCAGATGTCTTACAGTAGATTGTGGCATATACCCTGATAGAGGGACAAACAGAATACCATGGAAGCTAATCCACAAACAACTTCCTTTGCTTAGAGGACTCAAGAGTACCTCCTCCCAAGAGGTAACATAAGCCAAGTTTAGTGAGGGCCACAGAAAATATAGACCAGGCACGTAACTTCAAGTTTAAGTTAGGACATCTGTTTCTCTTGAAAATCACCCCCTCATACACACAATAACCAACAGCAGAAGACACTCAAACATAAATTCCATCTTTGATGAAATTTAAAGACATCTGTAACACACCAAGTGAAGCCAAAAAGGCGATACAGGACTTCTTACTGAATCAGCAGAACAAAGCAGGGAGTCTACCTAAGAGAAGCAAGCATTACTGCAGTGAATCTAAGGAAGGTACAGGAATCAGAGGCACTAAAGCAGAGAGAGACACAAGGCTGGAAGCAGGAGATGTGTGAAAGGCCCAGATCCCTACTCTGTCCATGCCCACCCAAAAAACTGCAACCCACATCCTCATAGTGAATGATTCAGAAAGGCATGGGACTCAGTGACCTGGTGGAGTAAGGCACCAATCTGGGAATATGGAGAAGAGAAAGCCTGCATATAAGACAGTGAGATCCCGAGACTCTGTCCCCACTCGGTTGCTGACACCAGCAGCCTCGTTGCTAGCCTACGCACACTTATTCTCAATGAATAAGCATAAAGCAAGAGGTAAGGATGAGGGTTCAGAAGGAAATGAAACTATCCAGTAAGTTTGATTATGTGGGAAAATAATGCTATAGGGTGGTAAATGAAAATAAGAACAAAGAATGAAGTAATTATTAAAGCTAGGGTTTTAAAAATTATCAGGAAAATAATTCAAACACCAAATATTGATCTAATCAAAAAATTATAAAATATGTTGTGAAAATATGGGTCAGGTGAAAGAGATGTAATAAAGCTGAATTTTACAATGATAGAAAAATCAATGGATAATGTTTCAAGTTGATGTCTCAAGAGATGGCTGAAAGGCAGAGTGTTTAGACTTTAAATGAGTGTACATAAACAGCTAAGAGTTGAAAGTCTGTTCCTGGGAAATAGGTCAGGGTGAGCAGGAGTGGGAGGAGAGGACCAAGCCAGTTTTCATTATAAGACTGTCAACTTATTTGTCATCTTCAGCTAGATATTAATCTCTTAGAAAAATATGAAATACAAATTTAAAAAGATAATGGTATGAAGCCACCTTGCCATGTACTTACTCACTAATCTAAGTAACTTTGGGATTGAGTGGACTCTAAGGCTTAAAGTAAAAGGAACTGTGCACTATATGTACTATATTCTGTTGATAAAACCATTTCCCATAGGGGTACAAGTTAATGATTCTGAAACAAATACATATATGCTGAAATGGCACAATTAACTAAATGAATGATGGTGTAAGAGCCAGGTTTCACAGTGTTGACAGGGGACATAAAAGAAAAGCAAGATGAGGCTACAATATAGTAAAGGGTTAGCACTGGAGACATCATATGAACTCAGGCTCAGCTTAAGATAGATACAGATAGTTGCACATAGGAATATTCATAGACAGGTGCATATACAAGGGTTGGTCTGCAGCTGAAAGGATCTAGAAGCAATGATACTCCAGGCAAAGAGGATACCTAGTATTAGATCTTTGTTTCTAATACCATTCTCCAATTAAAAAGAACTAGGGTTTCTTGGAGAAATGGCTAATTCTGTGGCTGAGCAGGACACATGTCAGATGAGCCAAGGATAGCTAGTGCCAGAAAGTAAGCAAGTGCAAACAAACAAAAAACCAATAATGGGAGTATGTCAAAGGGACATCAGACCCAACCGAAAGAGCTTCCAAAGCTAGAACAATTTAAGCAACGTAATAACTAAACTCGTATTAAACAATAAACCAAAACATAGAAGAATATTCATTTATCCACACTAATGTAAATGATTAAATACCTAGGAAAAGTAAAATAGATAACTCTATTGTACAAAAGTTTTACAAACAGTGTATATAGATACTACACCCTTAAGGACATGGAGTATAATGCTCCAGCTTTTTATATGTGGACTGCACATAGTGGTTTCTTTCCAAAGAGTGACATCTGCAAAGAGAGGGAAAAAAGTAACTTTACAGTGTAACTCTGACAAACACTACCTCAGTTACATGATCCAACTTAACGTCAAAAATGATAGTATGTACCCTGGATATGATATGAAGAAAAAGCAATTTACCTCTGCAGTCTTCTTCTGCTGAACACATTGTCTTAGTCTAATTATTAGAAAAATACTAGACAAATTCCAATACAGGGCATTCTATAAAATACCTCCTCAAAATTATAAATGCCAGGGTAGGCATGGTGGCACATGCTTGTAATCCCAGTGGTTTGGGAAACTGAGGCAGGAGGACTGGAAGTTCAAAGCCAGCCTCAGGAACTTAGCAAGGCCCTAAGCAACACAGAGAGACTCTGTCTCAAAATTAAACAAAACAAAACAAAACCAGGCATGGTGGTGCACGCCTGTAATCCCAGTGACTCGGGAGGCTGAGGCAGGAGGATCATGAGTTCAAAGCCAGCCTCAGCAAAAGCAAGGCATCAAGCAACTCAGTGAGACCTTGTCTCTAAATGAAATACAAAATAGGGCTGGGGATGTGACTCAGTGGGCAAGTGCCCCTAAGTTCAATCCCTGGTACCAAACCAAACCAAACAAAACAAAATACAAAAAAAGGGTGGAGATGTTGCTCAGTGATAAAGCAGCCCTGGGACCCTGGGTTCAATCTCTGGTATCACCCTCCTTCCCAAATTGTGAAAACCATTGAAAACAAGAAAGTCTAGGAAGCCTCATACCACAGATGTGACTTCCAAATGTAGCATGGTGTCACAAATAAGATCCCAGAACAGAAAAAGGACATCAGGGGAAAACTGAGGAATATGAACAAAGTATGGACTTTAAAATCAGGCATTGATATTGGTTCATTAATGATGATAAATGTACCATACTGATGTAAGATGCTAATAAAGGACACTGGGTGTGGGATGCATGGGAACTATGCACTTTTTTCATGATAATTCTGAAAATTTAAATCTGTTCTAAAATTTAAATATTTAAATTTATATATATATATATTTTGGTAGCAGGGATTGAACTCAAGAATACTCGACCACTGAGCCACATCCCCAGCCCTATTTTGTGAGTTGCTTAGCACCTCACCGTTGCTGAAGCTGGCTTTGAACTCGTGATTCTCCTGTCTCAGCCTCCCTAAGTGCTGGGATTACAGGCTCACGTCACCACGCCTGGCTTAAAAATATTTTTTAAAAAGGTAATGATCATAAATTTCCAGTTAATCTCTGCTCCAAGTCTCCATTTTAAACTCTAAAACACTGGGAAGAAGTGAAGTGGTATATGGAGAATATTGTGTGTTTTCATTTGTATCTATGATCTCTTTGAATACCAGAACATTTTTTGAAGCCTGTGAAACAAAACACTCTGCTTTCAAAATGCTGCAGACTCCACGACATATACATAGGGAGTAGAAGATAGAGGTTCCATTCAGGGTAATTATCCAGCAAAGAACAACCAATTTTGACCAACTGAGATTTTAAAAAAGGGATTTAATGGAAAGTTTGGGGGTAGCTCACAGATTTTAAGATAAATCTACCCATCCAGACCTTATAAAGGAAGGAAGTAGGCAGGTAGAAGTCAGGCAGCTGCATCTCCTGCCTTCTCTTCAGTGAACTCTCTTGAGAGGAATCAGCTTTAGCTCTTTTCCACTCTTGGAGGAATTCTCTTAGAACAGAGACAAAAAGAGGGGATGGTCTCATTTGAATCATGTGATCACCTCCACATACAAGAGAGCAGAATTTCTTACTTGGTATGCCACTGAGCCTGCATACAAAAGAAGTGGGTGAGTTCTCTCCAGTAACTAAGGTACTATTTCCAGAAGAAGAGGAAGCAGATGCTGGGTGAGCCAAAATATCAGCTGTCCAAGTCCCTTTAGGAATTGACAATCCAATGAGAAGGTCCAGACAAGGAAGGTATTTAGACCCAAGCACCCTAAAATAGAGGACAGAGGAGAAAAGTACAAAGAGCCAGGAGATGTAACTTCAAAGAGAGGAATCAAGATCCTTCCTAAGTACCAGGAGCACTGTGATGGAAGACAGTCAGATAATGGCAAGGTGTTATGGTTTAGATATGTGTCCCTCAAAAACTCATGTGTGAGACAATGTAAGAAGGTTTAGAGGTAAAATTATTGGGTTATGAGAGACTTGACCCAGTCAGTGAATTAATCAATCCCCAATAAGGATTAACTGAGTAATAACTGTAGGCAGGTAGGTTTGGCTGGAGGAGGTGGGTCCTTGGGGGCATGCCTTTGGGGTATATATTTTGTCCTCGTTGAGCAGAGTACTCTCTCTCTCTGCTTTCTGGTTTGATATCTTGAGCCACGTCTCTCCCCCTTACTCTTCCACCATGATGGTCAGCCTCACCTTGGGCCTCAAGGAATGGAGCCAGCTATCTATGGACTGAGATCTCTGAAAGTATAAACTCCAAAATAAACTTTTTCTCTTCTACTTGTTCTTGTCGGTTCTTTTAGTCACAGCAGTGAAAAAACGGACTAAAATGCAAGGTCTACTAGAAAGGGTATTCACTGAAAAATAAGTAGGGAAAGCCCAACTGACTTGCAACTCATAAAGGAAGAGAATTGCTCATTTGATCTACATGGATGGGTGGTACATTTTTCTCTTAATTCCTCTTATGCAAACCTTATTTTTAGAGGGATGTTTTTAGAATATGTACAAGTTCATGAATGAAAAAGGGAAAAGTTCAGTCTTAGGCATATTTCCAGTGATCAGCCGTAATAATTCTGGCACTCAGCATTTCAGTTGCAGGCTTCCAGGTAGATGATGTGCATGCTCCTAAAACAGAAAGTTGCAGATTCTTTAAGAGCTTTGGACCCAGGATGGATACTAAAAAAGAGGTTTCCCAAAGCCTCACCTCTTAAAAACACAGGCCCCTGAAGCAACAGGACAAGAAGGATATCTGCAGGCATTAGTTATCATTGGGCAAGTCAAAACCAAGTACCACCCAACATTTTCATGCCTCCTCTGAACAGGAAACACTCATGTCATATGAGGCATGTAAAACAGATAACACAGAATACCGGCATCCTGTGTCACAATCTATCTTTTTGATAACTTAGATTTCCCTCCAGTTATTCCATAAGTGATTTCAATGCCAAAGAGCCAGCTGCAGTAAGCAATTTTTCCCATTTTTGACTGTATAATGGACCATCATTGGCAGAAATGCATTCCACAAATCAGTCTCTGACCTACAATTTTAGCTTGCATCAACAAATTCTTCCAAACTGCCAAGTGTTATTCCATCTGAGCAATCGCCTTATTCCTGGCATCCTAGTATGCCATTTCCTGTTCTGTATGCTGGAGATGGGGGACCATTTATGGCTAGTTAGAGTCAGCAATCTCGGTTTGAAATTAGGCTGGTGGAATTCTGACCCCAAATCCCTTACTATAATTTTAAAATAAATCATCCCAAAATGACAAAACAGGACCAGGGCTGTGTCCCCCTTGCTGAAAACTAAGATGTTTAATAGAAAGGAAAATGCCAGAGCTGCAGGGTAAATTACTATTACAAAAAAGTTATATTTCAGATTTCCAGGCCTGGGTCAATTATAGCTCCTAAACCTGTTCAAAGGATAGATAAAATGTCACCCAACTACAGTGTTTTATCTATTAATTTTCTATCACCAATATTTGCTGAAAATACCATTCCTGTGGCTCTGTTCATTTCCTTTCACAATCTTACAACCATTGTTATAGACTGTTCTGTGATGGAGGCATTCAAGAAATGAATCAAAACTATTTTTTCTCATATCTACATCATTGTAACTACCCTTGCTGTTTTATAGTTATAAAGTCCTTGGGTTGCTGTCTCCTTTCACAAAACTAATCAAGGCAAAGAAACAATCAAAAACCTCATTCTCAAAGTAAGGTCAAGTTTCCTTACGATATATTGAAGGTACTTGATAAACGTTTTTCAAATTCAATTAAAAACAAAAGTATCCTTACCACTAATATAATTTTGTCTGTTGAAAAATAACTAGATTTATTTGACCATGTACCTTAACTTACCACCTCAATTTTTCAACACACACAGACACAGTTATGTTGAGTAAGATTGAACACAATGAAAAGAATGGAATTATTTTCTTTTCAATCCATTTATAATTACTTTGTAAACTCAATATGTGTTCAGGAAGTCTTATCTTATAATTTCTTTTCAGTGGTGTTCAAGGTAATCGTGTGGGTATATAAACAGCAAAATAATGCTCAAGAAGTAAATGACCACAATATCTTTTTATTTTCTCCTTTTTGTTAATTTTTCAGCAATCAGCAAGACGTTCGATGACTACTGATAATAATTTGTAAATATCCAGAAAACCAAAACAACTTTCCTTAAAATGGCTGTGAAGTCTGTGGCTGAAGAGAAATTCTGAGCTAAGAGAACCTCAGAAATTTTTGTTGGCAAAGCACAAAGAATTTACTTTCCAGCCTGCGATCACACTTTAGAGCCTTGGCCAGACAGGGATGAGGAAGTACCACCCAATGAAGCTGGAAGGGTTATGATGGGGGTGATGCCGAACCCTGAAAAGAAAGAAGAGCCTAATCCATTAATTTCCTCCTTCTGCACCTAACACTCGCCTCTTCTTTCAAGGGTAGGATGACAGCAAAACTTGCTACCTCTCACTTTCATTTACAAACTGAATTCCCACCTCGCACTAGGGGAACGGGGAACGTGGAGTTCATAGTTGGAGAACATGTATTTACTGTCCTAGAAGTATCATAATGATATTGTGGTTGGATCAGTAAGACTTCAGAAGCCAGAGCAAAAGGCAAGGGGCCATAAGTGTTATGCCCTTTTTTTTTTTTTTATGCTGCCAGCCCCACCAGCAGAGGGGACAATGGTCCATCTGTGTGGTACATCTGGAGCTGCGTGTGGTTGCCTGATTGCCTCGCTCAGTGCATCTGCAGAGTTAGTAGAACGAAAATGTTTGATACAGATTCCTCTTCTTACTAGAGAGAAATGGTAGCTTTTCCCAAAGAATATCATTTATGAAGCCTTTTCTTTCTTTCTTTTTTGGGGGGG